>JAEQBH010001931.1:0-389585 GCA_016808115.1 Tetrastigma voinierianum | reverse complement strand
GAACGTATTGTATCCTCTCCTGTCCTACCACTGACTGGGACCATGCTGTCCTAAAAACCTGGGATCCCTATCTCTGGGGGCAATCCCTCCTCATGTGTCCAGGCTGGTGGCAATAGTAACACACCATCTGCCCAACCGATCGGCACCTCATCCGTCCCTCGCCCGATGGTCGCGACTCTAACCCTCGCGGAACTAGAAGCCCTCTGGCTTCTTTCCCGAACTAGAAGAAGACTGGCTCTCCTTCCTCTTGCTACTAACACCTGCATCCCGAGTGCTCCGAGCATCCTTTATCTCTCTCTCTATGGTCAGGGCTGTCCCAACCATGGAGTCCATATCTTGTAGGCGGAGTCCTACAATCCTGGCCTGAATGGACAACTTCAGCCCATTCTCGAATCTCCTAACCTTGGCCACGTAATCACAGAATCACAAATTCAGACCTAGCCACATAATCCATCACAAGCCATCGCCCTCGCTTTATCTCTAGGAACTCCTGAGTCTTCGCATGCCTCGCAAAGACTGGAAAAGCACTACTCCATGAATACTCCTAGAACTCGCCCATGTCATCGCCTCTAGGTTCCCAGAGGTCCTCGCTACTTCCACCATACTCACAGCTCACCCTCTACCGAAAGCGCCTAGTCTAATCTTGGTAGCCGAGGTAATCTCCATAGCCTCTAACACCTTTCTCGATCTCCATGAACCAATGGTCTGGCCACCACCTGATCTCCTCCCCGTGAATGCTCTGAGGATGATGCGCCCTAAACCTCCTGAGGTTACTTCTGACCGATCACCATGATACTGTACTGGCGGCTTATGAAGCCATCATCATGAATACTCTACAACCTCAACAAAGGTTTGCTGATCAAATACTGGTGGTGCCTGACTAGTACCCCGTGAACGCCCTCTACGTCCTTGCCCTCGACTAGCCATCTACACATGTCAAATGGCAAGTTAGTCATACGTAAAGATTCTAAGGCATAAACACGTACTCGGTGATACTATTCATACACGTAATCACTTCATACACAATGTCCATGCATTTACAAGCAATGCGAGACAATCATTCCACATATTAAATCATTTTTTATCATCAAAATTTATTTTTGAAATTTTAAAAAATTTTTATCTCATTTTATTCGATTTTGATTTATTATTAAATTTTTTTTCGAAAATTTGCGGAATGCTGTTTCATGAACAAAGGTCCAAACAAGGACTCGTAAACAAAGATTATAAAAATTGGTCGGCGCAATGCACCTACGCCTCTAACGCGCCGCACGCTTCGCGCTTTAGGCGCGCCGCTGCCGCGTCAGCTTTGCGGCTGCCAGCGCCGTGGTCGCAAGCCTCGCCCGCCGTCGCAACAGAGGTTGCCCCGTCGCAGGCGCGCCCCCGCGCCATGTCGTCGCCTCTCACATGGCCCCGCCGCAGCCCCGTGTCGCGCACCGGGCTGGTCGCGGTCGCGGCCTAGGTCGCCACACGTCAACCTTACCTCATCTTCTCTGGTCACAATACACTAAGGTGTATTGTAATATTAATTTCTCCAGCTACCAGTCGCTTCATGTCATTAATATATTCAATCAGATCGTGACCCCAGCAGCCAAGCTAGCCCTTCCTGTCACAATACAATATCCCTTTTTTCAAACCCCTTCTGGTCACAATACAATCCGTGTATTGTGACCCGTAATAATTCGCCTGTACTCTAATCAGTTCTTCCAATACGATACAAAAATTTTGTATCGTGATTACCGTACCATCACCCATGCTAAGCTAGCCTGTTGCAATACAACTCCCAGCCTACTGCACACCTAAGTTGCAATATAATTCCCCTATTGCAATACACTTTCCCAGCCTAACTGCCGCCCCTGTCACAATACAATGGGTGTATTGTGACACACTCAACAACCATTTTGCATTCCTCAAAACCTGTTGTGTCACAACAATAGTATTAGACACAGCTGCGCAGCCCAACCACCCTTTTGCACCCTTTTTTTTTTCACACACACACACACACACACACACACACACACACACACACACACATATATATATATATATATATATATATATATATATATATATTTTTTTTTTTTTTTTCTCATTTTCCGTAACACTAAATAAATTTATTAAAATTTATCTCATTTATTTCCTTTTTCCAGCTTTTATTAATAATCGTAAAACTCCAAAAAAATTTCTCCAACACACAATGTGCTATTCACTTAAGCACCCAATTCACACAACACATAACAATTCATGTTATGCATATCCTTCACACAACAATTCACCGAATCACACAATCACACACCAAACACATGCATGCAGTGTTCTAATCCTGTCCCGTGATTTCCTAGGTAATCGCATACCTAAACCTACATCGAGCCACACCAAGTGGTGATGTTCTTATCTCTTAAAGACTATGGCCTTAGCTCAAGTTTCCCTCAAGCCCTAGGTACTCGTGTACCTAAGCTCTGATACCAAGCTGTGACGCCCCAAATCCAGGTGTCCGTTGACAACCCATCAACCCGCGGAATAGTAGTGGATGTTAGGTTACCCGACACCACTCATGAAAATCGGGCAGAGTCTCCTTTGTACAGGGAGCTCTACCCACGGTACATAACCTGTCCCAAGCAACATCATAAGGCATATACATGAGTAAAAACGGCCACTTGGGCCTATACAACAATACTCATCAATATACTGTGACGCCCCAAATCCCGGGGGTCCGTTGACTACCCGTCAACCCGCACACCGGTGAATGCTCGTGACTCGACATTTTTCATTAAAAATCTGGCGTAGCCTTTGCACGGGAGCTCTACCCAAATACAAAACTTGTCTAAAAACCTCGCATATCTGGTCTCCAAACAAGGCAATATAGTCCAATATCCAATACGGCCACTAGCCCATAAACACACTCAATATGCATTACTAACTATGAATCCAACTATATATCCTATAGCCATAAAGAGTTACAATATTTTCACTCTTAAACAATACATATACTAAACTTAAAGAGTTCTAATACATGTAAAACCACCAAAGCCACATCTCACTTCTCTTCTTAATCCCACCTCTGTGATTGTGCCTCGTCTCCTCGCACGCTCCCGCACTTGTAAAATGGGAGTCCCACGACTCCAAGGAGCTAATGCTCAAGAGGAGAATCGCCCTAAGTGGGCTACTTCACCACCTAAGGTAGTGCAATGTTCATTCTAAAACACACATTCAAGCAAATGCATGATCCTACTCTTGAACGCTCACACGACCAACTCGTGATCCCGAGTCCTCGATCGATTCTCTCACACTCGCCACGCCGTATGAGAATTCATTGTTTTGTTACCATGACAACCCTCCGATGTAGCATATATATCAATCGGGTCGCCTCCGACAATTGATATATTATTTGGTTTGTGGACTACCCTCCGATGAATGTCATCAACGGGCCGCCCGACGATTGATATTTTTAATTTGGACTACCCTTCGATAATTAATATTTTTAGACAACCCTCCGAACCATTTTCTCTAGACTCGTCTCATGCACTAACTCCTATAATCCTAGGATGTTCCAGTGCATATTGAATGCATGTATGCCATTTCCAATACAATATATTCACATGCAAATATAAACATGCAATATATTCCACATAATATCCAATCACACAATCATGTCATGTAATTATCCTTTCAAACATCAAAATTAGCTCACTTGGGCTAATATCGATCAAACACGAGCAATTTAATTTAAATCACTCGCCAAACACATAGTTTTCACAAAAAATATATTTAGAACACTATTTCTGAATAGCTGAAACCTCGCTTACTATTCTCTAAAAATCACAAAACATCGGTTCACTTAGTGAACCCGGGTTTCACCGCCATTTCCGGCCTTTTTCATATCAAGCATAGATTTTAATGCATAATTTCCAAACAACAGCCCAATAATTTCCTCGGGACAACACGCCAATCAAAATCTCTTCAAGGTCCCAACAATCTGTCCCAAGTTTCGGGACCGATCAAATGGCCCCCTCACGACTCTCAAACCAAATCAAACATTGAAACACTTAAATAAATGAAACCCAAGTAGGGGAGAGAAAACCCTACCTCTCTGAGTTGTCAAAAACTCACAAATCCGCACTCCACGCTGGCCCTTCCTACAGAGAACAGCTTCTCCTTCGCCTAAGATCGCCGACGGTCGGATCGCGCATTTCTAGAGAAAGTTCTCTCTCTAAAACTCTCTCAACTGCCTCTCCGTCCAGCGCCCCCGTTTCGCCCCGCTTTTGTTCTTTATCAATCGAGAAGAAGACTTCAATCGCTCATTTGTCCTTAATGCCATTTAATCAAATTAAATCAATTAATTCCCTTCTTTCCAAAGCTTTGATATTCTAAGACTCATTCCCGGCTCCATTTCATCATTTCTCTACTCATACCAATTCTATGGTACATGAGTACTTGTTATATGTGACTTTCATCGTATTAAAATCTGCTTTACTCAAGTGATCCCAAATGATGCTCAAAACGTGCCACTCGACCTTCCCGAATATTACAAAATTTTACGTGCTAACTAGATTTTTCGAGAGACGATTCCAACGGTGAACTAAGCCGTCAGAGATTTAGAGAATAAATTACGGATTTTAGCTGAAATTTCAATTTTGTAACCGAAATTACGATTTTGCCCTTATTCCATAATTTGGAATTTCTCGGGTCTTACATTCTCCCCTCCTTAAAAGGAATTTCGTCCCGAAATTCAGGACAATCACTATCACTCACATGCATATGCAACGTGCACTATACCATGCACAAACTCATTTCATTATTAAAACACAAAAACCACACTCCATCCCTAAACAAGAAGGGATATGTGGCCTGCATCGTGTCCTCGCGCTCACACGTTGACTCTTCCACTCCATAGTGTCGCTTTACAAGACTCACTAGCCTCACCTAGCCTCAAGGCTGCACCCGATCACGGCTATCCAAATGCACACCGGTCCCTCCTCGAAGGTCCCATTCGTCAACCTCAATTCGCCCCCAATTCACCACATGAGCCGGATCCGGAGTATACTTCCGAGCATGGAGACGTGGAAATACCCGTGACACCTATCATGTCAGGGCGGTAACGCTAACCGGTAAGCAACTGTGCCTACCCTCTCGAGTATCTCGAAGGTTCACACCTTTGCTGAGGCTTTCCCGCGCCGCGAACCTTACCACTCCCTTAGGCATCACCTTCAAGAAGACGTGATCCCCAACCTCAACTCTAAGGGTCAACGCCGCACATCCGCATAGTTTTCCGGGCTGAGCCATGAGAAGACACGCGATCGAATCAAGCTCACCTTCGTAGGTGTCCCTAATCGACGTGACCGTTGACGGAGCTCTCTCCCACCTCGGTCCAACATAACGGTGATCTACAAGGCCTCCCATACAATGCCTCATACGGTGCCATCTGTATACTGCCCTGGGTAACCGTTGTCGTCTCGGCGACCCCATCATAAAATGCTCCTCCTAGTCCCTTATGATCCAGACGTACGCCGTAGCATGTCCTCTAATATCTATATACCTCCCGATGACTCATCTCACCAGGTGGAACGTTGTACTCATCACAGTCAGAAGCCCATAGCCTTTTGGAAACTTCTTCCAAAAGTGTGCCGTAAACCTCGGGTCCCTATCCGATACTATGGATACCGGTACTCCATGTAGCCTGACTATCTCTCGAATATACAACTGGCAGAATCTCTCCAAGGCGAAGGTCATCCCCACGACTAGAAAATGTGTCGACTTCATGAGCCGGTCCACTATCACCCACACCGCCATGCCTTCATGGCGGCCCGTGGGGCGTGGGTCATCACAAAGTCCACCGCGACAGCCCACTCCACTCACCCACCTCCATCGGCCGGCAAATTGCCAGCTTCCTCGATGCCGCCTTTAACCTATTGACATGTGAGACATCGCCGAACAAAGTCCCCTACGTGTCTCTTCATCCCACTAATAGTACCGGGCGACGGCGATCTCGGGCATATCTTCGTGCCACCTGGACGCACGGAAAATTGAGAGCAGTGAAACTCCCTGAGAATCTCCTCTCTCAACTCGGTCAATTGGGGAACCACTACCCGTCCCTTATATAGAAGACTACCATCTGCATGAACGGTCCATCCCTCGTCACCCGTACCGACCGTACTCGGGTCCCCTGATGGATTAATCATCTCTCGCGTCCCGCTAATTAGGACTCAATCACCGTCACCGCAGACTCCGGTGTACCCACTAAACTCCCCAATGTATCCCGGGTCCGCCCCCTATAATCAGAAACAAATTGTCCCACGCCTCGAGCATCCGCCACTCCCGAGAAGCTATACTAGCCAACGCTTCCTTCGACTTCCGATTGAGTGCATCAGCCACCACATTTGCCTTACCAGGATGGTAATGCAAAGTGAAGTCATAATCCTCTAAGAACTCCATCCATCTGCGTTGCCTCATGTTGAGGTCCCGCTGCGTGAAAATATACTTCAGACTTTTATGGTCTGAGTACACCTCGAACTCCTCACAGTAAGTAGTGGCGCCAAATCTTCAAGGCGAAGACTATGGCCGCCAACTCCATGTCGTGTGTGGGGTAATTCTGCTCGTGATTCTTCAACTGACGAGAACCATAAGCTACTACCCTCCCGGATTGCATCAAAACATCCTGGTCCGCCCGAGGCATCACAATACACCGGTGGTACCCCCTCGTCCCCGTCCGACTATCAAGATGGGAGCTGAAGTAAGTCTCCCCTTCAACTCCTGGAATGCCTCCCCGCACGGCCATCCTACTCCAAACTCGACCTCCTTCCGGTCAACCAAGTCACAGCCGCTATCCTCGAGAAATCTCAATGAATCTCCCAGAATACCCACCAATCCCAAGAAACCACGTGATTCAAGACCGACTTCGCCTCTCCCAACTCATCACCGCCTCGACCTTCTCTCGTCGATCGACACTCGACGCCGACACCACGCTGGCCCCAAAATCTCACCTCGCAGTTTAACCTCACACTTACTAAACTTGGCGTATAATGAGCTGGTCTTCAACAACTTAAACGATCCTCAAGTGATACTCATGCTCCCACTTCCGGATCGGAGTAGATCAAAAATGTCATCCACGAAGACTACGACAAACTCGATCTAATAGTCGAATATCCTACGCATGAGATTCAGAATGACAGCCGCTGCGGGCGCATTCGGCCAATCCAAGGGCATCACCGTGAACTCAAAGTGCCCGTAACGCCCTGGGAACGCCGCCTTAGGATATTCAGACCCTAACCTCGCTGATGGTAAATCGCGGCGGCCCAGCCTGGAATAGACTGTTCCTCCTCTCAATCGATCAAACAAATTATCGATCCGTAATGGGTACCGATTCTTGATCGTAACCGTTCAACTCGTCTATAGTCAATGCACCGGGCGGTCTTGTCCTTCTTCTTCGCAAAACAAACCTGAGCGCCATGGTGAAGCAAGCAGTCTAATGAACCCTTTGTCCAGTAGCTCCTGTAGCTGAACTCGAAGTTCCTCTTTGACCCTAACTCCGTGTGCCATCTTATGTGGAGTCATAGGGTGGGATGTGGTGATGTACTGTGGTGTGTCCTCAATACCGAAGTCTACAGTAACCTGATGTGGAGGTAGTCCGTGTACTATCCGAAAACATCCACATACTCGCACACTACTCTGCAGGTGATTCAGCCTGCCCTCCGCCCTGGTGTAAGGTTCACTAGCCAACCCGCTAATCGTCCCTCGACACTGACTCAGATACCGGTCCGGGGGCAAACATCATGCCATTCCCCCTGAGTTACCACACGAGTACCGTCCGCAGATAGCAGAATCCTCCCGCGCCACAATCGATAACGACCCTGTAAGCTGTCAGCCAATCCATCCCCAGGATGACATCGAACATGTCCATGATCCTCAGGTCCACTGTGAGTAGAGTCCCCGAGATCTCCAACTCGCAACCTCGACATATCATCCTTATTCTCGCCTCTAATCCTTTCTAAACCCACATATGGCAAATCCTCTAAGGCCCCAAGAGGTCCTTGCCCATTTCCACCGTACTTGGGCCTCATTCTCTAGCCGGAACGAGCTGGGCCTAACTCGGTAGTGTCGCAGTGACCTGTTCGCCTCTCAACACCTTCTCGATCTGCATAAACCAATGGTCTGCCACCATCGAATCTCCTCCCTGCAATGCCTGAGATGCGCCTACAAAACCGGAGGTTACTAGGACCTCCCTGACTACCTGCTATGCTAGCCTGTGCGATAACAGCCGCCGCAATACCTACAGCCTCAACAAAAGTCTGGTTGATCAAAACACTCACAGCCCCACCAGATTCTTCTGACGCTCCATGTCCTGTGTCCTCGTCCCAGCCATCATCACAGTTCAATGGCATGTTCAATTTCAATTCAGCATCTCTAAGGCATAAACACTGCCCCGAGACACTAATCATACACATAAATCAATGTATACACATTGTCCTTGCATTTACAGGTAATGCAAGACAATCAATTATGCATTTAAAACATTTTTATCAACAAAAATTTCATTTTTTGAAATTTTTATTTTTTCAAAATTTTTCTAATTATTGAATTTTGGTTTAGTAATTTTTTTTCACATTTTCCAGCCACTGGAAAACACTAAAAAAATTTATATACCTTTTTTTTTTCTCATTTTCCAGAATACTCAATAAATTTATAAAAAATTTATTTTCACTATTTTTCTTCATTACATCGTGAAACCTAAGAAACAATTTTCTTCACCTCATGATCTACCAACCCTAGTGTTCACCTTAAAGTTTATTTAAAATTTTATTTCATTATCTCTAAAGTCCAACAAATTTAGTAAAATTTATTTCTTTTATTTCCTCGTTCCAAATTTTTACAATCAAAACTCCATAATTTGTTTTCCATAAATTCTTTAACACACTAAGTGCTAATCACCAAGCACACAAACAATCATAACACATGATTCCCACATCATTTCATCAAATCACACAAAACACACCAAACACATGCATAAGGCCTAGTCTTGTCCCGTGATTTCAGGGTAATCTCATACTCCAACTCAACATCGAACCACACCTAGTGGTGATGTTCTTACACGACTACGGCCTAAGCCCAAATCCTCAATCTCTAGGCTCTCCATACCTATACTTCCATCAAACCACCCAAGTGGTGATGGATACCCAAACCCGAGCTCCCTAGGTATTCAGATACCAAGCTCGATACTGCTTCGTGACGCCCAAACTAGGGTCAACCGCTTGACTACCCGTCAACCACACACGCAGGAATGCCCAAGACTCGACATTTTTCACGAAAATCGCAAAGTCTCCTCTATATCGAGCCTACCCAAATACAAAAACTTGTCTAAAACCGTATTGTCTCTGCCCCAAATAGTAAATATAGTCCAATATATATATCCAATACTGGCCACTGGGCCCATAAACAATACCAATATGCATACTAACTATGAATCCAACTATATATCCTATAGTTACAAGAGTTACAATATTTTCAATCTTAAACAATACATATATTAAACTTAAAGAGTTCTAATATATGTAAAACCACCAAAGCCACATTCCTAGCTTCTTCTAGAACTCACCCTCTAGGACGAAAGCCGTCTCGCGCACGTCCCCGTACCTATAAAAGGGGGTCCCATCACTGGGTGAGCTATCAAGAGGAGAATCGCTGCTGGTCACTTCACCACCTAAGGCACTGCAATGTTCCAGTTCTAAACACACATTCAAGCAGTCAGCATGATCCTACTCTTGAATGTCTACATGACCATCCATCTCGAGTCCTCATCGATTCTCTCACACTCGCTACGCCGCATATGAGAATTATTGTTTTGTTAGTTTGTGGACAACCCTCCGATGAGTATATAATAATCACCGCCTCGACGATTGATATATATTATCTGTTTGTGGACTACCCTCCGATGAATATCAACTGGTCGTCCGACGACTGGATATTTTTAATTTGATCACTCCTCCAAGCAACACATTTTAGACAACCCTCCGAACCATTTTCTGCACTACCCCATGCACTAACTCCTATAATCCTAGATGTTCCAGCATATGAATGCATGTATGCCATTTCCAATACAATCTATTCATGCAAATATGTAAACATGCACATATTCACATAATATCCAATCACAATCATGTCATGTAATTATCCTTTCAAACATCAAAATTAGCTCACTTTGGCTAATGATCAAACACGAGCAATTTAATTTAAATCACTCGGCCAAAACATATTTTCACAAAAATATATTTTGAGAACACTATTTCGGGAATAGTGAAACCCTCGTTTACTATTCCCGAAAAAATCACAAAACATCGGTTCACTTAGTGAACCTGGGTTTCACCGTTTACTTCTACTTTTTCATATCAAGCATACATTTTGAATGCATAATTGCCACACAAATAGTCTAATTAATTTCCTGATAGTCACAAACAATCAAAAAATCTCAAAAAATTCCAATTCGGGTCCCAAGTTTGGGACTGGGACAAACGGCCCTCACGGCCTCGCTAAACCAACCGAAACATCATTGAAAAACACTGCAATAAAATGTGTTCCAAAGGTAGGGAGAAAGTACCTCTGGGAGTGCCAGGTCAAAACTCACAATCCCAGACCCACGCCGGGGCCCTCTCCGCGTAGAGCAGCTTTCCTTCTTACCCCGAAGACTGTCGACGATCGGATCGCGCGTATTTCTAAAGATAAGTTCTCTCTCTCTCTAAAACTCTCTCAATCAAGCTCCCTCTCTGCCCAGCCCCCTGCTTCGCCCGCTTTTTTTTGTTCTTTTATCAACTGGGAGAAGAAGACTTCAACTATTCATTTGAAACTCTTACCATTTAATCAAATTAAATCACTAATTCCCTTCTTTCTCCGCTTGACATTCGCACTATCTCGACCGTCCATTTCTATCATTTCTTACCATACCACTTATGGTACATGAGTACTTGTTAGTATGTGACTCGTCAGATCGGGGTTCGTTTACCAAGATCCGAAACGCCGACGCCCTCGAAAAACGCGCCAACCCTCGACACCGCTCTGAATACAAGCAAAATTTTACGTGCTAACTAAATTTTTCGAGACGATTCCAACGGTGAAATCCGTTTCGTCATCTGAGATCTAGAGAATAAATTACAGATTTTTTTTGCTGAAATTTCAATTTTGTAACCAAACATGATTTTGCCTTTATTCCATAATTTGGAATTTCGGTCTTACATATACAACAACTATATACCATAGCTCAAGAGTTTAATAATGACTCTATCTCAAACATATATTAAAATTACAACAATTCTAATACATGTCATATATCATAAAACCATAAAATCCACAACCCGGCTTTTTTCAAAATCGGCCTCTAAGATGAGCCGTCTTCCGCACGGCCCCCGTGACCAAATAACATATTCCCGACAGGTGAGCTAATGCCCGCAGTGGAATCAATTCTAAATGGGTTACTCCCCACCCAAGTGCATACGCGATCCTAAGAAACACACATTCAAACCACGATCCTACTTGAATGTCTACAAATGCCCGCACTCCATGTCTCGAGTCCTCACCGACTTCACACTCGCCTGCCATGTATGAGAAAACATCGCTTTCAAAACAAAACTTGTTGTTTTGAAAATTACACCACCGTCATCGATAAAAATACGATCACCCCTCCGAGGCGTAATGTGTTGGGAGAACCTTCCAAAACAATACATGACCTCCGCCTAATCCAGTGACCATCTCCCAACACCATCCTCTGAAAATCATCCGTGAAATTCCTTTCCAAATCATGTTCGCTTTCTTTCAATTTTTCATGTCATGCACATTTAATTTCTAGGTTACTCCTGCATATGAAAATGCATTAGCGCCATTTCAACCATTCTTTCATACAACACACGCCAATACATCATCATGCATATATTGACATAAATTAAATCACACAAAGCATGTTATGTGAATTCTCAATCCATTACACCAAAATTAGCTTCACATGGGTTAATTAACAAATACGACCAATTCAATTTGAATTACTCAACCATACACATTTTCTCACAAAAATATTTTGTGAACACTATTCACGTGAACAATGAAACCCTCGGGTTACTGTTCACGGCTAATCATCCAACATCGGTTCCACTTGGTGAACCCGAATTTCATAGCCATTCCGGCCTTATACACACCACAATACAATTTATAGCATAAATTATACCATTAACAACTCAAACAAATTGCGGGACAAATAATGACTGTCCAAATGGGTTTCTAAACTTCCACACCCTGCCCAAGTGATTCGGGATGCATCAAATGTACTGCTCAAGGCCTCAAAGCAACCGAATCATCAACAAAACACTTAAATAAAGTGTAACTCAAGTAGGATAGAAACCCTACCTCACGGAGTTTGTCGAAACTCCCTAAAACCGGAGCTCACGCATTGCCCTCGCCACGTAGAACGACTTTCATTCTTACTACGAAGAAATCCGACGGTCAGATTAGCCAGAAATCTAGAGAGAATGTACTCTCTCTCTCTCTCTAAAAATCAAAACTCAACTCACCAGAACTGCTTTTTCCTCCCTTCACGTTTTTCTCCCCTTTTTCAATTTGAAGAGGATGACACTATACACTCTTTTGTCCTATTATCATTTATACTTTTATTTAATGCCATCTATGTCCCCAAGCTTTGGATTTTTGACATTTGGCACTATCTCGGCCGTCCATTTTCATCATCTCTCCACTCATGCAACATGTGTCATATGAGTACATGTTATAGGTGACCTTTGTCACATGGCATGTCATTTTACTTGCACTGACACTCTAAGGCTCGAAAAACGTGCAATTCCAAACCGGTCTCGAATTACTTAAATTCGATGATGGCTAGATTTCTCATGAGATGATTCCAATAGTGAAACCCGCTTTCTCACATCCAAGATCTAGAAAAATTTTTCGGATTTTACCAAATTATGAGTTTGCCATTTTTCCAAAATTGAAAATTTCTCGGGTCTTACAAAAACAAATGCACACACACACACACACACACACACACACACACACACACACACACACACACACACACATATATATATATATATATATATATATATATATATATATATATATATATATATATATATTTGGGAAGGTTAATAAATTGATTGGCACCCAACCCCGATCCAAATTAAGAAACAATCGATTGGAACTCAACTCAACCTAAACTTTTTTTTTGAAAAGAAAATAATTTTATTAATTGAAACTATATATGTGATTTGGGAAGGTTAGTCAAATTGATTGCTAACCCAACCCCAATCCAAATTAACAAACAATTGATTGGAACTCAACTCAACCTAAACTTTTTTTTTTTTGAAAAGAAAATAATTTTATTTTTTGAAACAAGCAATACATCACAAAATCAAATTCGCTAAAAACCATATAGAATGAAACAACATCTGGGTTAATAGTATAATGAATCTGCTCAAAACCTACAAATTTGATAATACTATAGTGACTAGAATACCGATGACTCTAATTATGCAACATATTGACGACCATAATCTGATTTTTTATGATTGAATGTGCTTTGCCCGTTTGAATCATCAACAAATAAACGCCGTATGAAAATGTCGTAACAAAACGACACAAAGTCACACTCCAAAACAAGTCGATGATGAAATCACAAAAAAAAAAAAACTAATTAAAACTCAGATGTGTGGAGAGTAAACTACTTTATTAAGAAATAAAAATGATATAAAGAGGGTGTAGATGAGTGATTTTAGGAAAGAATGCAGCTACTTGCTGCCGCCGCTCTTCATACCTCAAAGTGTATCCACAGCCATCATACTTAAAACACGTCAATGGTGCATTTTGTTGCCGCCGTCTTCAACAAATTGTGGTCTATATACGACCACACCTTGAACACGTCGATGGGCATATGTGAAGAAATGTTTTGGCTACATTGAAGCTAAGATTACCCACAGTCATTCTCAATTGCCTCTGTGATGGGCAGAAGTTTATAAATATCGAGCAAGCATTGTGTTGGTCCCTAAGTTTGTTCTCACTAGAATACACCATCGTGGAGGTGAGAAATGAGATCTTGGAAGAGCAACCCAATTTCAATTATCAGATTCAATTGAAGAAGAAACAATGACTGGAGGTAAGAATCTTGATCTAGTTATTCTACTGCGTTTTGAATGCTTATTTGGAATCAAAAGCATGAATAGATTGTGCTTTTCTCTTACATTTTGTGACACCCCAATTTCCGAGGGTCCCGTTGACAACCCATTAACCTACGGAATTTCTGTCTTAGGTCGTTTTGCACCTATGTCTTGGTACCGGACCGGTACCAACTACCCATAGACAATCGAAGCCACTCGACACACCACTCGTGACGTCCTTCATCGGGATTCATTTATTCATATTTAAATCTAAAATATGAAAAGAAAATGAATAATTATAGTCCGTAGGGGTCCGATCGCCTAATTCCTCTTACTTATAATTACATACCCGACTATTTATACACAGCCCAAAAGAATTGAAATCCTTTATACAAAACACTTTTACAAAAATGTTACCAAGGCTACATTGTCGCCTCCTTCGCAATCATGACCTCGCTTTGAGCGCCCGCCTCCTCGCACCGAAAGCAATCCCACGACGTGCGAGCAGTCACCTAGTAGAAAAATTCTCCTGCCAAGGGCTACTCTCACCTAAAATGCACATGCAATGACATGCATTAAGACAAAACCACATTCCATATATAGAAAATGCAATCCCATATGGAATATCATGTCATGCATGAGATGAGACTCCTCATGTGCATAACCCGAGTCCCGACCGACTTCACACATGCAAAAATGCCATGAAAAACCCGGCTATTGCGTTTTACCCAACGACAACCCATTGGGCAACCCTCAAATATTTATTTGATTTCATCAAATCTCATGTGTTTTTGTGGGTAGCGAATTTTCAGGGTCTCACCGCAGGCTTTGCACGTCTTCTGATACTTTCATGAACTTTCATCGCTGAATACATACGTTTAACAAAGAATAGAATTTCGGTCTTTCTACCCTAGGGGATTCACTTTATCTCTGCTCTCACCCAAAGGCATGAAATTTATTATTATTATTTTATGCACTCGTGAGTCTCAATTTTGGACGTTGTCCCAATTTCCAAGCTCACTACACATTCACCAAGAATGATGAATAACCAATACCATGCACACACACCCGACTTGACGCGATGTCCCTGTGCATATGAAATGAAATTATGCAATTTCATAATATAACATGTTACATGCAAAATGAGAACTACATGCAACATTTTTCAACACATGGATAATTATATTTTCTACATATAATTCACATCCATCAAAAGAACATATGTTAACATGATATTTTCACACACGTCATGTTATTCAATCAAGCAACAACACACAAAATGGTCACAATCTCGGACCCATAAATACAAGGCACCTCTCGGTCCCTTCACCGTCATGAACCATTTTTGGTTCCATTCGTCAATGAATCATTGTGACACCAAAACACTCAACAAAACACCAAGACATCAGTCCCGGGATCAAACTAAACCCAATACGCCGGACTGTTATAAGAACTAATCTGGTACAATATTCGCCCCAAAATTCGAGACTAAATCACACGACCAGTCACGACCCCGAAGAAAACCCATGACATTAAATGACTTTTAGGCTAAAAATAATCCCAAAAGGAAAATTCTCTACCTCTTAGAGTTTGACGAAACTCCCAAATTTTGGTACCCACATAGCCCCTCGCTATGGATCGACTTAACTCTCACATTGATTCAACCATCGAACGCCAGAAAATCCATTTTCTTTCTCTGCTTCTTCCTCTCTCCTCTATCTTGTTTTCTCCTTATTTTTTTCTTTTCCTCTCTCTCCCCTCTTCTTATCCACCGAATTCTCTTTCTTTGTTTCAAGCCTCTCCTCGCCATTTCTTTTCATTTCCATTTCTATTTTCTTTTAATTTTCCTCTTTCTTTTTTCTCTTCTCTTTCTTCTCCTTCCTTTTCTCTTTTTTATTTCTCATTTGGATTGCAACAACCGAATGGTCCAAAAGTGGGGGAAACTTCCCCCCACTTTCCTCCATTGCCACTTGTCATCACCACCATTTTTCTTACTCCCTTGAATTTTCTTTCCTGATTCCTTTCGACATGGCTCAATGTGAGCCATTCACAAGTGCACCACATGGCTCATGCCATGGGTCACTCCCTTAGGGTGCCATGTGGCATCCATATGATCATGTCATATGTCACTGATGTCTCGAAAAACATGAAATTCCGACTATCTTGAAATTCGACGGGATAACTAGTTTCGCAAACGAAGCTTAACGGTAGTCCATTTCATTATTCGAGATCTAGAAATTCGTTTCCAACTTGAAATTATTGTTTTACCCCTTGCCCGTAAAAACTTAATTTTTTTCGGGTTTTACACATTTGGTATCAAAGCAATATGATTACTTTGCCTTGTGATGTTTTTTTTGAATGAAAATACTATGAGGAATTGGCTAGGAATGAATTTTCATGAATTTTAGATATGTAACACCCCGTCCCGAGAGAGTGTACGCGACATGATACCGTAGGGGTGTATGGGCAGAGTACCAAGTGTCACATTGTAGTATTTTTTGAGATGAAATTAGGAAATTATAAATTTTGGAACCCGAATTTGGTACTTAAAACAAGGGTACAATTGTTTGGCTTAGCAAAAAGGATATGTAAGGGCATAATTCATAGAGATGGGCCATAGTAGAAATTCTCAAAAGTCAGATTTGTAATATTAATGCTTTGAGGACAAATTTGCAATTAAGGAGCGGAGGGGGTGAAAGTATAATTAATGGTTTAAATAGTAAAATAATATTAATAAACATGAATTGTTCAGTGGAAGTCTTGAAGTACCCCTCTAGATCCTGATGACTCCAAACTGGACCGTCCCCGCTAAGTTCGCCTCACGAATCTAGTGACCTAGAAAGCTCTCGGTTAATTCCCAGGTATCGCCTGAATATTTTACCTAATTTCAGCGAGACTAGTTTAGAGTGAAACTTGAAACCGGGATTTTAGAAAAATCTCAAAAATGAAATACTTAAACAATGATTCAACAGACATAAAAGTAAATGTAAAACGGTAGAAAGGACAAAAATAAATTGTTTCAAATGAAACGACCAAGAAGAGAAATAGTGCGACATGTGGGTCCCAATACAAAAAAAAAAAAAAGAAGAAAACACAAATAAAATGAAGGAGAAGGAAAACGGCAGAGGCGTGAGAACCAGAAACCGAGAGGAAGAAAAGATATTTTTTTCTTTCTCTTTACTTTTTTTCTCTGATTAAGACCGCTGGATTTACCCGATAAATAAAAGTGCTCTACGACGAGGGCTACGCTGCGGTACCAAAACACGGATTTCACCTGCACGCAAATATTCGGAAAGTAAATCTAAATTTTTAGTTTTCCCCCGCATCTACGCACTCCTGCTGTCCTGCGCTTCTGACTCAGGTAAAGTTACCTCACGCTAAGAGAGCTACGTGTGGACACCAAAATCTCGGTCATCAAACCCGAAGACGAGGTGCCTTCTCCGCCCCAGGCATCGGCCCAAAGACCACATAACGGCTCAGAACACAAAAAAAAAAAAAGTTTAAAAAAGGAGGCGCAATTGTCCCAAAATTTTAGACCGAAGCTTAGGAATTTTTAGAAATTTTGGGATCATTTTCTGACACCGGCCACTTCGGACTGGCTGGGACAGCTTTAGTTAAAATTTCAAGATTTTATTCGACAGTCCGACAGAATTTTCGTAAATGTTTCGGTGTTTTTTAGACTATATAGAAAGTCCCTTTAGTTTAGAATATAGCCATATGCCTGTGAATGACATTTGGCCCACATATTTTCTGAAAATTTTAATTGTAGCACCAAGTGTGCAAATTGCTTGGTTGTGCTGACGTGTGTGATCTAATACATCGAGTGTGTAGGCTAAAAGCAAAGGCGGGAAAGTTGTGGAACTGTGCTCAAGTTTAGCAAGAAGAGGCGAAATTTAAACTCATTTTCCAAATACTAGTGTATTATTATTATTAGTATAAACCTGCTTATTAATCGGGTATTTCATGGTTTTGATATTAAAACCATATTGTAAAGCAAGCAAGGAGTTTAGAAAGCAAGTAATGGTTCGGATGCATCCAATCATACCTTTAACTGAAAAGCAAGCAAATGGGTTTGATTTAATCCATAATTGAAAAGTAAGCAAATGGTTTCGATTTAAACCATAATTGAAAAGTAAGCAAATGGTTTTGATTTAAGCCATGATGGAAATGAAAGTAAATGGTTTTGAGTTAAACCATTTTTCAAGAAAGCAAGCAATGGTTTTAAATTGTAAAACCATTTTTCAAAGAGCAAGCAAGCAAGCAAAAAGAATAATTGCGAAAATAGGCCTTAAGTGCTAGCTATACTTTTGGTGACACGTACTGGAGCATGGAGCTCTAACTAAATTATGGTGATGGCGACCCAAGTCAATTCCACCATATTTACCGGAAAAAGGTGACGCGGACAAAGATCTCACCTACATCTGCCGCCTTGCAAGCCCGTGTTCACTAGGCACAATAAGAAAAAAAGGTCTCCAAAGGGTTGATGTTTTATACGCTTGAAAAATCAACCATTGGTTCTCGCCGCCTAGGGCCCGGGAGAGTTTTAAAGCAAACGGCCGAGCCCAAGCTCCCGCTTATATTTCAAACGACGCACAGCCAAGCTCCCGTGGGATTTTATTTTCAAAGCACGGTTAAGCCCCCTGTGCTCCTGCTATGAAAAAGCTTTGAGAAACTTTAAATCAAAAGAGAAATTATGAGAAGTTTTATAAACTTCTAAGCAAGCAAGCAATAAGAGTTTTATAAGCTTTTAAAGAAAAGCAAATTAAAGCACAAGCAAGTAGTAAAAGTTTTATAAACTTTTAAAAGCAAGTAAGTACAAAAGCAAGCAAGCAAAGAAAAGTTTTAGAAACTTTTAAAGCAAGCAAAGCAAAGTAAGGCTTCTGGAAAATATTTGTAAAAGAGAGTTTTACATTTTTGAGATGCTTCCTGGAAAGCAAAAACCTTTTATAAAGATACACTCAATCGAGCTCTTTTAGCTCATTATTTTCTATTTTAAAACTATTTAAGTACGACACTCCGACTGAGCGTATTAGATTCTCCCCGACATTTATATCACTGCTGTAAATTAAGAATATTATGTAAGAAAATACTTTGAATATGTATAATGGAACATATGTATGTACATAGAGTAGTTTTGTGAGAATATGTTGGTACAATGCTGCCATATTTTTGGACATGTAAATTTGATGTATGCTGTGATTTGGAATTTGACTATGTGCAGCCGTTATGTTGCCGAAGTTTTTCCACTGCTAAGATTTTACCAAATCCTAAGTTATAAATAAAAGAAAAAATTTTTATAGGAGGTTTTAGCAAGCAATACGGCTTCGCTTCACAGGAGTTTCTAGTCGTTAGAGGTAACGGTCGATTCTTCGTGGAGGGGAGCGCACGCCCGGTCGCCGGTAGGGGGTGGGGGTGTGTCAACATGGTATCAGAGCATAAGTATTGGCAACCATGCATGTTCAAAGTACATACATATGAGGAGTTTCAAAGTATTAAACAGTTGATATTTTTGGCAAATACAACACTATGTCAGGAAAAGGACGTAGAGGTCGTCTTAGGAGAGTCATTTCAGTAGTTTCCGAGCGTCCTGAAGTACCTGAGAGAGATGAGCACGTAGTTGGTTCCACTACCGCCTCTATGAATCAACCTCCAGCAAAGAGGTCGCCGATCATCTGTGCCACCGTAGGGAGCTCAAGTGCCGATTGTTTAGCCAAGCAGAGCGTGGCATAGATTGCACAATTAGTAGCAATAGCAACGGCCAAGGCCGCAACTCCACCGCCACCTAGAGGTTATGAAGAACCGGGGAGGTCAATAGAGAGAGTGGCTGCAAGCTGGGCGCAAGCCATGTGACTACAGCTGGCGATCTGCAGGCACCGGGTTATGGTCGACCGGTAAACAAGGTTTACGGAGTTATGGGCTACACGAATGATCAAAGAGTCTTGTTTTCCGCCGATGGAAATTGTGGCTAAGGGATTGGTGGGATGTCGTAGAGAGGAGGTATCCTAATGGAATAACATGGGACCAATTTCAACAAGAGTTCACTCAGATGTGTTCTTTCTCAAAGTCATAAGGATTCAAAATTGAGGAGCCTTCAAGTTAGAACAAGAACATGACAAGCAGGTCTAACATGAGAAGAAGTTCTTGGAATTAGTTAGGATTGGTTCCCTATATCTGGGGCGCATGAAGTCCCGGCGCAAAAGGTTTTTATCAGACTACAAGACCGACGAGTGCATTTATCGTTGGTTCCTCGTATCAGATTGGGACTTAGCTGAAGCCGCTCTGAGAGTTTAGCAAAGCACTACAGCCATGTATCGTAGTGCATGTGAAAGTAAGAGTAAGAGGAGTGCACCAGGCACATCCTTTTTCCAACAGCTCAGGATGCATAAAGAGGGGAAAGGAAAAGCAAGGGCAGAGGTTATAAGAGGCTAAGGTGTGTCGAGGAGCTATCTCTAGTCAGATCGTTGAGGCCCCCAAGCCATACTGGCACCCCGTATTCTCCAAAGATGTCATATGTGTCGGTTACACTATGGGGGAGTGTAGGGGAGATTCATGACGGGTGTTTCCCCACTGCGGGCCGAAGGCCATTTCATTAGGAGTGCCCTCACCGATTGGTGCCGAAACATCGCAGCGCCTAGCTACCCCAAGAATGTAGATTAGCACACGAGGTCGTTTGGGAGAGGTTTCCTGCCAGAGGGGCCTAACACAACAAGCAGTATAGAGGTGGGCCGTGGTAGAGGTAGAGGCAAGGCCCTGTGGAAGACAGAGCCCCGCACCTGCTCAGTGAGAGTGCCAGGATCAAAGAAGATGCGATGCATCCATACGTGGTCATCGGGTATTATTTCTATCCTTGATCATGATGCATATAATGGGTAGGACCCGAGCTACGCATTCATTTGCATCCAAGCCATTCTTAGATCGTTGTCGATAGAGACTCACCATTAGAGGGTCGATGAGAGTTTCCTTCCAAATTGAGATCCGCTTACTCGCGTACGTAGTACGAGATAAGTAGTTCTGATTGAGATTAGAGTTCCCAATGATCTCGTAGCTTTAGATATCGTGGACTTCGATGTGGTTCTCGGTATGGATTGGCTGTCTCGCCATAAAGCCACGTTAGATTGTTATAAAAAGGAAGTAAAGCTGAATAGGCCAGGGAAATTGGAGGTAAAGTTCAAAGGATTTCATAGAGAGTTATCTTCTTGTATGATCTCCGCCATGACAAATAAGGTGAGGAATGCAGCCGGCGTAAAGGTTGTCATGTATATCTAGCTTATGTGGTGAGACCGGGAAGGAGGGGACTATATTGATGAGATTCCGCTGTTAGAGAGTTCCCGATGTGTTTCCATGATATCAAGCAGGATTACCTTTAAAGAGCGAGTTCACCATTGATTTGATCCCAGGGACTGAGCCCATTTCCATTCCTCCTTATAGGATGGCTCCTGCAAAGTTGAGGGAGCTTAAGGCTCAATTAGAAGAATTGTTGAGTAAGGGATTCATTCGATCGAGTATATCCCCATGGGGAGCTCCAGTTCTCTTCGTGAAAAAGAAAGATGGGAGTTTGCGGTTGTGTATAGATTACAGACAGTTGAATAGAGTTACCATCCGCAATCAGTATCCACTCCCTAGAATTGATGAATTATTTGATCAACTCCAAGGATCTCGAGTATACTCCAAGATAGACTTGAGATCGGGGTATCATCAGTTGAGAGTGCAGAAGAGTGATGTACCTAAGACTGCATTCGTGACACTACTGACATTATGAGTTTCGTGATGCCATTTGGTTCGACTAATGCCCTAAGAACGTTTTTACGGATTTGATGAACCGGGTATTCCAGCCGTATTTGGATAGGTTCGTCATAGTTTTTATCGATGATATCCTAGTGTATTCAGGTAGTTCAGAGGAACATTCATAGCACCTAAGGATTTTATTACAGACCCTAAGGGAGAGACAGTTATATGCTAAGTTGAGCAAATGTCAGTTTTGGCTTGACAAAGTGGCATTCTTAGGTCATGTGATTTCAGCTGATGGTGTGAGTGTGGATCCCCAAAAAATAGAAGCAGTGGTAAATTGGAAACAACCAAAGAATGTGTCAGAGGTCAGGAGCTTCCTTGGTTTAGCAGGGTATTGGTGAAGTTTGTCATGGTTCCAAGATAGCGTACTCCATCGACTGCCGACAAGGAAAGATGCAAGTATGATTGCGGATGCTCGCACAGAAGTTTCGGAGGAGTTGAAGGGTGATTGACTCAGCTCCGGCCTAGCTTTGCCCAATGGGAGAGATGGGTTTGTGGTTTACAAGGATGCTTCCTGCTAGCGCCTTGGTTGTGTTTTGAGCGCGTAATGATGCGTGATCAGATATGCCTCTCAGACAACCGAAGAAACATGAGGAGACTACCTTCTACACATGACTTAGAGTCATAAAGAAATCATGTTTGCCCCGAAATATGGAGACATTATTTATATGGTGTTCCTTTGTAGGATCTTTACGGATATAAAAGTCTTCAATATATTTTCACCCAAAAGAGCTAAACCCGAGGCAAGGCATGACTTGAGCTGACAAGGATCATGACCGGTATCTATCGAGTACCATCCGCAGTAATGTCGCAAAGCATGCCTCGAGTAGGCGACCAGAGAGCCTTGTCTCACATGAGACTGTGTTATCTTCACTATTGGTGGATCGGAGAACTTTAGGGTGATATTGAGGTCGAGGATCTAAGCCTTAGCAGCCACGCTTCATGCTGAATCTCCCAATGGATCAGATTTTGTGCTGTGGCAAAGCCACAGGATCCACAAGATGATTAAGCTTAAGGAAGGAGATAGAAAAAGGAAAGAAAGGTGAGTTTCAAATAGAGATGACGACATGATATGAAAGGACGGTAGAATGTGTGCGAGTATGTGAATCGAAGAGAGACATTATGGAAGAAGCACATTCATCTCGCAGACATGCTATGCATCCAGGTAAGATTCAAGATGTACAAGACTTTGAAAGAACATTACCGTGGAATGGGATGAAAGAGATCGGCGAAGCCTGCTTTTGTGTGCCTAACCTCGGTCAACAGTGAAGGCGCAGCATCGTGAGGCCCGCGCGGGAAGATACAAAGATCCCTATTCCCAGTGTGGAAATGGGAAAAGATTACTATGGATTTTGTGATGTGTCTTCCACTCGACTCGCAGGCAACATGATGCGATATGGGTGATAGTAGATCGATTAACAAAGTCCTGCTTCATTTCCTACTAGTTAATGTTGAGGACTTTGCAAAGTTGGCCAAGTTGTATGTAGATGAGATAGTGAGACTCTCATGGGGTTCCGCTGATAGTGTCAGATCGAGACCCTGTGTTCACATCCAGGTTTCGCCTAGTCATAGCAAATGCTAGGGTACTCTCACATTTTATATTATTTCATCTCGCACGGATACACGAGAGGACTATCTCGCACGTTAGAGGATATGCTGAGAGCTTGTGTAATGGAATTCAAAGGGAGTTGGGATACTCACTTAGCACTAATGGAGTTTGCCTATAACAATAGCTATCAAGCCAGTATAGATATGGCTCCCATCTGGGAGGCAATCGTATGGCAGGAAATGTAGACTCAAGCAGGCCGGGATGAGGTTGGCGAGAGAAGACTGCAGGCCCCGAACTAGCATAAATCACTTCAGAGAAAGTGAAAGTTGTTCGTGATAACTTGAAGATAGCAAGAGATAGACATAAAAGTTATGCGACAATCGCCGCGGCAGTAGACTTGCAAACAGATAGGTATTGTAGTTTTAACACTTTGAAAGGTGTTATGAGATTATGAGCAAAGTAGGGCCAGTAGCTTACAAGTTGAAGTTACCCCCAGAGTTATCAAGGATTCATGATACATTCCATGTATCGATGTTGAGGAAATATATCCTTGGTGATCCTTCACATGTATTGGAGAGCGCCCAGTGCGCTTAAAGGAAAATTCGACTTATGAGGAGATACTTGCGGCAGATCAGAGATCGCAAGGAACAAAGCTGAGAAGCAAAGTGATTCCATTGCCAAAGTCTTATGGAAGAATCAAGGAGTGGAGGTAGCTACTTGGGAGTCAGGCTCGATGCACCGCCGCATTCTCACTTATTTTTCGTATGAGTATTTCGTTTCCTCTTTCGAGTTTAGTTTATTCATTTCGGTGACTAAATGTCTTAAGGAGGAGGATTTTGTAACACCCTCACCCGAGAGTGTGCAAAGACATGATACCGTAGGGGTGTATAAGAGTACCAAGTGTCACATTGTAGTATTTTGGAGAGCAAATTAGAAATTGGTAAATTTTGGAACCTGAATTTGGTACTTAAAACAAGGGTACAATTGTCATTTAGCAAAAGGATATGTAAGGCATAATTGCTAGAGATGGGCCATAGTAGGAATTTCAAAAGTTGGATTTGCAATATTTAAATGCTTGAGGACAAATTTGCAATTAAGGAAAGTGGAGGGGGTGAAAGTGTAATTAATGGAAGTTTAAGTAGTAAAATAATATTAATAAATTGCAAGAATTGTTCAGTTCGAAAATTCTCTAGATCCTACGACGAAACCCGGGACCGAATGCTAAGTTCGGCTCTCGCCAAATCTAGTGACCTAGAAAAGTTTCATTTAATTCCAGACAACCGGAATATTTTACATAATTTCTAGGCAACGGTTTAGTGAAACTCGAAACCGGGATTTAGAAAATCTCAAAATGGCAAATACTTAAAGAATATTCAATTAGGATAAAGGAAATTGAAACCGGGACAAAATAAATTGTTTCGGGGCTGAAACGAACCAAGAAGAGAAATAAAAAGGGACATGTGGGTCCCACATGAAAAAAAAAAACACAACAAAATGAAGGAAGGAAAACGGCAAGGGCGTGAGAACCAGAACCGAGAGGAAGAAAAAGATATTTTTTCTTTCTTTACTTTTTCTCGCATTTACTTTAAATCTGACCATCGATTTCACTCCGATAAACACCGAAAAGTGCTCTATGCGACGAGGGTTACGCGTGGATACCAAAAACACAGATTTCACCCAGAATTGCGTGCAAATATTCGAAAAATCCAAATTTTTAGTTTTTCTGATCTACTTATTCTAAAGGTCCGCTTCTGACCAAAGGAGGTAAAAGCTACTTCACGTCAAGAAGTTTGTCATGGACAATTCAAAATCTTGGCTTTTTCGTCAAACTCGAAGAGGTAGGAAATTTTCTACTTGTGTTATTTCAGCCTAAAGACTATATAATGGTTTAAACATTATTAGAGGCCATAGGGACCAGTCCCAAAATTTTTGGATCGAGTTTAGAAACTTTAGGAAATTTTGGGACTATTTTCTGACAATTGTGCTGAATTTCGGACTGCTGACAAGCTTTTGGTTAAATTTCAGATTTTATTCAGACAGCCGACGTAATTTTCACAGAAATGTTTGTGTTTTTAGACTATATGGAAAGTCCCTTTAGTCTAGAATCTAGCCATATGTTCGTGAATGACATTTAAATTCACATATTTTCAAAATTTTAATTGTGCACCAAGTGTGCAAATTGCTTGGTTGTACCGACGTAGGATCTAATACATCGAGTGTGTAGGCTAAAGCAAAGGCGGAAAGTTGCGGGAATCAGGTTTCAAGTTTAGCAAGCAAGATATGCAGTGTTCTAAACTCATTTCCAAATACTAGTGTATTATTATTATTTAGTATAAATCGTTTTACATCGTATTTCATGGTTTTGATATTAAACCATATTGTAAAGCAAGCAAGGAGCTAGAAAGCAAGTAGGTTTCTGTCTGATGCATCCAATCATACCTTTAACTGAAAAGCAAGCAAATGGGTTTGATTTAATCCATAATTGAAAAGTAAGCAAATGGTTTCGATTTAAACCATAATTGAAAAGTAAGCAAATGGCTTAGGTTTAAACCATAATTGAAAAGTAAGCAAATGGTTTCGATTTAAACCATAATTGAAAAGTAAGCAAATGGTTTTGATTTAAGCCATGATGGAATGAAAGTAAATGGTTTTGAATTATTAAACCATTTTTTACAGGTGCTGGGCAATGGTTTTAAATTGTAAACCATTTTTCAAAGAGCAAGTAAGCAAGCAAAAGAATAATTGGGAAAAATAGGGCCTTAAGCGCTATAATTTTGTGACACGTACTAGAGCATGGAGCTTCCTAACTAAATTATGGGTGATACACCAGGTCAATTCCACCATATTTACCTGAAAAGACGACAAAGATCCTTCACCCACTGTCGCTTCAAAGCCTCGTGTTCACTAGGGTACAAGAAGAAAAAAAAAAAATAGCCTCCAGTGGTTGATGTTTTATACAGTTTTGAAAAATCAACCATTGGTTCCCGGTCGCCCAGGCTTCCGGAGAGTTTTAAAGCAAACGGTTGAGCCCAAGCTCCCGTTTATATTTCAAAACGATCGGTTGAGCCAAGCTCCCGTGGGATTTTATTTTCAAAGCATGCGGTTGAGCCCCAGGCTCCCGTTTTTTTTATGAAAAAGCTTTGAGAAACTTTTAAAGCAAAAAGAGAAATTATGAGAAGTTTTATAAACTTCTAAGCAAGCAAGCAATAAGAGTTTTATAAGCTTTTAAAGAAAAACAAATTAAAGCACAAGTAAGTAGTAAACGTTTTTTTTATAAACTTTTAAAAGCAAGCAAGTACAAAAGCAAGCAAGCAAAGAAAAGTTTTAGAAACTTTAAAGCAAGCAAAGCAAAGTAAGGCTTCTGGAAAATATTTGTAAAAGAGAGTTTTACATTTTTGAGATGTTTTCCGGAAAAGAAAAACCTTTTATAAAAGCATACACTCACTGAGCTCTTTTAGCTCATTATTTTCTATTTTAAAAACTATTTTTCAAGTACAGACACTCCGGACGCTGGAGCAGATTAGGATTCTCCTGACATTTATATAAGTGCTGTAAATTAAGAATATTATGTAAGAAAAACTTTGAATATGTATAATGGAACATATGTATGTACATAGAGTAGTTCTGTGAGAATGTGTTGGTATGCTGGTTGCCATATTTTGGATATAGTGTAAATTGATGTATACAGGATTTGGAATTTGACTATGTGCAGTCGTTATGTTGCCGAAGTTTTTCCGCTGCTAAGATTTTACCAAATCCTAAGTTATAAATAAAAGAAAAATTTTATAGGAGGTTTTAGCAAGCAATACGGCTTCGCTTCACAGGAGTTTCTAGTCGTTAGAGGTAACGGCTGGGGATTTCTGTGGAGTGGTCGGCACGCCGGTAGGGGGGGTGGGGGTGTGTCAATATAGATCACATTTTATTGATGGGAAAAATGTGGGTTTTAATTAGGGTCTAAAGTGGGTCGGATCCCACCCGTCTGGAGGTTGAAGAAGACCTCCTTCTAGTTGCATGGATAGGAAATCCTTATCCTGGATAATGCACTATTTGGCCATAAACCTATTCTGAATAAGTAACCCATATGGATAAGCACATAGTAAAATATAAGAAAGTGTCCACACGAATTAACTAGGGACATAAAGATGTTACAAATATCATCTTCATGATTATTGTGGTTTTTTTTTTCCAATTGTCTTTGTAAGCTTTTTGTTCAATAGTCTTCTTCATCAAAAAAAAAAAAAAATACGGACCTACAGTTCAAAGGCCAATAAGAAGCCAACAAGCTCATTGGGCCATATGCCCAATTGATGTATAGTCCCAACAATAATTTAGTATATCATATATTGTATAGATTTGTATCAATTGGTTATTAATTTCATGCAATTAAAATTATTATTTTGTATATATTTTATTATATTATGATAAATGATTTTAAAATTAATATCTCAATTTTTAATGATTTTGGATATTGATTCAATTTATTTGAGTCTCTATATCATTTTCAATTTATGCACTTAATTCACTTTGAAAAACGCTCTTATATGATTTAATTTTGGATATTTTATTTGAGCCTATATTGTTGATATAATTTGGATATTATTCATATTTTTATTACTTATGAATATCATTGACATTTATTTAAATGTCTTGTGATCTATATGATTTTGATCAATTAGAGGTTGGCCACAACATCTTTGATTATGAAAAATCATACATTAATTTGTTCTTGGATCACATATATATTAAGGACATTTATTGTGATAAATTATACCTTATATGATAAATTTTATCCCTCATGAATTTTTGTTGTATTTAGTATGATTGATCAGGGCATAATATTATATTATATTTCTTAATTTACCCACAAGAATTGAGAAATTGAACATAATTTGATAGTTTTGCCATATAGCTAAATAAATTCAATTGAATTGAGACTTTCAAATACAACACATGTGTCTTAGTGTCACCGGGATTTATTGTCTATATACATAATTTACATCGATAAATTATGATTCATTATTCTAACTTCAAATTTAGCCATTTATAAGCATGTATATTTATTCTATGCAGTTATGCAACCTACAAACCACTCTGATGTTAGGTGTAATATTCTTGAATTATAAAACACACTTTTTCTTGCTTGCTTGCTCTTTGAAATATGGTTTTACAAATCAAAACCATTGCTTGCTTATTTTTCAAATATGGTTTACAATCAAACCATTGCTTGCTTGCTTTTCAAATATGGTTTAATACTTTAAAACCATTGCTTGCTTGAAATATGGTTTAATAATTTAAAACCATAACATACCAGTGTAAAATGATTTATAAATAATACACTAGTATTGAAAAATAGGTTTAGAACACCCAAATTTTCGGTTACAAAACTTGAGCACGACTTCACTAATTCTCCGCTTTTGCTTTTACCCTACACACTCAAGAATACATGAAAACATTAGTCGCCCTGCACTGTAAAACTTAACGTAGGCTTACAAATAGACTATATTGAACGGATTCAAATTTTTTAACTAAACTTCACACGCAAGTCACATTAGGGTCACACAACATTCATATAAATCCAAATGAACAAGTTATCCTTGAGCACAAAAAGCCCCAAAAAAAACCCACTCATTTTGACAATTTTTTCTTTTTCTTTCCAACTGTACTCTCTGGACTTTATTACCCAAAAATTATTCAAACGGTCTTCAAAAATTATGAAACTCTCCAGATCAGTCTTTTATATATCCAATGACATATCTGTAAATTTTAAATTTTAAATTCCTTCTCTAAGGCCCTCAACCATATAACACAAATTACATTATTTTTTATGCCAAATTAGTTAGCTCACTGGATCATCTACTGTTATCCTTGATTTCTGGGGTCTTAACTCCATAAATTGGAAATGGTTTCTTCAATAATTTGAAGCTATGGTTCTAAAGTTTCTTCTCCAATTGGAATCACCCAATTTGGATCACCAAAACTCAGGTTATTATATTTTACATCTAGATTACTCAAATTGGCATAATAGAATCTGCATATAGCTCCACTTTGATAGATTTCTGGGCAGTTTAGGGTTACAATTTGCATACACTTCCCTCAAGTAAATTATTCTCCTATAAGTCTATTTTACCCAGAATTTTGAATCACTCGATTTGGATGAGTGGAACTCAACTTATGGCCAAAAACTATAACAATACCCAAACAGAGCACAACCCATGAGCTACACGAGCTCACCTTTAAGTCCGTATTTGAGAGCCTTAGAGATACAATTTGCTCTTGGTCCCTTCTATACATTTGTAGCCTTATCTCTTATGGTTCGTTACCAATTGGAATCACTTCATTTGAATGATTATAACTTAATCTATAGCCAAACAAGAACAGGTTTACAAATTTTGACAGCATTCTGAGCTCAACATTCTCCTTTTTTTTTTTTTAGAACCATTCCTCAAAACCAATCCAACCAATCAAGACAATACAAAACAACCTCAAAGACTAACATGGAATTTACCCAAAACCACACCATAACACTTGTATTGGTGGTTTACTACAGAACCAACCCTAGGTAAAAATCACAAGAATTCATACTAAGGTCCACCAATCCATATAAAACCATAGAATATGATGGACTCCATATTTACCTTATACCAACTAGGGTTTTACCCACACAAATTCAACAATTCTAGGGTTAGGATAATCTCCTAACAAAACCCTAGGTTTGGAACAAGCCAAAATTCCATACAAAACCAAAATCCATACAAGAATCCAAAAATCCATACCTTTATTTCTCTTCTCCCTCTTCTTCTTCCTCTTCTTCTTTTTCTCTTCTCCACTGGCCGCCTAGCACGAGAGATCAAAAACAGATGCTGTTTGTCTCATCCCCTTTTATAGTTTTTTAATTCTCCTTTTATTTCAATTAGGTCCTCCCTCTCTCAAGTATTTGCAAATGAACTTTTGCTATTTCTATAATGGCATACCCTCTTATCATATTATGACTTTCATATCCTTTTTGGCCAATTACAAATTTACCCTTATTCTAGTACAAAATTCCGGTCTAACTAATTATCATTTGGCTACCTCCCATCCTTACAACAACTTCCAAAATACTAATGACACTTGGTGCACATATGCGCCCTCACGGGTTACACGTACCGCACACCCTCGGGGATCAGGGCGGTTACATATTTCCGAATACATCAAGTGTGGTCTCGCGAAACCCGAGGAAGCTAGTAGGAAGTGAGCAGAACGTCTTATCTAGCAACAAGGTTGGCTCACATGTGGAATCCATTGGGATGTGTGGTTTAGTATTGGATAATGACTTGTTTTGTATTTGAAAGGACCTTTTTTGTACCAAATTTTGCTAAAATTTTATTTCAGTTTCAAGGCTTGTACCTCCATTCCCCGATGAAAAGATTATATCTATTTTGAACCTAATAAATAGTCATAATATTAAAACACATTTAGAAGTCAGTTTGTTTTTTTGGCTTATTTCTGAAAGCAAATTGCTTTCATACTTTAAATTGTTTATTTTTTTTTGCATAACTTCTATTTATGAATTTTGAAAAATTTTTACATGAATAGAAATACTAAATATTTTGTATTTTTCTAAATATTTATAAAAATAAAATCTAATATATTCTTAATATTTAAAATACATTTATAAATACAAAATATTTAAAATTTTGTTTTCATCAATTATTATTTAAATTATATATATATATATATATATATATATATATATATATATATATATATATATATATATCTCTATTTTAGTTATATAAAATAAATATTTTTTGTAAGAATGATAATACAAATTAATTATCATAATAATTTTATCATTTTAATTATTTTTTGTAAATATGTTAATATATTATACATATATTATATAATTTTTTTTATTTTATCATAATATATTAATAATAAAGCTGATTGGACAAAAAGGACCTTTTGAAAAATACACTTCAGAAATCTAATCCATCATTAATTTTTTACCTTATTTTAATAAAAACCCTTATTGTTTTCTTATAAAAATAACCATTTCTTTTCAAAGATATATGTAAATACATAAATGACAAGGACATTTTTGTCTATTTTGAGTCATTCTTCAAGAAAAAACATGGAATGTTATTAGCTTTACAAATTTTGAGTTATTTAAGGTACTTTAACCAAATATTTATATTCTTAAAAAAAAAAAAAAACATCAAAGATATCAACATTACACAAACATGTACTTATACAATATTAAAAAAACAAATGACTTAATATTTAATACTATTAAAATCATATATATATATATATATATATATATATATATATATATATATATATATATATATATATATATATATATATATATATATATATTTATATATACGGATATTTAATGTTTGGGCAGGTTACTCAAATTGATTGCTAACCCAACCATGATCCAAATTAAGAAACAATCATTTGGAACTCAACTAACCTAAACTTGTTTTTTAAAAGAAAATAATTTTATTAATTGACACTAGCAATATATCACAAAATCAAGTTCGCTAAAAATCATAGAGGATGAAACAACACACAGATTAATAGCAAACTAAGTCGGCTCAAAGGCTACAATTTGATAATACTAAAGTGACTAGAATACATATGACTCTAATTATGCAACATATTGATGACCATGATTTGATTTATTATGATTGAGTGTGCTTTGCCTGTCTGAATTGTCCACAAATAAACGCCACAACAAAATGTCGTAAATAAGACCATTATTAACCATGTCATCAACAAAACCCATCGATGAAATCATATAACTAATGAATTAAAACTCAGATATGTAATAATCGCTTTATTAAGAAATAAAATGATACAAAGAGGTGTACATGGATGATTTCAAGTAAAGAATGTAGGCGGTTTTTGCTGCCGTTGCCTTCACCAAAGTGTGGTCCATATACGACCACACTTGAAACACATCGATGGTGCATTTTGCTATCGTCGACTTCAGCAAAGTGTGGTCTATATATAGCCACACTTGGAACATGTCGATGACCATATGTGAAGAAAAGTTTTGGCTATGTTGATGCTATGATTACCCATCGTCATTCTCAACTGCCTCTGTAATGTGCAAAGGTCTATAAATATCGAGCGAGCATTATGTTGGTCTCCAAGTTTATTCTCACAAGAATACACCATCATAGAGGTGAGAAATGAGATCTTAGAAGAGCAACCCAATTTCGGTTCTCAGATTCAATTGAAGAAGAAGCAATGACTTGAGGTAAGAATCCTGATTTATTTATTCCGTTGTGTTTTGAATGCTTAATTGGAATCAAAAGCATTAACAAATCGTGTTTTTCTCTTACATTTGGTATTAGAGCAATAGGATTTTTGCCTTTGTCTTATGATATTTTTAAATGAAAATACTATGAGGAATCACTAGGAAATGATTTTTCATGAATTTTGGTATACAAATCACATTCTATTAATAAGAAAAATGTGGGTTTTGATTCAGGTTTGAAGTGGGTCGGATCCCACCCATCTAGAGGTTGAAGAAGACCTCCTTCTGGTTGCATGGATAGGGATTCTTATCTTCTATAATGCAATGTTTAACCATAAACCTATTCTGAATAAGTATAACCTTATTTTGGATAAGAATAGTAAAATATAAGAAAATGTTGTACTAAGGAGAATTGAACTAGGGACCTAAGGCTCAAAGGTTAATAAGAAGCACGCCTAGTTGATGTTTAGTCCCAACAATGATTTGCTATATCATATGTTGTACAGATCAGAATAATTGGATATTAATTTCATGCAATTGATGTGACGCCCCAAACTCGGGGTCCAGCTTGACTAACAACTCCTCGCGAAAATCAAGGCCTCATATCATGAAACCCATACATGAGTAAAAAAGACCACATTGGCCTACACATCATACTCACAAAAATACATCCAACTATATTATATTAGTCTCAAGAGTTGTTACATCACTCTTAATACAAACATATATTGCAATTATAATTCAATAAGATGTTTTACAAAATATATCTATCAAAGCCACATGTCTACTTTCTTCTCAAAAGCCGGCCCTAATGAGCGCCGTCTCTCCCGAACACTCGTACTTGAAAGGGGGACTCCACGATCGATAAGCAATGCCTAGTAGTGATAATCCTAGATGGGTTACCCTCAACGGAAAGTACCCACATGCAATGGCAAAACCAACATTCAAGCAAAACATATATGTTTCTACTCAAATGTCTACATGTTTGATGAGAATGCTACTCACCCTTCCCACTCTCAAGCCCTCACCGACTCCCTCACGCATGCCTAAGCTGGCAGGAGAAAAACACCGCTTTCAAAACAAAAGGTTTGCCTGAAACATACTTCACCGAAGCTTCGTAAAATCTATCGACAACCCTCCGAGGTGAATTGTTGGGTAATTCTCTGAAACAGTCATGGGCCTCTCCGACGTGAACTGTTGGACAACTCTCCAAGGCAATTCTTCGGAAAATCTTCCTTTGAAATTCCTTTCGCAACAATTTTCCTTTTTCTTTCATGTCATGCACTAACACCTATTGCTCTAGGTTGCCCCGTGCATACGAAATGCATTACGCCATTTTCATACAACACATGCCAATATATCAACTGGCGCATATTAACAAAATTCACATACTAACCACATGTTATTTATTCATAGTAATAACATCAAAATTAGCTCACATAAACTAATAAATAATTTTATTTCCAATGGCTCACACACAATTATATTTCATATAATTCAACCACTCATGTTAACACATCAATTTAGTATGCATCAACATATCATTTTCCACACAATCCATGCCATCCAATTCAAGCAAATTACACGTTTTCGTCCAACACACAAACGACTGTTTTTGGTCAGCTTCAAAATGCTAAGTGCGGCCGCCCGAAATCGGCTTAAAAATTCCAAAGATTCGGTCCTACTCCAGAGAATCGAAAACTCACGGCCATTTCGGCCCCAAACACTCCAACCACAATTTATAACACACATCCAAGGCACACAAGGACCCTTTTCAGTCCGAGATAAGTCCGAGATTGTCCAAAATGGGTCCCATAATTTCCAGCATGTCATCCCGATTTTCGGGACTGATCAAACGGCCACTCACGGCCTCATACAATCCAAACCATTTTAATGGCTCTTAAACCGAAAATAAACCGAGTAGGAGAAGACCCCTACCTCCCGGAGTTGTCGAAACTCCACAAAACCGGTGCCCACACGTAGCCCTTGTAGCGTAGAGCAACTTTGCTTCTTTCCTCGCCAGAATTCGACGGTCCGATCGTCGGGAAATTTAGAGAGAAGTTGGACTTTCTCTCTAATAGGCAGAAAGCATGATGTGTATATATGTACGCCTATGTGCGCAAGTGCATGCGTCGCCCCAATTAATATAGTGTACCTATGGTACGGATATCGATCCACGGGGATAAGTGTGTTGAATACAGAGATTGACTTTTGAATATTATCTGGATATAATCGTTGGGTGAAAGAGTCTAATGTCTAAATTAAAATTAAACTAATCGATCTTGATGAATTATCAGAGCAATGGAGACTAGGCTATGTCTCCTCGCCACTTTCGATGGATTATTTCCTAAAGATGATACTATTCGCTTTATTTATAACTTATTGACGGCTAGGTGATCTTGCTTACGAAATACCCTCTCTCGAGGTAGTATCCGCCTCATCTCGCTAGTAGTGTTGAGGTATCTCACCCCAACCCGATACTTCAAAATGCTTAAACGCTCTAACCTTAATCAAGCACCCCCTCGTGATCGGAATATTCTATTTATTGAATCAACCAAGGTCGCTTCACTCCAAATCCCCCGGGTATCCTCATCTCGAATCTCGATCTCCGCATGGTCACGCCTAATGTCGCGACATCACCATGTAAAATGATTCGCATATGTGCGGATGTTAACAAATTATAAAACAACTCGAATATAAAATACTAATCTTTAATCCATGCAATCGTGACAGGGTTCAACAACACCCTAGGTATAAATCTAGAACATATTGACTATGAAAACACCAATATTTAATCTATAAAACATCAGTATTTCTATTAATAAAGAAGAAAAATACAAATGACGGGGTCTTCTCCAAGATCAAAGTCGCTGCTGTTATGATTTCCGTGCCCTAGTTCGTACGCTCCTTGATCTCCGATCCCCCGAATTCTGGTCCCCTTTTTGCTTTTAATGATTGATAGGCAGAACCCGCGCTGACGTTGCGACGTTGCAACGTCGCGACGTTGAGACGTCGCGACATTGCCGCTTGTTGACTTCTATATGTTGACCCAACGTCGCGACGTTGGGACGTCACGACGTGGGGACGTCGCGACGTTGAGACGTCGCGACGTTTCAGCCATCTTTATGCAATCGCCAATCTCTCTCGCTCCGCACGCTTCCAAAACTACCCTTTTACCGCATTCACACCAAATGCAAAAATCATATATCGGGCTACAAAATACGTATTTCAAAGTATAAAATAAAGCTAAAAACATAAGACGTGACGCGGTATGACCTCGCCAGTATTTCAGCCACTCATCACACCCTCAAACTTAGCTTCTAGCTTGTCCCCAAGCAAGAACTGACTCTAAACTGAACACACACCCTACATACTATAGTCTAACACGAAGATAGTGATGCACATGCTGATAGATAGAGGATCAAATTGGACCGACTCACACCGCTGCCGTTTTGTTTGAAGTTCACAGGATTCGCAAGGGTGTTCGACTTTCGAAAGAACTAGGTCAGAATCTCGTGAAGTTGACTAGTGCCTCAGCCTCTCGAGGTATCCAATACCTTCCCAAAGACCCTATGTGGCCAATAAATGACCTCTAGTGTATACTTAGGTTCTGACGCCCCCAAACTTGAGTTCAACTCGCCTAATTGGGAAAATCTAACTACGAAAGGATAAGAACGCACCGTTTGCAATTCTTAACATACCTACTCATAACATTAACAAAACTAGTGCCCGTAAGTTTATGTTAAGTGTTCATATAGCAGGGATTAGTTGGTGACTCCCCACCAGTTGGTTAAGGGCACCGGGCATTCAGTTCCCCTCGAACGTCACCCCGAAGACTCAACTAAAACCTATGTTCTGCTGTGGGAAACTTCCATCTTCCCCCTCAGAACAAAAGTGAAGTCAATGACTCGCCACAACAGGCATCGGGCTTTGAAAGGCCCTCCTGACCGCGCCCGGATTTCGATTGGAAGCTCCCACTTGTTCTATGCCTAAATATTTTTTTTTCTTTTTTTCATTTATTTATTTATTTATTTATTTTTTATTTTGGGGCTCGAAGGCAATCCTCTTTTATTTACTTTGTCCTATCTCTTTGATGGTTAGAAACTCCCATGGTTTGTTGGACCTTAGTAGCCGGGTTCGGCCTCTAGGCATACCCTAGAAGTCACCGTAGCAGTGTGTTAGGCCTATTGAGAAATAGTTTCTTGAATATCCAGAAGTGATTCACTATGCCTCCCCACCTATTCAACCTAATTCCCGGTCATCAAGCATCCTATGAATCCTTTCTTCCATGATAATAGTGGATTCGGCCCAAAAGTGATCCCTTACTCTCAAACATGGCAGCACACACACAAACTACCTAAACACGACACCACTAAACATAGATATGATCTACCTAAAACACAAACATGAACTGAACACAAAACTCAACATCCTAAAATGAACAAGCGTAAATGAAACTAAACTGAAATGCAAACTGACACGCGTAAACAAAATTTAACTACAACACAAATAAAAACAATACTAATCTAATAAAAACCCGAGCACCACCCACATCCCCCCAAATAAAAGTGCGCAGTGTCCCCACTGACAATAAAATAATAGAAGAAGGTGGAGGGAACTCCCCCCTGTGACGGTAGGTTACCGTGGGAGGTGTGGGAGGCGCGCCGGTGGTGTGGGCAAAGAAGTCGCGCAAGCCGGCCTCGGCGGACCGCTGCTACCGGAGAATAAGTGGCACCCAAGGCGTAACCGCACGCATATCGCCGTGAAGGGCCCCATATCCGGTAAGGAGGACTCTGCGGCTCCCGGGTCTCATCCCCAGAATGCACTGTAAAGCGCCAAGCATGGGCAAGCACTGGTCTCTAAATCAAGCGGATCGAGGGCGCCGAGGTCCTCTCAGGTGGTGGTGGAGGTGGGTGCGTAGAGGACTGCCTAATGTCATCCTGGGGATCACCCAGGAGTCCAAAGCGGGCCTGATAATCGTGAAGCTCGTCCTCGTCCGAGGGCTCATGACCTGAATCGGAGTCCCTCAAAGTCGCGGTACACCCTAGCTTGTCCTCGCGAACCGATATAGCCTTTGATAGGGTGTAACCACGCCGTTGTCATCTAGGCACCTCGGGCCGTTTGCATAGGCCATATATGAGAAAAGGGTTCCTAAGTTCATCTTAGCTGCCCTAAGCATGGAGGATGGCATCCTATAACCTCGCCCAACATCGAAAGGAATATCCCGACGATGGCATAATCAGCAGTGGCATCGCCAGTCACTTCACACGTCATTGCCGGAATGAGATTTCTGACGGATGAAGTGATGCGCACTTTGGGGATATATGCCAAATGCTTGGCTCAAGTGACTCGTGGCCCTCATTGTTGAGTTTTCCACTCACCCTGCTTGTCAAGACTCGAATGACCCAGGGTAATCTGCCGCTCGCAAAGTAGATCAAAAGGCCCGGGGGGACATGATCAGATTATAAAAGCGCTTGATAGACTCGGCATTGAAGTTCACCAACACACCTCGCACCGACCTCTCGACGCACGTGGAGGCGGTCAAGGTAGGTTCCCGCACCACACTCATCACAGCCTGATGAGGTGGTCGGGCAAAGTGCCCGCCATCCCTGGTCGCAATCGCCTTGCTGAAGAAATCGCCGTGGTGATGGAAACCCTTTCCTTAATAAACGATCGGGTGCCTCGCAGACGGCGCCGAACCGATCGCACCTCGTTAACGAACGCCGCGGACATCAAATTCGCAGGCCTGCACTCACCGATCGACCCCGCTTCGCGTGCAACTTCGCCCTTACCCGACATTAGTGCACAAAGGAATTCAAAATGGCTCCATGGGCAATAATGTAGCCAAATGGCACCAATGTGGCCACACCTGCATGAACGAGATACGTGTCGAAAGCACTCCAAAGTGCACTACGAGACTAAGACCAATTAGGCACCTAAAGTAGACACAAACCCTAGTACATACAACAGACCCTTGGATCAAACGAGGCCTAATATGAAGGCTTAGACCAAACCTGGGTGACCATACCTAGGTAAACGAGACCTACTGGCTCAAACGTACACCAAGGTCAAAGTAAAGCAGAAGACAGGATCGAGACAATGGTGGTGGATGTTGGTGGCGATGGCGATGATGGTGTTGGAGGGCAAAACAACGGCCTCCGACAGGTGTGGGAGTGGACTCCAGCAAGGGTTGGTGTAGGGGGGTGACACAGGGTGCACTAGGGTATAAGCCAAGAGGAATAGGTAGATGGCGCAAAATGAGGGTGGTTTTCGCCTTAAATGCGGCAACGCCGCGACGTTTCCGGGAGCAACGCCGACGTTCCAGGCGAAAGCCTTCCAACGAATGCAGACGCTTGAACTCTCGAACGCCGCGATGTTCCGTAGGATAACCAACGTCGCGACGTTGAAATCCAACGTCGCGACGTTTAGATCCAACGTCGCGACGTTTAGACGTCGCGACTTTGCAACATTGCGACGTTGAAAGCCAACATCGCGACTTTGAAAGCCAACGTCACGACGTTACAGAGAAGACCCAAAATGCAATTTATTCAACAATGGTCTAAGGTAAGAGAAAACTCCCCTCGTGCAATTGTGACTCTCTTGAACTTTTTGAATGGATCCTCCCCAATACTTTCGATCGCAGGTCCTGAAAATAGACATCCAAAAAGGGATTCGACACTGACGTAACAACAAACCAAATATAACCAATAGATAATAAAATTGAACCATAGAAAGGAAAATTTCAAGAAATAAAACTCAGTCGCTCCCAAGAAGCGCCATGTTTAATGCGTCGTTAGCCCGACTACCAATCTCAATGTGCTCGGGAACTCGAGCTCTGCGACCGCTTTACTATACTTCTCGCTCTGGATGCAATAATGGAATGATCCGCTTATCCGCATGGAACTCGCCTCAAAAAATACAAACTAACCGTCAGGTGTTAATCGTGGAATGTTCCTTTCGATGTGTAACCTCCGCCCCTCCATGGGAAAGACCTTGGTCACCGTGAAAGGTCTCGACTATCTAGGACTTCACTTCCCAGAAAGTTTTAGGCGGAATTAAACAAGAGGACCTCGCTTGCCCCGCCGAATTCCTTCCCGGTAATATGTTTATCGCCGTGCTAGCTTTACTTGTAAATGCGGCATTTTCATGCTTCGCTCTCATCAGTTTAGTTCATTGAAATGTGAGCAAGCCGCTTCTCACCGACTAGTGTACTGGCTCCATAATTAATCGCGAGTTGCCCGCAAGAGGCTCGATGCTCCAATCTCCACCAGATGGCATGCTTCGCCATACACAACTTTGAAAGCGCGACATACCCAAGGGTGAGCCAAATGTTGTTTCTATACGCCTGTAGTGCATCTTCAATCTTTTTAGACCAAATGAGTCTCCCGAACAGCAACTATTTTTCTCCATTATCTAATTTCTCGATTTGATACCTCTGCTTGCCTATTTGACTATGGGTGATAAGCAAGGGATGTACGATGGCGCACCCCATACTTTTGCAAGACCTTGTCAATCATCTTATTGCAAAAATGAGTACCGTTATCTGTGATCAGTGCTCGAGGGGTTCCGAATCGCAAGAATATGTGGCTGCGAAGAAATTGAGCCACTACCTTGGCATCAAGTATAGGTGCGGGCCTAATTGTTTCAACCCACTTCGAGACATAATCTACTGCCAGCAAGACGCATGTGCTGTTATAAGATTGGGAAATGGTATCCTCCAGATGAAATCCATCCCCCATAGATCAAAAAGTTCTACTTCCAGAATGGGATGCATGGGCGGTTTGTCCTTTCTAGAAATGCCCCCCATTCGTTGACATTTGTCACATGTGGATACGAAATGATGAGCATCCTTGAATAAGGTAGCTAAGAGAGTTTCCACCTAAGCACTCAGTCGCCGCTCTTCCGCCACCGAAATGGCCACCACATGGTAGGTTGTGGAAATGGTGCAAAATATTGTTCATTTCATCTTCACACCGATTACTTATCCACAAGTAATGTCTCAGAGAATTGGCTCCTCCCAATAGTAGTGTTTCAAGTGTGCGAAAAACTTCTTTTTCTGCTGATAGCTAAATTCCGGAGGGATTACCTTGGCTACCAACAGTTCAATTTAACTGCAAACCATGGAGCGCCGCTTGTCTTTCATTAGCTAAAAGTTGCTCATCGTGAAAGTCGCCATTCACTTGACCTCATCACTGCCTTCTAGCTGGGAAAGATGATCTGCAACTAGGTTCTCTGTGCCTTTCGCCTTTAATCTCAACGCCGAATTGTGAAGAAAAGAACCCACCGGATACTGTCTGGGCTTCGTCTTTGGTCATCAAGTATTTATGGCGTATCGATCATGGTGGACTACTTCACCTTGTTACCAATCAAATAAGGTCTAAATTTGTCAAAAGCAAAGACAATGGCCAATAGTTCTTTTTCTGTAGTGGCGTAATTCAACTAAGCATCATTCAAGGTTCTGCTTGCATAGTAGATTACCTAGAAAATTTTCTCTCGTTTCTGCCCTAATACTTCTCCAATCGTAAAATCACTTGCGTCACACATAAGTTCAAACGGAAAGGACCAATCCGGAGCTACTACATTAGGGCCTGATACCAATTTATCTTTTAACACTGAAAATGCGTGCAAACACTGGGTATAACTCGCAAGGTCCTCGACCAGGAGATTAGACAACGGTTTTGCAATCTGAGAGAAGTCTTTGATGAATCGCCTATAGAATCCAGCGTGGCCTAAAAAACTTCTTATCCCTTTTACCGATGAGGGTGGAGGTAATTTTTCAATTGCTTCAACCTTTGCTCTGTCTACCTCTATTCCCTCTCACAAACCGATGTCCGAGTACTATACCCCTCTTGTACCATAAAATGGCACTTCTCCCAATTGATATCAGTTATCCCCACATCTTATCAATACTGATCTCAAATTTTCCAGACAGTTGTCAAATGAATTACCCAATACCGAAAAATCATCCATGAAGATCTCGATTGTCTTCTCAACCATGTCGGAGAATATGGCCATCATACATCGTTGGAAAGTGCCCGGCGCATTGCACAACCCAAAGGGCATCCGCCTGAATGCGAATGTCCCATAGGGACATGTGAATGTTGTCTTCTCCTGATCTTCAGGGGCTATAGCAATTTGATTGTAGCCGGAATATCCATCCAAAAAGCAATAATATTCATGACTAGCTAATCGATCCAACATCTGATCCGTAAACTAAGAATGGAAATGATCTTTCGCGTGGCTTTGTTCGGGCCTCGATAATCAATACAAATCCTCCAATCTGCAACTGTCTCGAGAAGGCAAGAAGATGTTATTCTCGGTTCTTATGACGCCTGTTCCTCCCTTCTTAGGCACTACTTGAATCGACTCACCCATGCACCGTCCGGGGGCCAGGATAAATTACCCCAAGATCCAACCATTTTAATACTTCCTTTCTCGGACTACCTTCTTTCATAGTTGATCTCAACCTCCTCTGCGCTTCCACCGAAGGTTTATGCCCATCTTCCGGAAGAAATATGATGCATGCACATGGAAGGGCTTAATCCTTTTAAATCGGCTAGAGACCATCCGAGCGCATTTTTATGATCTCTATGACCCTTAATAACTTCTCCTCCTCCTCTAGTTCGCCAAGGATGCCGAGATGATCACTCGGTGGCGGTGATGCTATCCAAGATATGCATACTAAATGGCTAGGTAAGTGTTTTGTTCCATCTTAGGTGGTTGTTCAATCCATGGTACTCAAGGCTAGCACTCCCACCTCAGATTCTGCGTGATCCCTCTTCTTAGCTTAACCCAAAGAATCCATCCATTTACATATTCCTCCGCCGTCATATTCCTCGAATCATTCTCAGACTAGGCTAGCCTCCAAAGGATCCGTGAGACCACTTTGGCTAGACACTATAGCCTCTACTATCTCTGCCATGAAACATGTATCACTTTCTGCCGGATGTCTCACAGCTTCGAACACGTTGAACTTGACTTCATCCTCTTGCACTCTCAATTTTAGTTCTCCTCTCGAACATCAATCATTGCTCCGCGCTTGCAAGAAATGGTCTACCCGTGATTATGGGTATTTCTTTATCTTCCTCCATATCTAATACAATGAAATATGCCGGGAAGATAAACCACAACCTTCACTAAGATATTCTATTACCTCTCGAGAGCGTCGGTTAGACCGTCACACCAGAGTGCATGTTAGTTTGACTTTAAAGCTCAACCTAATCCCAAACGCTTAAAATGGACAAGGCGAGATTAATGCTGGCACCCAAATCACATAATGCTCTCTCAAAGATAGCATTTCCAATGGTGCATGGGATAGTGAAATTGCCTGGGTCTTTTTAGGCCATGGTATAGCCTTCCTCCTCAAGTATGGCACTACATTCCCAGTTGCTAACTGCTTCAACCGCCAATCTTCTCTTCTGAGACAGTATGTCCTTCATAAATTTGCATATAACCGCATCTGCCTGCAGCATCAAAGAAACGGAGGATATTGGGATGTGTAGCTTCTGAACACTTCCATGAATCCCAGAACTACTTATCCAACTTCAGTGCTTCTTTAGACGTCAGGATACCTTAATCGGGGCTATTGGTTGTGAGCTGTCCCTGCTTCGGGCTTGTGTTTCCTACAGACTGTTTCTCTTGGGGCTGTTCCTATCTCAAAGATCCTCATTCCCGACCGGGCCGGATGACTTTCTCTCATTCCTACCTCCCTCTATAACCCGGGGTTGCTCCCTATGTCCCAGGTTCTCCTTACCACTTCTCAATGTGACTGCTTTAACATGTTCATTCCCATCTCTTCTGATTCACTTCTGAGTTGCTTGGTAAGGAACCCTGTTGCCTTTCTGTCAATAGATTGGCCATTTGACCCATCCGTAATTTCCAAGTTTCTAACTCGTGTCACAGCTTGATTGTTCAATCGTGGTATTGCCGCATATTCGCCTGCCTCATTCATAAAGGCAGGTGTGAGGTGAGACCGTGTATTAGAACAAGTCCAATTCCTTTTCTCAGAGGTGGTTCGCTTCACTCGGGTTGATGGCATGTTGTTCGATTTTGTTCCTCCATCCATACCCTTTGATTGTTCGAATCGCTTGATTCTCATTGTTACGCCAATCTCGCCTTGATTTTGGCTCGAGTAGTTGTTTCCTACATCGTCCTTGTCGCTTTGGCCAGGTTCTCGATCGAACTCGATTATTAACAGCCTCGTTCTACGCGCTTGGTTTCCCGACCGGCATCTCCAGGCACAGTGCCGTCTCTCCACGTAATTCACACAACTCCCATGGGTTAGTCTCACAGAGAGATTCATGGCACCTTGCTATCTAAAGCAACTGATATTTAGTCAATCGTGTGGCAACATGAGTAAACTGTACTCATTAGAACCCTATTATCCGCCTCCACCCACTGGCTTTTACTAGTGTAGTTCTCCTGTAAAGCAACATTTGTGATATGTATCGTATCTTCCAAGATTTCATAAGCTTGGTCCGTGGTTTTCACAGTGCCCCTTCAGCCAGGCATCACCTCATCGTTTCTAGTTGCATTCTCGTAATTCATTATAGAAAGTATGGTCCTATCCATCCGGTCACCAGGATAAGCACTTCCTCAATGGTTCGTGAAATCTATCCCATGCCTCTCGCCAAAGTTCTCTCCCCTTTAGTTGTCCAAAGTATTGATCTCGCATCCGCCAGCAATTTCTCGAGGTGGGAAAACTCATCGAACTTCCAGATCAGTCGCTCCATGAAGTAATGGAACTGGTCGACTTGTTAACCAATGCTCGTTCTATCACCTAGTGAGAGTGGAACAATCTCAACCTCGAGTGCCTCTTCTCGCGAACCCCATTGTACTGATCGTGTCACGTACTTTGAGGAAGTCGGGTCGATGCATATTTGGACTTCATTTGGTAGTCCATGAAATAAGATGTTCTGCTATATCTCGTGAAGGTTACCGACTTCACCAAGTTGTTTGCTTGAATGGGTGGTCTTCGGATAGCCGACTGAACAACTGTAGGTGGTAAGGTAAACTCTTCTAGCAACATAAATGGATCATTCGTTGTATAAACGGCCCGGGTGCTGATTCTTCCGGCAATTCTACTCGCCTCTCGTGGCTCGCTTCGGCTTGCACGCTAAGATCCCGCTCTTCATCGTTTCATGATCGCAAAGATTTCTAATCTGTTATGTTCTCTATTCTCTCATGACGGTGTGTGTTCTTTTCGTTCCTAGATCAAACTGGTGTTGGTCAACCTCGCGATCCTGGCTGCCGCATGTACTCATTACTGAAACCTTGACCGCAATCACAATACCGAAACAAAAGACCAAATTACAAAGAGACTTGTAAAAACAAATAAAAACAAAATTCTAGAGTAATATCTAATCGCGCTATTCTCTATATCACCTAAACTCATCCCGTGCAACGACGCCAAAACTTCGATAGGCGTAGCTTATGTGTATACGTACGCCTATGTGCCAGCTAAGTGCGCACTATCGCCTAAGTAATATAGTGTACCTGTGGTAAGGATACCGATTCACGGGGATAAGTGTGTTGAATACAGAGATTGGCTTTTGAATATTATCTGGATATAATCGTTGGGTGAAAGAGTCTAATGTCTGAATTTAAATTAAACTAATCGATCTTAATGAATTATTGTATAATGGAGACTAGCCATGTCTCCGCCACTTCTCATGGATTATTTCCTAAAGATGATACTATTCGGGCCATTTATAACTTATTGATGGCCAGTGATTTTGCTTACGAAATACCCTCTCTCGAGTATCCGTCATTCGCTTAGTAGTGTTGAGTGCAATTACCACCCCCAACTCGATATCCGAAATGCTTAAACGCTCTAACCTTAATTTCCACCCTCGGAATCGGAATATCTCTATTTACCGAATCAACCGAAGGCCGCTCTACTCAAATCCTTGGGCATCCTCATATCTCGAATCTTGATCTCCGCATGGTCAAGCACGTTGGCCGACATCACCATAAATGATTCACGATATAAACGATGTTAACAAATTATAAACAACTGAATAATATAAAATACTAATCTTTAATCCATGCAATCGTGACAAGGTTCAACAAATTCTAGGTATAAATCTAGAACATACCGACTATGAAAACACCAATATTTAATCTATAAAATATCACAGTATTTCAACCAGTACAGCGGCCATAAATGACGGGGGTATTCCAAGATCAAAGTCGCCTCGCGTATTCGCGCCCTAGTTCTGCCGCCTCGATCTCCGATCCTCACCACGCGTCCCCGCTTTTAATGATTGAGCGGTAACCCGCCGACGTCAGCGACGCTGGTAACGCCGCCGACTTGAGATGTCACGACGTTGAGACGTCGCGACTTTGCCGCTTGTTGACTTCTGTATATGTTGACCCAACGCCGCGACGCCGAGATCGCCATTTGTCGCGGGGAACGCCGCAACGCTTCGAGACGTCAGCGACGCTTCACCCATCTTTATGCACCGCTACTCCTCCTCGCTTCCAGAATGCTTCCAAAACTACTCCTTTTCGCCCGCATTCACACGAAATGCAAAAATCAGATATCGGGCTACAAAAAATACGTATTTAAATATAAAATAAAGCTAAAAACATAAGACATACGCGGGTATGACCTGAGTATTTCAGCCACTCATCACTCTCTTTAAAACCTATTCTTCCCTCCACTACCGGATTCCATCCCCAAAAAGAAGAGAAGATGTTCTTTTCTCTTTTCACTTATTCCCTTTTTGTCCTTATTGCCACATGTCAACCTTCCATTGTTGATAGGATTACCCTTATCCTCTTTATCCACCTACTTTGGATTTTCATCCAATGGCATCATGTCATGTGTCCACTCATGGCCCACACTTGAGCTCATGTTTGACTAATTCTACACATGACACCTGGCACTCTGTGAGCCACTCAAAATGTGCCAAGTGTCCCGCACCCCTCTCGGTGCATCGAAAAACATGAAATTCTGAATTTCTCATAATTCGACGAAATTTTATGTGGTAGCTAGATTTCACGAGACGATTCCAATGGTGAAGTCCGTTTCGTCATCCGAGATCTAGAAAAATTTCGGATTTTGACTGAAATTACCATTTTACCATTTTTGAGAAAATTAGGATTTTCTTGGGGTTTCACAATTGAAATAATTATTTTGTATATATTTTATGATATTACGATAAATGATTTTAAAATTAATATCCCACTTTTGATGATTTTGGATATGGATTCAATTTATGTGAGCCATATCATTTTCAAGCGAACTTAATCTTGTTTTGGAAAAAAGGCTCTTAAGGATTTAATTTGGATATTTTATTTGAGCCTATATTGTTGATATGAATACACTATAAGAAAAAAGACCTATCTTAACGGTTACTAACTCTCACCGTATGTGTTATATGTCATCATAACTTCCTAGTCTTATATGTCATGTATTGCAGTGTCAAGGTAGGTGTATCAGCAACCTTGACATATATAAAATGTTAATGAATGTGTTTTTCATTAATCAAGGCACTCTCACCCTCTCGCACATGTCAAGGTTGTGTTCAAATAAGTCATGGCTTTAAATATATGTCAAGGTACGATCTTCCACTATAGATTATAAATTGGAATCAAAACATATGCTCTTCATGATAGCTTTTTGAAAAACAAATTTTAAAACTTTAATGTTGCTAGAGGAAGTATATATAATGCAAAATAACTTGTTGACATATGAAAATGGGTGCTTTTAATTTAAACACTTATTACAAAATATACCTTGTTTTCATAACTAAGACATTATCTTGTTAACCACAATGCACCATATAAATATGCATGTAGCTAGCTATTAAAAACACATGTACATATATATATATATTGTGTGTTAATTTGAATTGAGTACTTGTCATCTGTTTCAATATACAAACAAAATAATATATTCAAAAGAGAAGCTAAAGCAATCCTTACTTCCTAGAATAAAAGATACCAAAGATAATGTAAATCAAGTTCTATTTATAGTACATACATGAAAAATAAAAACTCTTAGAATTATGCAACCAAAATATTAATAACCCATGTATGTATATACATCTTTAAATGTCTCTATGCAATAAACCTGTGATACCCCAAACCCGGGGGTCCGTTGACTACCCGTCAACCCGCGGAATACAAGTGAATGCCAAGTTGCTCCGACGCCACTCGTAAAATCTGCGCAGAGTCTCCTCAGACGGAGCCTCTACCCAAATAAGAATAATTTACGAAACCCGGGTCCCAAACAGTCCAATATAATCACAATGATACAATTATGGATAAAAACGGCCTCTTGGACCCATACTACAATACCCATAAAAACATACCTACTATATCCAATAGTTCTAAGAGTTCAAATGTTTACTCTTATACAATACATATATTAAAATACTCGAATTCTAATACATGTATGAAGTCATCAAAGCCACAACCCGGCTTTCTTCTAATCTTCGATCTCTAGGACGAGCTGTCCCCTCGCAAGCTCCCTCGTACCAGAAATAACATCCTCAGGACAGCAGTGAGCTAATGCTCAGTAGCTGGAATTGCCCTGCCGGGCCACTGTCTAAGTGCAGTGCACGTTCCAGTATAAACATACATTCAAGCAAATGCATGATCCTACTTGAATGTCTACATGACCAACTCAGATCCCGAGTCCTCACCGACTCTCTCACACTCGCCTAAGCCTCGTATGAGAATTATTGTTTTGTTAGTTTGTGGACAACCCTTCGATGAATATATATCACCAGTTTCATCCGACAATTGATATACATTTGTTTGTGGATTCACTCTTCCGCATGAATATCAATCGTCGCTTCCGACGACATATTTTTCATTTGGACTACCCTCCGATAATTAATATTTGAGACTACCCTCCGAACCATTTTCTCTAGACTCATCTCATGCACTAACTCCTATAGTCCTGGGATGTTCCAGTGCATATGGAATGCATGTATGCCAATTCCAATACAGTCTAATCACATGCAAATATGTAAACATGCACATATCCACATAATGTCTAATCACAACCATGTCATGTGAATTAATCAATTCATACATCAAAAGGTCTAGCTCCTTTGCAATGATCATACACGAGCAATTCCACTTGAATCACTTACTCAAATGACATCACACAAAATATTTTTTCGTGTCACTATTCCTATGAACAGTAAAAACCTAGGTTTTACGGTTCAAACACACATCCATTCATCGGTTCACTTTGTGAACCATTTCACGGCCATTTCCGGCCTCATCCAAATCAATCCATGATTTATCACAAAAGCAACATTCAACCACTCCAAACAGCCGCGGCGTCACTGACCGCCCGCTTTGCCTCAAAATCATCAATTCATCCTGTCTGGGATCGATCAAACGGCCGCTCAAGGCCTCAATCAACTGAAACATTTACATGGTACTTAACCGAAGAATAAAACCCAAGTAGGGAGAAACCCCTACCTCTCGGAGTTTGAGAAAACTCCCTAAATCCGGTACCCATGCGAAGCCCTCTCCGCGTAGAGCAGTTTTCCCTCTTGTCCCGAAGACCGCCGACGGTTGGATCGCGCAGAAACTTAGAGAGAAGTTACACTCTCTCTCTCTAAAACCAAAATATCTAACCTCCTGTAAGTCCCCTCCCCCTTTTCCACGTTTTGGTCTTTTCTTAAGGAAGAAGAAGACCACTATTTGGACTTTTGTCCTTTTCTCTCCTCATTTCTGCACTGCACCCATCCGCCTTTTCCGCTGACATTCGGCACCATCTCTAGCTGTCTATTTTCATCATTTCCTCTTACTCATACCACTTATGGCACATGAGTACTTGTATATGACTTCGTCGATCGAAATTCGTTTACGACACCCGAACCGCGATGTCTCGAAAAACGTGTAAATCTCGCATCGGTCCCGTGGTAGAATTTGATGAAATTTTACGTGGTAGTTAGATTTCGCGAGACGATTCCAACGGTACAATCTGTTTTGTCATCCGAGATCTAGAGAATAAATTTCGGATTTTTAACCGAAATTACAATTTTGTAATCGAAATTACGATTTTGCCCTTTTTCAAGAAATTGGAATTTCTCGGGTCTTACAAAACCATCTTGAGTCTTTCACTAACCTGACTTGTAGCCAAAAAAATAAATAAACAAATGACACTAATTAATTATTAGTTGAAAATGAAATCCATGTAATAAAATCTTATTAACTACACAAACTTTAATCTTACCAAAATAGCAACTCCGTATTGTTAAAAATATTTGTAACACATTCGTATATACATCTTGAAATCTCTCTAAACAATACCATCTTGAGTCTTTCATTAACCGATACCTATACCAAACAAATAAGGAATAAAAATGATATCAACCACCATCAGGTATAAGATGAAACTCCATGCAATGAAATTTTAAGAACTATACAAACTTTAATGTTACCAAAATAACAATTAGACAAACCAAAATATTAATAAACGTAGATGTATATACATCTTCAATTCCCTTTGCAAAAAACCAGATGAAGCCTTTCACTAGTTGAAACCTATACCCAATAATACAAAGAAATAATACAAACTAATTATCAATTCAAGATGAAATTCATCTAATTATTCCTCAATAACTATATAAACTTTCATCTTACCAAAACAACTACTGGACGATAAAATATTAATATTCAAGATGTACATAATCTTGAAATTGTTATCAAAAAACCATCTTAAGTATTTCACCATCCTGAAACTTGTACCAAATAAAATAAGTAAATATTAACTAATTATTGGTTCACGATGAAATCCATCTAATGAAACCTTAGTAAGTACACAAACTTTTAATCTACCAAAATAACTACACAACCAAAATATAACTCACGTACATACATGTTAGAAATGTCACCATGGAAAAAGATTCAGAGCCTTTTACTATTCTCAGAACCCGTAAATAAAAATACATAAATAAAATGATAATAATTAAATATTGGTGGAAGAAATCTTAGTAACTACAAAACTTTCATCATGCCAAATACAACCTATAAAAACATCCATACCTATCGCTTTATATAATTTTTGAAGTATATGTACAGAAATACTGAATGCAAAATTAGTATATTTACCTGTTGAAGCAAGAGAGTGTTGACAAAATCTACCCACTCTGATCTTAATAAATTTATTTCATGCTGAGTATAGATCTTTTTTCCATTAAACTGACATATTATTAATAAAAAAAATGTTAATATAACAACATATTCATATATAAAACTTCATAGTACTTAAAGAAATATTATAGTTGAGTTCATACCTTCAACTTGAGTAGGCTCAAATCAAAAATGATTCCCATTCATATACTTCATCACATAATAACCACAATGAACCTCCATGTTGTCTAGACTCTACATGGAGCTCATGTATACTAGAAAATGTATACATATATAATGTGATAAACTTCCATGAACCTAAATATTTGCAATAAAACCAGTTGCAGGTAAAAATTCGATATTTATTCAACTAAAGTACTCCAAATTTTAATAGAAAAATAAATATAGCATTAATTTAAACACAATCGAAGTAGTTTTATTAAGGAGAGATTGAAGAAAATGGTGATATTTATCTTACTCAACACATATCCAATTAAGGGGTCTTTCTTGTGTTTCTTTGCTAAGAAGAATAACTAAATGCCCTACCAATGAAATTTAAGAAAATTAAGATACATTTAAACCATGAGTACTTAATCTAAGCCAAATAAAAGGAAGATACATACATGTTAATTACTTCTTGAAAGTCTTTAGTTGGCTTATCTTGCAAGGAGTCGAAGTAAAACACGGTCATTGTTTCAATTTTTATAACCCCCAACACCCAATGAAAACTAGAGGATAACAAACACAAACTAAAAGATCGTGAGAAGTAATTTGATAATAAAACATGAATAATGAAAATGTTATGTCATTATCTAAGACAATTACCATGGGTTGTATGGGACAAAAATATTATGACGCCCCAAAACCCGAGGGTCCGTTGACTGGCCGTCAACCCATGGAATACAGTGGATGTCGGGTTACCCGACGCCACTTCAGAAAATCGGGTAGAGTCTCCTTTGTACAGGGAGCTCTACCCAAACACAAGATTCGCATAAACCTGTCCCAAACAACCCAATATAATCCCCAAGGGATAACAACATGGATAAAACGCCTCCGGGGCCCATACAACAATATCCATCAACATATCAACCATGTCCCATAGTTCTAAGAGTTAAGAATGACTTCTATACAAATACATATATTAAATTCTAAAATTCTAATACATGTGAAGAAACCATCAAAGCCACACTCGGCTTTCTTCAAAACTCAGCCTCTAGGACGAGCCGTCCCCTCGCACGCTTCCTGCACCTGTAAAATAAAGGGGGATCCCACGACGGGGTGAGCTAAAGCTCAGTAGGAGAATCGCCCTAAATGGGCTACTCACCACCTAAGTGCAGTGCAATGTTCCAATTAAAACACACATTCAAGCAAATGCATGATCCTACTCTGAATGTCTACATGACTCAACCCGCATCCCGAGTCCTCACCGACTCTCTCACACTCGCCTAAGCCTTGTATGAGAATTATTATTTTATTAGTGGACAACCCTCCGATGTATATATATCAATTGGGCCGCTCCGACGATTGATATATAAGTTGTTTGTGGACTACCCTCCGATGAATATCAATTGGGCCGCTCCGACGATTGATATTTTTGGTTTGGACTACCCTCCGATACTTAACATTTTTTAGACTACTCCGAACCATCTTTCTAGACTTATACCATGCACTAACCCCTAGTCGGATGTTACAATATATGTGGTCGCATGCATGCCAATTCCAATACGCTTTAAACCACATGCAAATATATATACATGAATATATTTACATAAAACTTTAAATCACACAAGGTTGTTATGTATTTACCCATTCAACATCAAAATTAGCTCACTTGGGCTAATATATTGTAAACACAAGCAATTCGACCTCGAATTACTTAATCAGCACATATTTTCCCAAAATACATTTTCGAACAAGAGTTCCTAGGAACAAGAAAAACCCTAGGGTTTAACGTTCCAACACTCAAATAAAACATCGACATTCATACAAAGAACTCCGATTTCACGCAAGCCACTTCCGGTCTCAATCCATTCAACACATGATTAAATGTCTAAGAACACACAAGTTCATACCCACATCCGCCGTGGAGCAGCCACTGGCTGCCCATTTGGGCTCAACTTTATATTAATTCGACACATCATCCTCAATGTTCGACCGATCAAATGTTTCTAATGGCCTGCCCATCAACTCAAACACTGGAAGTTATTTCAAAACGGGACAAAACCCAAGTAGGGAGAAAATCCTACCGAGAGTTTGAAGAAACTCACTAAAACCGAGTCCAATGCAGAAATCTGCCCGCCAGAGATCGCTTTTTCCTTCTTGCTCGTTGAAACTAACCGACGGGTCGATCTAGGAGAGAGGCAAAGCACCTTCTCTCTCTAAAACTCTCAAAACCAATCCCACTGCAGATCTCCAAATAATCCTCTCACGTTTTCTATTTCGGTTAAACGGAGAAGATGGAGTATCGTTAGCTATATTTCACTATTTAGTCACTTAAAAATCATTCTAAATGACCTTTATGTCCCTTCTTTACCGTAATCATATCTCGCACTATTTCGCTATCCATTTTCATCATTTCACTCATACCACTTGCGGTAATTGAGTACATGTTATATGTGGCTTTCGGCCACATCAAAATCGCTTTACTGCAAGACTAAACGCGATGCCTCTGCAAACGTCAATTCCGACCGCCTCTCGAATATTACGAAATTTTACGTGCTAACTAGATTTCGCGAGACAATTCCAACAGTGGAATCCATTTCGCCATCCGAGATCTAGAGAATTAATTACGGATTTTTAACTGAAATTATAATTTTGTAATCAAAATTACGATTTTGCCCTTATTCCAGAAATTGGAATTTCTCGGGTCTTACAAATATACTCAGCTTTTCTTGAATTTATCAATCTCTCATCAATGTATCGAGCTATATTTTCCAACTTTGGTTTTGTTTTTTGTTCCAAGTCTTAGAAACTATTACTGATTCACAAATATCAACTTTCTCTCATTGTTTCTATTTCGATACAAGTACCTAAGAAAATTGAAATATATAAGAGATATTAGTACCATAATATATAACTCGAACTCACGCACATGTAAACCACTCTATATGTAGAAACAAATACAATTTGATGAAACTTCATTCCGATATGATATACTCCATATCTTCCACCAAAAGAAATGTGAAAATTCCATACCAAATGTAGATCTAATGGGAATTGTACTTTTTGGGGGCTGGTCTATCTTTCAAAATGTCGAAATCTGCTTTTAGCAAAATGTTAATATCTGATTTTCTTTTCTTTCGTTGTTCAATAGGTTCTCCTGGGTATCTTTGTTGCTTCTTTCTTTCTCTCTCTCATTTTTCTTCAATACATAGCGTCCAATAAATTAGAACATTATTAAATAATAAGAAGCAAAACACTATAAAACAAATTAACTTCAGAAAATTACATGATATACTTCTTTGCCCTCCTTCATAAGGTATCACAAGCTCAGCAGGCCATAATACCGTGCCCAACTCCTTCCTCATTTTAGAGACATTTGGTGGAAACGGTAGAAAGACATCGTTGGAACAGATTTAAGAATGGTGACTTTGTAGTTCTAATTACATATTTACTTCAGAACATATGTCAGATATGCAACAATGTTTTCTCTAGTCTCTATGGCTATGTCATATTTTTTAACCTTATAAAAATTAAAAAATATGTCACTACATTTGGTATACAAATATGAATATCCACAAAAAAAAACTATACATTAATGGTAGTAATGGAACTAAGTCAAACATATATATACCGTGTCAACTGGATGTCGAGCGTTTGTAATCCTTCATCTCAACTCCAAAAGTTGATGTATCTGATGTTCTTCTATGAATTAGCAATTGTTGTCGGATATTTGTGCTGCTCATTTCTAAAATTGGGGTGTAGGAGGGCGTTGTTGAACCCTCATGAGTGGTGTCTTAATATCCACGTTAAGCTTACTTTGTGCTTTAAAAGCTCCTCTCGCTGACTAAGCATTTTTCACGCTCCTCTAATTTTCTCCCTTCTTGCAATATCATTTCTCTTCATCCATTTCCAACAACTTTTGATGACTTAGGAACATCAAAATATGCATACGCTTTACCGGTCCCTTGCCCCCATCTACCAGATGGCCAGGTGTTCCTAAAGCCAGGTAAGTATATCATTTGGACCACTAAGAGGAATACCAAGCTTCAAGCATTAAAACAATCCATCCTCTACAAACAACATAACAAGTTAGCTTGAATATCATTTATAATAAGCTTTAGAACCTTAAACAGACATCATTTAAAGGTTTTGATAACTAATAATTTTATGAACAAACATGTTTGGTTTCACATCATATTTCATTTTCCTTCTCTCTAACCAACATCCTCAATTCCCATCTCGGCACGAGCTTCCTAGAACCACGTTTTTTCATCTGTACCACAATAAGTGTAATTGTTTCTTAGATATAATAATAAAGCAAATCATTTCTATTGTCAAGATTATATAATATCTACCAAAATGATAGAAATGATATTTGTTTTTTTAATTCTACAAACATAATAGATATATTTTTTATTTGTATACTTGCTTTAATTTTTTTTTTTTTACATTAACAACCACATCCATTTTACTAATAATTTTGATGTATGACACCCCATTAACAATAAAAAATTCTCTATCACATCACACAATCATTATATATTATAACTACAATATTAAATTTTCTCCTACTTAAGCCAAGAATAAAAAAAAAGAATGTGGCAATGAAAACAAGTGTGACTTACCACTTCTGCTCAAAGTTTGTATAACTTTTCTACTAAGTCGATGGGAATATGTGTTCAAAGCCCTATTTTTTTTTGGTTTTCTGACTTCTTTGAAATTGCTTTCACAAACCCTATCCATAAACTAAATTTCTCCATATTTCATTTCCCAATATAGTTGTAACAAGACGGGCTTTTGGTGTTTAGGGTCATCCTTGTAGCATGATATAGTCTTTTAGAGATGTATGCTTGAATGACTTGGAACTTTCTCGCCTATTGATGCAATAGTATTATTCTTACATTTTCACAGAACTCCGAACGCATTCTGCAAATGCAATTAGTTATTGGTATGAATGCATGTAATTAATTGTACAAGATGTAGGAAGATATTTAAAATAATTATTTCATACCTGAACACATCTCATAACTTTTCCACTTCCAACCATTTGGCACTAGCCGCCTTAATCAAGATAGCGTCTACTGAAACCATGGTCCTCGTAAAGACACCTAAGTAGGAAACCAATTGTATAGATCCATCACCAATTTCTATACCATCATCATTATAATCACATTAATCTTAACCCCTACTTTATTCTTTGTAATATTTGCTCATGGTTGATCCTCTACACTTTTTTGCTTTTCTTCTTCAGACGTATCCGCCTTACATGAAAAGTGTGCCACAAGATAAAGAAACTGTTCCTTTATAAGTTGACTGTGCAAATTTAATTAGGATATTGTGTAGTGTTCACTTGTTTGTTTTTCCTTCTCGTGTCTCATTTGTCACAACAATTGTAGACGCTTTTCATGTACCGAATGGCTAAAAAGGTATGCTAAGACAAATAATATTTTAAGATTTGATAATAACATAATTTTAAATGAATGAAAATATGCATAAAACATTATAATACATAAATAAGTACAATTGCAAATGAATATTTCCACAAAATCCACATTCTCTTCTTTGTTGCCATGTTCAAATTATCACACACTAATGTAATACTTTAAGAATATTCAAATCAATCGAGGTTAAATTGTGTCACCGTGCTATTTCTAAATTCTATGTCATTATTATAACAATGTTTTATTATAATATTGTGTCATACATAGTTTCTCTTACCACCAAGTCTAATGCTGTAATATTTGATCCTGTCTTTATGTTTGTCATTATTTTTTATTATATTATAAATTCAATCAACTTATAGACATCGATTACTTTAATTTATTTTATAAGTCACTTATAAACATTGAATATGATAATGATCAAGCATAATCATAAAATATTATTGTGCACATGCATAACTTCTTTAGATTACCTTTGCACCATTTAATTCAATATGTAGAAACTTATACAAATAATCTCAATGAAAGTGTTATTATTATCCTCTCCACCTTATAGCTCCACATTTAACTTTCTCACTATAAGGAGGATTGTCTAAAAAAAAAGTAAAATTAAGTCATTAAGTCGATAGTTTCATACTCCTTACACCGCATAATCTAAAACTGGGAAGTTATGATGTCAATGAGGCAAACACTGATTTAACTATATCAATTAGGATAGAAAATAAGTTTAGGACAATTAAAGAGGACATCAAATACATAAGTAGTTACATTTGTTACAAGTGGCAATGCATGTAATAGAAAAAATAAAGCTAACAAGAATAAAATAATAAAACCATAATATCAATTACCATATCATTATATGTTAATGATAATTTAGCAATACAATACACTTATAATCAACAGTAGTAACTAGCTACAGTACAAAAATAAAACATGCGTTAATATGATTAATGTTCAATCCAAATCCCTCGCCAATCAGTTCTCATAATAAATTCCCCACCGAGTCTCCTCAACTTCATCGGAGGACTCATTAGGCATTGCATTCATGCAGCAAGCATGTTCCATACCAATAGCAGAAGCCGCCATCACCCCTTTATGTCAAAAGAGTCCTTTCTGGCCTTGAAAGAATAATGGGCATCATCTCGATCAACTCGGGTCTTCTACGATGTGTCATTTGTTGTTTGAGAAGCCAAAATAAAAGGATCCGACTTATGTCCTATCTTCTCATAGACATAAACTAATGTGAAACCAAGCCAATAATCTTTGACACCGCTTCTTATTATCAACCCAATCACACTTAAACAACAAAATCTTAAACATATTATAATCATGTCCCATATCTCTTTTACAACCCCATAAAACACATTCACCAAGCACATGATTTTATCTTTGGCACTTGCAATTTGCATGTTTGCTTGCAACATCGATTACACCACTATTTTGGTTTACTCGTGTCTCGCTACGATCCTTGGGAAAGGCGGTAATCTAATAAACCATTAATGATATAACCAGGATAAGTAAGAACTTGATGTCTTGGTCCTTGTGCAAGCCACTTAAGATCCTCTTCAATAGGTTCTCCTTTGATTATTTCATCAGCAACCTACAAGGTTCATCCATAATATATAAATGAATGTAGAATGAGTGAAAAGTATTTGACTCTAAGTGGGTGATGCACTTTGTGTTCCATACCTTTTTTCGAAGCTAATAGCTAAATGTGCGCACATGTTCATCCTCTAGCCACTTCACCCTTTTAGATTGACGAGGATACTTTGCCTTCAAATATTTTATGTGATCACTATCAAGTAAAATATGCAAGTCATGTTGCGAATCCACAGAAGGTAGAGTAACAAAGTCACATGTTTAAGAGACACGACACTTGATATAAGGTTGCATAATGGTCGTATTTTGCAGAACATAATGATGTGCTTACTCCACCAAGTTATACTCATTAATAGTCATTGCACGGCCTCCAGGTAAAGGTTTCCCATATTTCCATTCATCTTTCATACTAGAAGGAATCCCAATCGCATCTATACCTGACAAATACTTCGTGCAAAACTCTAAAGCTTCTTCTGTAATATAACACTCAGCAATGCACCCTTCTGGATGATTACGATTTTGAACATAACCCTTTAGAACTTTCATATATTTTTCAAATGGGTACATCCATCTCATGTACACTAGTCCAGCCATAGTCTTACTCTCTCTTACTAAATGCACCGTTAAATGAAGCATGATATCAAAATGGAAGGTGGGAAATACTTCAATTAAGCACAAAGTGACTACTATGTCTTGTCGCAAATCATTCAATTTTGACACATCCACTACCTTGGCAATAAAGTGCATTAAAAAGAAGATAATCTCGGTAATGGCACATCCTGACATGCTTAGGTACACCGATCTAATTGCTACTCCAAATAGTTGTTGCATAAGGCATGATAATTATGCTGGACTTAAGACCATGATATTTTTAGCTCTTCCACCGACATAAGGTTCCCAAAGTTTGAACAATAACTCAGAACCTTCAAATTAGCTAAATCTTCCACAATAATGCCTTTTTCTCCATTCTACTTAGCGATAAATACGTGTGGGGAGATAAGTTCGGCTTCAACCAACTTTTTGGTGCATCACTTTTAAGCCCATTTCACCAAGATCAAGTCGTGAATTGAGTCCATCCTTTGTTTTACCCGAATGTTAAGCAGTTCCAACAATGCTCACATACATTCTTTTCAATATGCATGACATCCAAGTTGCGGATCGAACATACAGATATCTCCAAAGATCTGCTTTAAAAGATAGACTTCTTTTTCCAGCAACTTGTAGGATTAACAATTGATTTCCCTCGTTTATTCTTTTTCTTGCCCCATGAGTTATCAATCATATCAACTTTTCTTAGTATTTCATCTCCGTGAAGTTGTGTCGAGGTAAGTTAAACCTTGTTCACCATTAAAGGGCCTCTTTTGCTTTCTAATTGTATTACCCTAAGTGAAGAAATCTTCGATGGCCAAGATAATAGTTTTTATTCCCATGCTTTAGCCTATAAATATGTTTTTCACGCATATTGACAAGCACATCCCTTAATAGTGCATCCAAGAGTGTTTCCATAAAGGTGGAACCATTAATCGGTCTATAACAAAAATAGCCTTTAATGTGAAAACTCGCGCTATGTGCATCACAGGTCACCCCTGCCTCCCATAAAGTTTTCAAATCATCTACTAATGAAAGCAAATATGTCAATGCCAGCTACTGTGTTGTCGGTCCCTGGAGCATTAACAAAGATAACATCAGTAAATTTCCCTTTTCATGCATAGCCAAGGAGGAAGGTTATACGCGATAGCGATGATAGGCCAACAACTATACCTACTAGTCATAGAGCTATGTGGATTGATACCATCTCGCCGAAATGGCAAGTTCAAGGTTTCGACCACAAATCAGGCCAGCCACTGGGTTCACTAATTGCCAAGAGGAGAGTCAATCGGGGTGTCAAGTTACCATCATTTCTCTTTCAGGTAAGCCATTTTAGGTCATTAGCTGTTTCTAGAGATTGAAACATCCTCCTAAACCTAGGATGAGTGGGGAAATACCGCAATACCTTTGGCAGCACTCCTTTAGTGTTTCATATCACCTTGTTTTTACTCCACCTCATTCCTAATAAGTAGACTGAAGACATCCTCCACTATTCCTATAAAGCATGCAATCTACTGGATGAAAATGTAGCCTTCTCATATTCCATTCCTAATATTCAAGGTTTTTTAGCCTCATACATGGATAAGGGCATCTCATTGTTCACTTCGCAACATATCCCCTAACACCTGAGTAATCCAAAGATTTTATCTGACCACCCATATTTTTCTTTCAAGTTGTACAATTTAACTAATGCAGAAAGCTTGTTGTAATTTTTAAACAATTAGGTACAAAGGCTTTTCAAAGATCTTCAACCAATTTTTTAAAATGATATTGGATCATTCAGTGCACCTATCTTGTGCGTGCGTGAACCATTTCTAATGTATCAGCAACATCATCATAATCTAATGTATCAAAATCTGTGCCATTTGTAAGACCCCAGAAATTCCAATTTCTGAATAAGGCAAAATCTGTAATTTTTTCTGATTACAAAATATAATTTCGGGTTAAAATTTGTAATTAATTCTCTAGAATTCTGATGATAAAATGGATTTCACCATTGGAATCGCCTCACAAATCTAGCTAGCACGCAAATTTCACACTCTCGGTACGTCGAGTTTCCACACGTTTACGAGGCACGATTTCGGGTGCCATAAACGATTTTCATGCGACGAAAGTCACATATAGCACATCAGCAAAACATAAGTGATAAGTGAGAGATAAATTATGAAAATGGACGATCGAGGTGCGCCGAATATCGATTCCACATAAAAGTGTGACATAAAGGTCATTTTTAGAAAGTTTTTAAGTCATCAATGCTACCAAGTCATCAAAGGTCAATCTCTCCCATTTTAAAAGAGACCAAAAACGTGATGGAACTATAATCTTTTCTTCCAAGAGCCATTTTTTAGTTTTTCAGAGAGAGAACTGATCTTGTAACACACAACCAATTGTTTGGCAAGATTCGAGACAAGAAGGGAAGTTGTTCTACGCGGAGCGGCCTACGCGTGGGTACCAGATTTATGGAGTTTCTCAACCCAAGAGGGTTTCTCCTCACGGGTTTTATTCCTCTTCTTAAGCACTTGTAAATTTGTTTGTTAGATCGAGGCCTCGAACGTGTTACTGATTTTGGTCCCAAAGCCTGGGACCGACCGACGATTTTTATTGAACTAATGTGAGTGCCTGCAACCCATGAGGGACTGTTTGGCCTTTAATAGCATAAATTATGTTTTAAATCATGGATTGATTTCCGATGAGGCTTTAAATGGCTGAAACGCGGCTCACTCAAGTAAACCATGAATTATTTGAGTGTTTGAACCAGAAACCCTGTGGTTTTACTGCCTCAAATGGTGACACGAAAATGTGCCGTGAAATGATGTGTTTGGTTAAGTAATTCGACCGAATTGTTGTGTTTGAACATTAGCCCAAGTGAGCTAATTGATGTTTGAAATGATAATTACATAACATGTTTGCGTGATTTAATTTTTATGTGAATATGTATCTGTATATATTTGCATGTGATTAGACTGTATTGGAATTGGCATACATGCATTCCATATGCACTGGAACATCCTAGGACTATAGGAGGTTAGCATGAGATGAGTCTAGAGAAAATGGTTCTGAGGGTAGTCTAAAATATTAATTATCGGAGGGTAGTCCATTAAAACTAAAATATCAATCGCTTCTGAGCGGCCCAACTGGATATTCATCGAGGCAGTCCATTAACAATAATATCAACGCCGGAACTGCCCAATTGAGTATATACATCGGAGGGTTGTGTCCAATTAATAAAACAATAATTTCATACAAGGCTTAGGCGAGTGTGAGAGAGTCGTGAGGACTCTGATCTGATTTGAGTCATGTATTCAAGTAGAATCATGCATTTGCTTGAATGTGTGTTTACTTGTGAACATTGCACCGGTTCAGGTATGGTCACTTAGTGGCGATTCCACTATTGAGCATTAGCTCACCCTGTCGAGGGAACATATTTTCAGGTACAGGGAGCGCACAAGGAGATGGCTCGTCCTAGAGGCTGAGTTTTGAAGAAAAGCCGGATTGTGGCTTTGATGATTTTCTACATGTATTAGAATTTTAGAATTTTAATATATGTGTTGTATAAGAGTAAACAATTGAACTCTTAGAACTATTGGATATAGTTGGATTCATAGTTGGTGTATTTTATGGGTATTGTAGCATGGGCCCAAGAGGTCGTTTTTATCCATATTCGTATCATCATGGATTATATCGACTGCCAGATTGCAGGCCATGCGTAGGTGTTTTATCTGTGTAGAGTGCCCCTGCATAAAGGAGATTCTGCTCCCATTTCTAAAGTGGTGTCGTAACCCGATATCCACTTTGTATTCCAAGGTAGGCTGACGGTAGTCAACTGACCCCGGGTTTTCTCAAAGGCCACACTGCAATGCAGCTTAGGTATACGAATACCTAGGGAGCTCGAGTTTGGGTATCCATCACCACTAGGTTGTTTGATGTGGAGTTTAGGTATATGAAAACCTAGAGAATGAGGGCTTGGGCTTAGGCCATAGTTTGTGAGTACAAGAACATCACCACTAGGTGTGTCTGATGTCGTTTAGGTATGAGATTACCCCAGAAGGCATGGAAAAACTAGGACACCGCATGTGAGTTTCTGGTATATGCTTGGTGTATGGTTTGTGTTGATGTGTTTTGTGTGATTCGTGAATTATCAGATGATGGTGGGTATGCCATGTTTTATGTGTTGTGAATATATATTTGTGTGCTTATGATTACACATAGGTGTATTGAAATTTTGTTGTGAGTTTTTATTACAAAGGTATTAAATCTAGAATGAAATAAATTGAAATCAATTTATTTGGTTTATTGGATGACAAATAGAAATTAATAAAATTTTAAGGTGTTAGGACATTCGAAGTTTACAAGGTACCTGAACAAAGGAAAAAGAAATAAAATTCATAAATTTATTTGGGTGAATGAAAGGTGTGGAGAAATTTTTTTAAAGTGTGAAACTTAGAAAGAGAAAATAAATTTTAAAGTAAATTTATTTGGTTTAGAGGTGAAGAAATTTAATTTTTACATTTTACAAAGGTAAAATTGAAGAAAATTTAATAAAATAAATTTTTACTAAATTTATTTGGGTTGTTGGAAAATGAAAAGAAATTTCAAGCAAAGAAAAATAAATTTTATAAATTTATTTGGTTATGAGGTGAGAAAATAATTTCTAAGGTTTTATATGGTGTAAAACTGAAGAAAAACGAGGAAAATAAATTTTTGTAAATTTATTTGAGTGTTAAAGAAAATGGAAAAAATGATTTTTTAGTGATTTAAAGTGATTTTTTCCAATTGTCGGAAATAATGAAAATATATAAATATATATTATAATGAAAAAAAAAAAAAGTGTAGAACTGCTTTGGGCTACGCTCAAACACAGAAGTTAGACAGCAAGCCCTGCAAATTGTATCGCAAGAGAGAGGTCGAAAATTGTAGAAAAAAATTTGTATTGCAATACCATTTTTGTATTGCATGTGAGGGAATGCTCTGAGGGTTGGAGGAAGTGTATCGCAATACACTATATTGTATCAGCAGAGAAGAATGGCCTAGTGAAACTGTATTGCAATATGAGTAGTCAGACAGGTAAGAGGCTATTAGCCAAGCAGACATCTATGAATAAGATAGTCGAGCCTGGCAATACAAAAAAAAATTGTATTGCAGGCTGGAAGGCTATATTGTATTGCAAGAAATTGTGTTGCAATACAATTTTTGTATTGTGACGAGTCAGAATCCGTGGAACAAAAGAACTTTGAACAAGAACGTTGATTCGTCAATCAGGAACAAGAGAATTTCAATTTTTTTTTGAAAATCAAATAATATAAAATTTAATACAATGAGACCAAAAATTTTCTCGAAAAAAATGAAATTATCAAAATGAAATTTTAAGGATAAAAATGTTTTAAATGTGAGCATTAAATTGCCTTGCATTACTGTAAATGCAAGGACAATGTGTTTACACGTATTTATGTGTATGAATAGTGTTCCTGGTCGCTTATGCCTGTAGAACAGACAGATTTAACTACCATTTGAACAAGGACAAGGCTGCATTGTTGGGCGTAGGAAATTATATATGCATGGTGTAATGCGTATAGGAGGTGAATGCTAAGGTTATGACCTATGACCTGGGTGGAATTGGATAATGAAATGAACAAGAAAATTTGAAATTAAATGAAACAAATTAACCTGAAGTGGCTGGGAACTTAACACCAGGAAAACAAACCTTGCCACCTTCATGGTTTGATAGTCTATTCAATGGCATGTTCATTAAGTTAAAGTAATCTGTTAAAATAATAAATAATTTGCCGCATTATCACTTAGAGAGATGTTAATAGCTTCAGTTTCCGGTAATTTTAGAGGTGGTTCAATATGGTACCAAGCTCCAGCACCACCATTTTGATATGCCTTATTATACCGTAGGTTAGGTACTGCACGTCGCTATCGAGACAAAGAAGCAAAGGTAGTCGTGAAGAGGCTCACAGTAACCTCCGTGGTTTAGGACGCAACATCCTCGACATTTACGTGGGGAAGAGATCCTCGATGGTGGCACTACTGGTTCATACTGCATTGAGAAGGTGTTAGAGGTTATGGAGTTTACTGACACTACTGAGATCAGAAACCAATGGTTCCAAATAGAGAGTGAGGCCCAAAGAGGTAGGGAATGGCGCAGCAACCTCTGTAGACCTTGTAGAGGAGCCAAGAGATTGTGAGTTCTCCCCCAGTGGACTGGTGGCGAGACTGGGGGATGATATGTCGAGGTTGTGAGTCGTGAGATCCTCAGTGGACTCTACTCCGCCGCTGGACCCGAGGATTATGGACATGTCAAAGTTCGAGGTCATCCTAGGGATGGACTGGCCACGCCACCAGATCGCATCAATCGGTGAGCGTAGAGGTTACCGCCACAGCAGTGAGAGCCAAGATTACGGTATTTCAGTGGGACAAAAGATGACATTTTTCCCGCACAAAGATAATGAGTCCAAGTGTCAGACAATATGGTTGGCTAGCTTAGGCTCCACTTTGAGGACGAGGTAAGACCGTACTTAGATCTACCTCGAGTGGTCATGAACATTTGGATGTTTTTCCAGATGAGCACCGGACTACCTCCACATAGTGACGACTTCAAAAGATCGTGTTACACCTTGGTACTTTACCCATCTCTATGACTCCGCACAGATAGCACCAAATAAGCCAGTAGAACTCGCAGTCCAGCCATGAACCATCGGACAGTGGGGTTTATTGCATCGGTGCACTTCACCATGGGGCGCTCCTGGGCTTCGGTTACAAAAGAAGGACAAGACCCTTTCGACCGTGCATTGATTACAGCAAATAACAAAATATGATCCGCACCCAGACCCATTACCGAGGATTGATGATTTATTTGACCAGCTGAGAGGAGCGCCAAGTCTACTTCAAGATGTACCTTCGCACCGTTACTGTCAACGACCTGCCAGGAGCACAAATATCCCAAGACGGCGCTAGTGACGCCAGCATGGCACTTCTGAAGCCTACTATGATGTTCTCGATTGATGACGCTCCATACATTCATGGACCTCATGCATAGGGTGTTCCAACCTTTATCTAGATCGCTTGTCGTAGTCTTCATGGATGACATTCTCGATCTACTCCCAATCAAAGCTGGAGCATGAGTATCACTTCGAGATTGTTTACAAATGCTAAGAGACCATCAAGCTTGTACGCTAAGTTCGCAAGTGCGAGTTTTGGCTTTACCGAGGTGAGATTTTGGGACACGTGGGTGTCGCACCAGGAGTGTTAGCTCCACCTAGAGAAGGCGCTTGAGAAGTGATGAGTCAGAGAGATCAATGTCAATCTTCAGAGCACAGTTTCTCGATCGGGCCGGGTATTACAGAGATTCGAGAATGGGCTGAAGTTGTCCATTCGGGGCAGGATTGTAGGATTTCGCCTACGGACATGGACTCCATGGTTGGGGCGGCCCTGACCATAGAGAGAGAGATTGAGGATACTTGGAACACTCGGGATACGGGTGTTGGTAACAAGAGGGAGGATCAGCTTTCTCCTAGTTCGGGGAAGAGGCAGAAGACTTCTGCTTCACACTAGTTTCAGACTAGGGGCCGTGGATTGAGCATGAGTGACTCGGATTGCCCCGTATTGTGGATCCTAAGACTTTGTATAATGTGCCCCAGTTAGCCGTAGGACAAGAGAGTATACAGTTCATTCCTCCACACCCTAGTACGGGTCAGAGGAACTAGTTTCAGTTTCGGGGTGCTATACAAGCACTCTCAACAACACAGATTGGCCAAAGGGGCCAGAGTGTGGGTCAAAGTCGTGATTGGGGATCGAGTCGCAGCTGAAGCCGCAGGACTTGTAGGGTAGTAGACCTATTGGTTGTTGATGTTAGGTTGACATGGACTAAGTTGACAAATTCATTGATTGTCGTTGATCGTGACCTTGGGAAAGTTGTCGTGGCCACATAATACCAAGTGGTACAGGTAGGGTTATACGCAGCGGATTATATACATGTGTTAGAGGACACGCTTACGAGAATACGTCCCGACTATATGGGTAGAAGAGCAATTGCCCTAGTGGAATCTCGCCTACAACAACAAGCACTAAAGTAGCATACGCATGGCACCGTACGAGGTATCAGATCAGGAGGCCATGTAGATCACCGTTATGTTGACCAGGGTGGAGAGAGCTCCAACATCATCCCGATCGACTTAGGAGACACCCCTCCCGAAGGTGAGCTTGATACGATGAACGCCTTTCTCACGCTCAAAGACGCGTAAGAGCTACGCCGATGTGCGACGTCGACCCCAGAAAGTTCGAGGTCAGATCACGCTCTTCAGCGTGATGCCTAAGAGAGGAGTGGTTATGCCGTGTGCGAGGAAGCATTATATCGCGGGTTTGAGTCGGACTCCCTCGAGATACTCGAGAGGATAGGCACCGTGATGCACGGCTAGCTATATCGCCCAAGATGTCGTGTCCACGAGGTGTTTCACATCTCCATGCTCCGTAAATATACCCGCATCCACTGGTGGATCGGGGACAGATCGAGGTTGACACGACCGGACCTTCATGAGGGACCAGGCATTGTTGATAGCCGCGGATCAGGTTTTGCACGCAAGCACGCGGAGGCTAATGAGAGTGCGCGGCGGCACTATGGAGCCGGAGGAGTCAACGTGGGAGCGAGACACGATGTCGGGTGACAGCCGAAACGCTGTGTAAATGAATGCCTATGTGCGCAAGTGCACGCCAGAGCTCCCAAGTAATATAGTGTACTTAACGTGACGGATATCGATCCACAGTGGAAAGGTGAATTGACTACGTAGGTTCCCGCTGCATAACATCCGAAATAATTGATTCTAGGTAAAATTTAAGTATGAAACTACAACTAAGCTATCGACCTCTATCAATTAATGGTGTTGGCGCCTAGGTTAAATCTCCCCTATGACGCTCAATGGATTACTTTCTAAGATATTGTTATTCAACATATTTGTAATATGTCAATGGCGCAGGTGATCTTGTTTACTAGATATCCTCTCTCGAGGTATATCCGCCTATCTCGTAGTTTCAGAGTTCCAGTATATCTCTATCTCGACTTGGTATTCGAAATGTCGTAAATGTTCTAACCCTAAATGCCACCTTCGTGTTCGAATATCTCTATTAACCGAATCGCTAAAGGCTACTTACCCGATCCCCGAATACCCCTCATCTCGAATCTCTATCTCCAAAGTATTATGCTAACATCGCCGTACATTATCATATAATCGGGCGAATATTGCATGTAGTAGATATGACAAATAATAAATAACCGAATAACATGAAAGATCGTTTAACTATCAGATAGACAGGTTTGATGTAACTCAGAAGAGATCAGAACATCATCGTGAGAAAGGATCAAACTGCCTAGTATTAAAAACATCATCATATTACCCAAGAATAATATTCTCTAACTATGAGAAACGGTCCAAACCCAGTACTTCCTCCAAGTCTCGGCTACGACCGCCTCCGAATTCGTGCCTTCCTCGCACGCCTCCCGATACCCTAATTTCGAGCCATCCGCATTTCTTTAAACGATGAGGTGCGCATTTTCAGCCGACGCCGCGAGCGTGGTGACGCCGCGACGCAGACGCCGCGACGTGACGCTCACTCGCCGCTCCTCATTTGCTCCAAAACCGCTTCCAAAAGTCGCTTTACGCTCCAATGAACCCGTGTCTCACACCGTACACAAAATCAAAGATCTAGCCACAAAAACTTATGTACCATTATAAAATAAATGTGAAAATGATTTAACCTCCACGCGAGTGTAAGATGAGTGTTTTGTGCACTCATCACACCCCCAAACTTAGTTTCTTGCTTGTCCTCAAGCAAGAACTGACTCTAGACAGGACACACACCCGACACCATGCAACTAACACTAAGACAGTGGTGCACATGCTGAAAAATAGGGGATCAAATTGGACTGACTCACATACCCACTGTTTTGCTCGATGTTCAGTGAAGGCATACAGATATTTGACTTTCGGTAAATTAGATCGGGATAGTGAAACTAATAGTGCATCAAATCCCACCTGTTCAATGGCTTTCCCAAACCCCTATGTGCTTATAGTGATGACCCCTAATATGCCTAGGTTCCGATACCCCCAAACTTAAGCTTCAACCCACCTATTAGGAAGAAGTTTAACTAGACAAGGATAGAATGCACCATTTATTTATCCACATACCTAGAAATGTCCTATGTACCAAAAACAAAAATGGAAGAAGACCTAGTGCCAAGAAGTTTTAGCCAAGTGTTCCTGTAGCGGGGATCCATTGGTGACTCCCCCACCGCTGGTTAAGGGCAATTTCACTATTAAATTCCTTCAAAACTTCACCCCGAACACTCAACTAAACTCGATGGCCCTAGGTTGCGTGAGATCCATCTCCGTCTCCATGTAATCTACAGTGAGCTCAATGACTCCTACCGCTTGGTCGGGGCATTGTTCTGATAGGCCCCTCGATCAGGCCCTGATTCGATTGATGATCTCACTTATTCCTATGCATATACCTATTTCTTTGTCATATTTCTTTTTCTTTTCTCTTTTTTCTATTGTTTATATTTTTTCTTCTTTGGTTAGGGGCTCTGATAAGTAAACTTTCTCTGGATTGAGAATCAGATCACTCAAATGGTTCGAATCTCCCTAGGTTGGATCAAACTTAGTAGCTGCCCGCACTTATGCATACTCCAGAAGTTTCACCAGGTGCGAAAGTGTGATAAAGTTTCGAGAACTGGTTTCTTGACTACCCGGAATTGATGCACTAGCCCTTTTTACCTATTCAACCTAATTACCGAAAGATCACAAATGTATGCATTTTGAACAAGTTTATAGTGAACTCAATCCAAAATTGATCCCTCAATATCCAAAAATGGCACACATGTATGCAATTACTACATGCAAGAATGTCCTAAAATATAATCAAACAACTGAACACATGACTTATGAACACAGGTGCGATGTAAAATAAACCGAAAAACAAACACACTAATATATGGAACACAATAAAATACTACACACTACTAAACCAAAACACAATAAACAAAACACAAACATAAGATTCCGATCACCAAATCCTCCCCTTAAACAAAGACCCAAACATTCCCACCTGCAAGATAAAAAACATAGAGGGGTAAGGGAACTCCCCGAATATCACCGCGGTGGGAGGTGGCAGATGGTGAAAAGCCGTAAGCCGAGCGAAGCCGGGTCCCTCGACACCGCCGCTGCTTGAGAATGATGGCCTGATTGGCCAGAACTATCCGCATGTCAGCATGCAGCGCCTCTATATCCTGAGTAATGAGGACTCGGTGCTCCTGGGTCTCATCCCGCACGCGCCAGCCAAAGGAGTGAGAGCACCGGGTCCTCACATTCGGGAAGGATCAGTGAGCGTCGCCCGAGGTCAGCCAGGCGCAGGAGGTGGTCGGACGAGGCGGTAGCGGAGTAATGCAGAGACGAGGATCAAGCACGCCTCCGTGTCACCCAGAATCCAGCGAGCCCGATAATCGAAGCTCGCCCGCTCGAGGTCATGGACCTCGGAACATCCCCTCAGTCGAGACACCAGTGTCCCCGCCGAATTGGAGTATGGCCTTGATTGATGAAGCCAGCTCGTCGCCAAGGCACCCCAGCCTTGTTCGCGACAAGCCAAATATCGTGTTGGTGCCCTGTTCATCTTCGCATCCCGGTTATGGAGGATGGCATCCTCGATAACCCGCCCAACATCACCAGGCGCATCTGGATGATGGCGGTTGAGCAGAAACGCCGGCTCGCCACCTCGCCACACACCGCCATTCGGATAAGACGGGCGATGAAGTGATGCCAAACCTGGAATGTAGCCAAATGTTTGGCCTTGAAATTGACCGCATGGCCCGCACCGTTGATCCTCCACTCACCCCGGCCTTTGGTCAATACGCGATGACCTCATGGTAGTCGGGATGCTCGCGAGTCGATCAAAGGTACCTGGGTGGGACATGCCTAAAGCCATAGAAACCATTGATCGACCAAGACTAAGCTCCACCAATACACCTCGAACCCCGACCTGAGGACATGAGGTTGGCGTGTAGCTCCTCGAACTACGCTTCATTGCCGCTGATCTAGGCTGGGCATAAGGCACGCCCACCCTTTAGCCTCGATTGTCTTTTCTAAAGAAATCATCTAGGTGATGAAACCCTTTCTTCCTTAACGAAGGATCGGTTTTTGCAAATCAGGTTAAACCGATCCGCAAGACTTCCCCGCGCTATAAAACGTGGAGGCATCGATCCGCGGGGAGCTCGGGTCCTCGCTACCGACCGCTGGGCGTGCAACTTCTCGCCTTGCCGCATACTAATCCTAGACAAAAAACTCCTCGAACACCTAATGTGCACCCACAAACAAATCAACTAAATAACTACCTAATGACTCAACAAAACCTAAATGGACTCCAAAGACCCTAAGGAACCTAGCTAACCCGAAATGAATTCCTAAAAGACCTCTAGACTACACAAAAACGCACAAATGAACCCTAGACTACTGTACCCAAGCTAGAATCGGGCACACAGTGGTGGAAATGCCACTATGACCCAAAACTGGCCAAAGAGGGTGACTTACAGTGGTCGGCGAGCAGTGGAGGGTCTCCACCAAAGACGAACTGAGTCTCTGTAAGAAGGTTGGGCACGGACGGTGCACGAGGAGCTTAGGTTTCGTGAGGAAAGGGGCGTACGGTGAAGGTGTAAAATGAACCATTCTTGCTAAAAACAGGCCACGCCGCAATACGCGGGTTCACGCCGCGACGCGGGCGTAGGACATGACTAAAATGACGCCAGCGACGTATGACCACGCCAGCTCGACGCGGCGCAGGTGATCAAATGACGCCGCGACGCGTAAAAGTGGACGCCGCGGACGTGAGAATTCCATGTCACGACGTGAGAATTCCACGCCACGCACGCGACGGCGTTTCAAAAAATGACGCCGCTGACGTGAGAATTCCACGCCGCGACACGCGACGAGATGAGCTTGACGTCGCGACGTGGGATCTCCACGTCGCGACGTGACAAAGAGTGTCTCGCAAGAAATTTTTAACACACTACTCAACCCATTTTTTCGAGAACTTCACGTGTAAATCCTTATCTCGCATCAACACACCGGTAAGACCTCGCACCCACGCTTCCGGTCCCGCACTAAACCAACAAGCAGAAACACTGATCATGAACACAACTAGAAACCAAAATTGCTGAAAACCAATAGAACTTGAAACTACAAATTTAGGAACACTTGGGTTGCCTCCCAAGCGCTTATGTTTAATGTCGTTAGCTCGACGACTTCGAAACTCAATGTGATCAGGAACTCAAACTCCCGTGATCGTTGACTATACTTCTTCTGCGGCTGTCAAAGGAATGACTTGTTTGTCAAAAGAAACCGCCCATAGTACGGCTTCAAGCGCTGGGTGGCGATCGTGGAATGTGCCTTTCTCAGATGTGAAACCGCCTCATGAAAAGACCTTGTTACCGTGAAAGAAAACCGACCATCGAGACTTCACTTCCCCGAAAAGCTTTAGTCGGGAATTGAATAGAAGGGACTTGTTGTCTGGCCGTGAATTCTTTCCCCGTGATGTGCTATCGCTGTGCCTTGGTCTTCTCCTTATAACACGGGCTTCATATGTTTCGCTTCAACCTATCTAGCTCATCAGTCGAGTACTGCTTTTTCACCAGCCAAAGTACTGTCCATGTTTAGTTGTCGAGTGGCCCAATAGGCTCGATGCTCCAATTCTACTGGAAGGTGGCACGCTTTACCATAAACAAGTCTGAACGGGACACTCTAAAGCGGAGTTTTAAATGCGTGCTATGCCCGTAGCGCATCGCTCATCTTTTGCACCAATCCTTCTCGAGTTGTCGACCGCCTTCGAGGATGTACTTGATTTCGTTCTGGCTGATACCCTCCTCGCTGCCCGCTTGATTGTGGGTGGTATGCAAGAGATGCAATGATGACGCACTCCCATACTTTGCAAAATCTGGTCTTATTACCTTATCATAAATGGCACCATTATCTCGTGTGATTAAAGCTCGAGGAGTTCCAAATGTGAGAATATATTGCCGCTGCAAATCGAGCCAATCTTGGCATCATTGGTTCGTGTTGGAATCGCTTCTACCCACTTTGAGACATAGTCTACAGCCAACAAGATGTATAAATTGTTGTATGATGCAGGAAATGGTCCCATGAAATCGATCCCCCATAAATCAAACAACTCTACCTCCAAGATGGGATGCATGGGTGGCTCGTCCTTTCTAGAGATGTTCCCCATTCGTTGACATTTGTCACAAGTGGAAACGAATTGGTGAGCATCTTTAAATAAGGAAGGCCACTGAAACCGCTGGACAGAAACTCGTCAGCTGCTCTTCATTCAATTAAAGTGTCCACCACACGGCAGTGTGACAAATGGTCTCGGGACACTATGCATTTCATCTTCAGCAATTACATCCTATCAATTGACAAGATTGTCCGAAAGAATCGCTCTTCCCAATAGTAGTGTTTAAGGTGTGCGAAAACCTTTTCCTTCGATAGTTAAACCCGGGGATCTGGCCACCAAATAGTTCATAATCAAACCGTGGAACCGCCTTCCCTAATAAAGAAAAGCTCGTCTAGAAATTGGCCATTCACCTAACATCATCTCCGGGCTCCTTCCAACGTGGAAAGATGGTCGCCTACTAGATTTTCAGTTCTTATCGGCCCTCGATTTCACGCGAATTCAACACAGGACCCACCGAATCAATCTGGTTTTGCATCTTTCGTCATCAAGTAATTTAATAGCCGAATGATCAAGAGATGCACTACTTCACTTTGTTACAATCAAATATGGCCTAAATTTGTCGAAGGCAAAAACAATAGCTACTAGTTCTTTCCAGAAGTGGCATAATTCAGCCGAAAGCATCATTCAGGTTCTACTAGCATAAGAGATCACTGAAAACTTTCTCCGCTTTCTCGCCTCAGTACTCACCCATCCCAAGTCACCGGCGCTACACATAAGTTCAAATGGTACGACTAATCCGCGCCACAACAATAGGAGCAGAGGATCAACTTGTCCTTCAACACCGAGAACGCATGCAAACATCGGGATCAAACTCAAACGGGATTCCTGACTAGAAGGTTAGATAACGGCTTTATAATCAGAGAAATCCTCGATGAACCATTTATAAAATCCAACAGGTCCTTAGAAAACTGTTAATCCCTTTTTACCGAAGAGGTGGGGTAACTTTTCAATTGCTTCAATCTTCACTTTATCTAATTTGGCCCTCTGCTTATCCATGTCCAAGGACAATAATTCATCATGAAATGGCACTTTTCCCAATTGAGTAATTAGATCGTCTCTTCAAGACTTCGGCCAAAGACAGTTTCAAATTTTTTAGACAATTGTCAAATGAATTTCCCATTACCGGAAATCTGGTCCATGAAGATTTCAATCGCCTTCCACCAAGTGCTCCAGAATACGGCCATCATGCATCGAAAAGGTACCCGGCAGAATACATTCAGTGGGCATCCGTCGGACGCGAATGTACCATAAGGACAAGTGAATGTTGTCTTCCCGATCTTCGTGAGCTATGGCAATTTGATTAGAACTGCGAGTATCCGTCTAGGAAAGCAATAAGATTCATAACCTATTGATCTGAGATCGAAAGATCCGATCTAGAAACTAAGAACGGAGTGATCTTTCGAAAGGGCCTTGTTCAACTTCCGATAATCAATGCATAAATTCTCCACCCAGAACTCGTCTGCACTTCATAGTGAAGATGTCAGCTTTACCCCGATGACAATTGCTCCTCCCTTCTGGGTGACTACCCGAACTCGGGCTGATCCATGCACCGGCCCGAAATTCCGGGTAACCACCCCAGTTGTTCAGCCACTTAAAACCTCTTTCCGACTACTCCTTCATCACTCTGCTTAACCTCCGCTGCGCTCCATCGAAGGTTTATGTCCATCTTCTAGTAAAATACGATGCATGCACATAAGGATCGAATCCCTTTAGACGCCTGTAGACCATCCGAGTGGCTGTTTGTGATCTCGAAGGACCCCCAATAACTTCTTCCTCTGCGCTCAAAGATGCCGAGATAATCACGTAGCTGATTCTACCCCCAAGGTATGCATACTTCATTCAAATGACTAGGTGTGAGGTTTTGCTCCATCTCGGGTGGTTGCTCAATCGATGGGACCTGCTTTAACTCCCTTCGCCCCGGTAGGTTCAAGCATTGCCCATTGTGTCCTAAAGAGTCCATCCATTTAACATATTCTTCCACTCGTCACTGTGTTCTCTGATTCATTCTCTACTGTGGCGGTTCCAAAGGGCCAAGAAGACCACTCAAGACACTATAGCCCTACTATGTTGCCTGGCCATGAAGCAAGTATCATTCACTGGTGTCTCACCGCCTAAGACATTGAATTTACTTCTTCTTGTACCTTAGTTTCGGCCGCTCTCGCATCAATCATCGCTCGCGCCGCTAGAAAAGGTCTTCCCAAGATAATCTGCATTTCTTTATCTTCCTCCATGTCTAAACTATGAAATCGCTGGAAAGATAAACTTGTCGCACTTTACTAAGACATCTTCATTATCCCTTCGGTATGCTTCAAAGATCCGCTCGCAAGTCGAAGAGTGATCGCATTTGACCCGGGGCTTCTCCTAATCCCAAACGCTTAAAGATGATATGGGCATAAGATTAATGCCGCAATCTAAATCACACAACGCCTTCAAAAATAGCATTTCCAATCAGGCACCCGATAGTGAAACTCACCCGGCCTGAAGCCTCGCGGTAGCTTCCCCAAGGATGGTAATCGCATTCTCTAAGCAAGTTTCACCGCCTCAAGTCTCCGCTAATCTTCTTCTCCCGACAAAATGTCTTCATGAACTTTACATTAACCTGGCATTTGCTCTGTGTGGCATCAGCAAATGGGATGTTTATATGCAGCTTTTTGAAAACATCCATGAACTTCGTGGAATTGTTTATCCAGCTTTTATGTTTCTGAGACGCCAGGGGTAAGGACCTGCGGTGATGTCGGCCTTCCTGCTTCACTAGAGGTCTCGCTGACTGTTTCTCCCTGATCATGTTTTTCGACCGCATCATCTTTCCGTTCGTCAGGATTCTTCAGTTCTAACTCGAAGCCACGATTGGGGTTGCACTTGTGATTCCACTCTCCCCACTTCTCGCACATGACCGCTTTAACGTGCTCATTCCCATCTCTTCGTTTACCTCTGAATCGCTTCTGCAAAGAACCCGTCAGCTCAGAAGTAAGCTTTCTGCCATTCAGTCTATTTTGTGCCTCCAAACTCCTTAGTCATGGTCGCTTGATTGCTTGAACTGGTTATTGAGCCACGCATGTCATTTTGCTTTAGTCTCATTCATGAACGCTGAATGAGAAGTTAACATCCGTGCTGTGAGTTTGCTCTAAATCCATCTTCTTTTCAGGGGTGGTTCCACAGTTCTGGGCTTGATGGCATATCGCTCTCGTTACCACGTCATCCATACCCTCGATTGTTTGATTATTCTCGATTCCGATTGTTACGCCCACCCCCTCATTCCCGACTCGATTCGTAGCCGTTACTCCCCATAATGTCCTTTGCCGTCGTGGATTGATTCTGATTAACCTCGACATCGCATCGGGCTTCTGCCTTCCACTCAGAGGTTTCTAATCGACATATTCTACACTACTACGTCCCTCTCCATTGCACTACACAACCCTCCCATGGAGTGGTCTCAGATAGCATGTGCTGCTCCCGCCGCCTATTTGGTCGCTTAGTCACCGAGCCACGATTTACTGCCGATTCGAGGGATCGCATCAATCGCGGCCACCCACCGTGTTTATCGGTGTAGCCTTCTCTAAAGCACTGATTAGTGTTGGTCAGCAAAGATCTTCCAATATCTCATACCGGTCTGGGTGGTTTTCTCTCATCAAGGATCCTCCCACCGAGGCATCTATCATTGTTCTAAGCTGCATTTCTCTAATTATTGTGTAAGGTATGGACTTGCATCCATCTGTTAGTTAAGTGGTGAGGACACTTCCGCACACCATGAAACCTCGCCCCACGCCGCCGTGTTCTCCCCAATGACCAAACGTATTGATCTCTCGCACGCCGCAATTTTCGGCTGCGGAAAGAACTTGGTCAGAAACTTGTGTACCAAGTCGTTCCATGTAGTAATGGAATCTGGTGGCTGACTGGTTAGCCAATGCTTGGCTCTATCCCCGAGTGAAAGTGGGAACAACCGCATCTTAGGAAGCTCTTCCGCACCGCAGATTGATGGTATCGCAAACTCGGTGTGAAGAATAAATGCATGTTCGGTTCTCGCGGTAGTCCTCATGGAACAAGATATTCTGAAGCATCTGTATCGTGACTGACTTCAATTCGAAATTGCTCGCTTTGGACCTGGCCGCCTCGGGACGTCGTTCAACAACTGCCGGTGGTAAACGAACTCATCTAATAGCATGCGATCGCCCGTCGCTAAATGCCTGGCGTCGATTCCTTCCGTGATTCCATTTCGCTTCTTCGCGGGTTCAATTTGTTCAATGCCAAAATCTTGTTCTTCAGTGTTTCTTCTTATGACTATCGATTCTAACTGCTCGCTCTCGTTTCTACAAGCACCGTGCGTAAGTCTTTCGCTCAGATCACACGTGTTGATTAATTCGATTTTGTCAGCCGCACGACTCACCGAAACCCGTATTGCACAACACACCTAACTAACAAAACCAAATTACCAGCACTTGTAAAATAACAAAATAACGAAAAATTATCACCACCTATGTGCTCACTCTCTTATATCAATTTAAACCTTTCTAACTGCGCCAAAAAACTCGACAAAATGAAAAACGCGGTGTAAAATGAATGCCTATGTGCGTTGTTAAGTGCACGCGTAGCCCTGGGGCAATATAGTACACTTAACGCACGGATATCGATCCACGTGGAAAGGTGAATTGACTACGCAGGTTCTCGCTTCAAACAATATCCGAATAATTGATTCTGTAAAATTTAAGTAAGGAAACTACAACTACATGATTCTATTGAATTAATGGTGTTATGCCTAGGGTTAAATCTCCCCTATCACGCTCAATGGATTACTTTTCTAAAGATATTGTTATTCAATATATTTGTAATATGTTAATGGCGTAGGTGATTCGCACGAGATATCCTCTCGAGGTATATCCGGGCCTATCTCTGAATAGAATCGAGTATATCTCTATCTCGACTCTTATTCAAATGCTTAAAATGTTCTAACCCCAAATGCCACCTTCAGTTCTAATATCTCTATTAACTAATCGCTAAAGGCTACTTACCCAGATCCTCGAATACCTCATCTTCGAATCTCTGACTCCAAGCAAGCACATATGCTAAGATTGGCAGGATGATTATCATATAATTGCAACAATGTGTATGTAGTAGATATGACAAATTAATAACAACCGAATAACATGAAAGATCAAGTTTAATCCATCAGATGTGGACGTGGTTTGATGTAACTCAGAAAGAGATCTGTAATCATCATCGAGAAAGGATCAAACTGCCTAGTATTAAAACGACATCATATTACCAAGAATAATATCTAACTTATGAGAAACGGTCCAAATCTCAGCACTTCCTCCAAGTCTCGTCGATCCGCCTGAATTCCGCGCCTTCCTCGCACGCCTCCCGATACCCCTAATTTCCCGAGCCATCCTGCACTTTAAATGATGAGGTGCAAGATTTTTCGAGTCGACGCCGCGACGCAGGATGTCACGACGCGGTGACGCCGCGAGTGCGACGCCGCACGCAGACGTCGCTGATGCAGGACGTCAGCGACGCGGGTGACGTCAGCGATGTAGTGCGACGCCGCTGACGTTGGTGACGCCGCGACGCGGTGACGCCGCTGACGCAGACGCCGCGACGTGACGTCACTTCCTACCGCTCCTCATTGCGTTCCAAAACTCCGCTTCCAAAGTCGCCTTTACGCCCAATGAACCTCGTAAATCACACGCACACAAAATCGTGGATCTAGCCACAAAACTATAAAATTATTATAAAATAAATGTGAAAATGACGAACTGACAAGGAGTGTAAGATGAGTGTTTCAAAGACTCATCACGCTACTCTATCCTCTTCTTGTTAGGATGAAGGTACGTGGTTTAGTTGTTTAAGATTTAAAAGACTAGTTTACATGCATGGTAGAGTGCACGTTGCATATGCATGTGAGTGATAATGATTATTCAGAATTTCGGGACGAAATTTATTTTAAGGAGGGAGGAAGTCAGTAGACCAGAAATTCAATTTCTCTAATAAGGGCAAAATCGTAATTTTGATTACAAATTACTCTGCTAAAAATCCCACTAATTTTCTAGACCTCGATGACGAAACGGATTTTATCGTTGGAATCGTCTCGCGAAATATAACTAGCACGTAAAATTTCGTCGACTCGAGACAATAGTTCCACATCGCTTTACGAGGCATCGTGATTTCGTGCCAGAACAATTTTCGATGCCACGAAAGTCAAATATAGCACGTACTAAAAATTAAGGCGGTATGAGAGATAAATGATGAAAATGGACGACTGAGGTAGTGCCGAATATCGATTCCTCGTAAAAAGTGGGGACATAAAGGTCATTTTTAGAAAGTTTTTAAGTCACTAAATGCCAAATTAGTCAACAAAGAAGTCATCTCTCCCATTTTAAAAGACCAAAACAGATATGAACCGAAGCTTCCTCCAAGAGCTATTTTGGTTTTTTCTTTAGAGAGAGAAACTTTAGAAAAATACACAATCCCACCGTCTGCCAGCCTTCGACAAGAAGGGAAGTTGTTCTTATCACGTGAGCGGCCTACGCGTGGTACTGCATTTATGGAGTTTCCTCAACTCCGCGAGGTAGGGTTTCCTCACTTGGTTTTATTCTCTTAAGCACTTTGTAAATGTTTCGGCGGATTGAGGCCTTGAACGTTGCTTGATCTGGCCCCAAAGCTTCAGGGGACCTAATTGATTTGATTTATTGAACCCACGTGAGCAGCCCGCAACCGTGAGGGACTGTTTGGCTCTAATGCATAAATTATGTTTTAAATCATGGATTGATTTGGATGAGGCCTCTGAATGGTCGAAACGCGGTTCACTAAGTGAACCGATGAATTGTTGAGTGTTAAACCGTAAACCCTGTGGTTTTACCGTCTTTAGATTAGTGACACGAAATGTATTTTCGTGAAAATATGTGTTTGGTTAAGTAATTTGAATCGAATTGCTTAGGTTTGAACATTAGCCCAAGTGAGCCACTTTTGATGTTTGAAACGATAATTACATAACACAAGCCATGGATTTAATTTTTACAATATATTCGTGTATATATATTTGCATGTGATTAAACTGTATTGGAATTGCACACATGATTTCATATGCAGTAATCGGAACATCCTAGACTATAGGAGTTAGTGCATGAGATGAGTCTGTAGAAAATGGTTCTAAGGTAGTCTAAATATTAATTATCGGAGGGTAGTCCACAAACTAAAAATATCAATCGCCTGAGCGCCTAATTGATATATATACATCGTAGGGCGGTTCACTAATAAAACAATAATTTCATACAAGGCTTAGGCGAGTGTGAGAGAGCGTCAGAGGACTCTGGATCCGAAGTTGGTCATGTAGACATTCAAGTAGGAACATGCATTTGCTTGAATGTGTTTACTTTGGAACATTGCATCGCACTTAGGTGGTGAGTAGCCCACTTAGGGCGCATTCCACTACCGAGCATTAGCTCACTCCCGCCGAGGGAACATATTTTCGTGCAATGTGGAGCGCACAAAGCATGGCTCGTCCCAGAGGCCGAAGCCTGAAGAAAAGCCGGATTGTGGCTTTGATGATTTCCTACATGTATTAGAATTTTAGAATTTTAATATATGTGTTGTATAAGAGTAAACAATTGAACTCTTAGAACTATTGGATATAGTTGGATTCATAGTTGGTGTATTTTTATGGGTATTGTAGCATGGGCCCAAGAGGTCGTTTTTATCCATATTTGTATCATTGTGATTATTATATCGACTCCATTGGGATGTGTTTCATGCGTAGCTTTATTTGGGGTAGAGTCTCCAAGACAAAGGAGACTCGCCCGATTTTCTAAAATGGTGCCTGCAACCCACATCCACTTGTATTCCGCGGCCGACGGTAGTCAATGGACCCCCTAGTTTTAAGGCCACACTATCAAGTAGCTTGATCATTCACTCACAGACCGCTCCATGCCAATACCATGTACGATAACTCCTGGACAATACCATTGAAAAAACATGTGTTCTCGACCCTGTTAGGTGTATGATGGATTAAGTTTCCACATCTCACACATGACAACTGACGACACTCGATTTTGACAATGTTGTAATGAAAAAATTACCGAAGTATCTAACTCCTTCTTCAATTCTGACCTTCTATCTTTTAACATCCAACCTCTATCCATGCTAATATTAATAAATCTAAAATAAAATACATTAAACCATGATAAAGTTTTATGTTCGAAAAAAGGGTGTTATTTTAATAGTGAGATTTAAAGTGTTAATGCTATATCAGAGGCTTACGCTGATCCATCATGCCAAATAGTCATGTTCTCAACAAAATATCACAATATGATACTTCATTTTCTAAAAAACTATAAATACAATAATTAATCTACCGATCATGCACTTATAATACCATTGTGCTGGTCATATATGGCTCATGGTTAATATACAAGAATATCGACAATGTGCACACTTTAATAATTTATACAATTCAATTAATCAATAAATGCAACATATCATTAAGATGAAAACTCGTAGAACATCCGATACAAAGTCAAATCTTCTTCAACAAACCGGATGCGTTGAAGGTTTGTTCGTGGTCCCCCAGTTACTCCGGGAGAAGTGATTCTAGATGCCGGCAGGAAGATAATCTGCATGGCTTAATCAGTGTCTTCAGGTCGAGGTGCACACGTGAATCAATGGAGAAAACTCTTATCCAATAGATGAGGGCACGTCTGTGGAGATTCCTCTCAGTGTCGGTGCAAATGCAAATTCTTTAATAATTTCCTTAATATTCGATGAATAACTACAGTCAAGATCGCCGCAAGTCTTTAATAGCGGTGCTGATGTAGACGCCTCCCCAAAATCGTGGGGCAGGTGTCCGCTTGACTCACCCACAACCCACGGAGATCTATTTGTCTCGTATCACGACCCATACCTGAGCATAAATGCCTCGCTCATAAAACCAATACCATAAAAGCCAATATTTTATACAAAATGATTTATTTACAATTTATACAAAACCGGGTCTCAGGTCCGTGACCTTACATAAAAATACAAGAGAGGGCCATCTGGCCGCTTCTTCGCTCTGAAACCCGATGCTCCATCCCCACGCGTCTCATGACTAAAAAAGTGTCCCATGACTGGTGAGCAAAGCCCGCAGTAATTTCCCACTGTTACTCCCACCTAAGTGCAATGCAATGGCACACCAACATACAACACATGCTAATATATCACCATGCATATATTAATTTTTAAATCACCATACATCATGTTATTCACTTTATAATAATAACATAAACTTAAATTACTAATGGCTACAGCACAATCCTGGTTCGTCTCGAACGTACCCACCATTTCACAATCAATCAACATGTGTTATTCACCCATGGCAACAACACACATCACAATAAATCATACAAGCAAATTGCTGACCGTCCAAACCACACCAAGATTAATCCAAAATCTGGAACCAAGTCACCACCATCCAGCCCTCAACAATCCCCATCCATTACGACCCTTTAAGCAAAAAGTAAAACAAGCAGGAGGAAAAACTTACCTTCCGCCGAGTTTGTCGAAACTCCCCAACCGCATCCACGCAGCCTCGACGCAGACCAATCCTTCTCGCTACTGCTTTAATCGACGGTCCGATCGTCAGAGATCTTAGGGAGAAGCCGGACTTTCCTCTAAAACTCACTCCTCCAAATGACCGCTTCCAAAACCGTAAAGTAAGAAGAAAATGAAGATGGAGAAGATGATGTCTTCCTCAAAATTACAAGTTTGCCCCTCATTTTCGACTCACCCCACTTTACACATGGCTCAACGTGGAGCCATGTATCTCATTTGCGCCATGTGTCCTCATGAGAACATGCAATTGTCAGAGCTCGTCCCCGCACGTGGTGTTCTACTCCTGCCACTGGGCATCCCTGCCTTGCCATGTGTCATCCGACACCCCACGCCCCGAAAACGCGGAAATCCCGGCAACCCGAATCAAACTGAAATTCGACGTGGTAGCTAGATTTCGAGACGATTCTAACTGTCGTCCGTTTCATTATCCGAGATCTAGAAAAATTCGACTTTGACCGAAATTACCATTTTACCTCCTTCTCGTGAATCGATTTTCCGGTCTCACATTCTCCCCTTAAAAGTACTCGCCTCGAATTCCACACATACACATCCTACCACGCGGCATATATGAATCTCACACAATCCCCTCGTCAGGTAAACGATGGACCTCCAAGGCCACAATCGATAATCCCATGTAATGCCAACCTAATCCTCATGATGACATCCATATACCGAGCTTCCACAGCTCACCAACACCCAATGACATTTCCAATGGGTATCCAAATCTCGAGTCACTCGACCTCATCACTCAACTCTAAGTCCTGGGTGATAACCATACCGTGGTGTTCATCTCAGCCCTCCCGAATTCTATCACTCAACTCTAAGTCTGGGTGATAACCATGTCCGTATGCCTCCATCTCGAGTCTCTCCCGACTCCTATCACTCAACCCTAAGTCTGGGTGATAACCATGTCCGTGTGTTTTCATCTCTCGGGCAACAACACTTTTCGGCCTACACTTTGAGCCTCTTACATCCACACACGTAAATTTCAGATTCTCCACCTGCCCTACACCCACACGTAACTTCTGATATCTCCCGTCTCTTACACCGCGTAAATTTCTGATAACACCACTGCCCTGGCTGGACCACACGTAAATTTCTGATAACACCACGTCTCTTACACCCCTCGCCATGAAATTTCTGATATCTTCCATTTTTATGACCTCATTAATTCAAAGATCGTCCCTGCCCTTACACCCAATGTAAATTCGTGATTTCTCCTGCCCCACACCCACAATGCACCAGATATCTCCCTGCCCTTATACCCAATACGTAAATTCAGATATCTTCCCTGTCTCTCACACCTACCACGTAAATTCGTGATATCTCCCTGCCCTCTACACCCTCACGTAAATTCAAAGATCGCCTCCCTGTGCCCTTACACCTCACAGGATCTTTCACCCAAGGGAATTAACTAGCCCTTCGCTTCCCCAACATTACTTCATTTCCCGATTCAACTATGAGTCTTCGTCGATCGAGTCCCAAAGACCAACTCTAACCCACACTCACCAAGAGCGGTGAATGACCATACTGCACCCACACCCGACTCGACGCCGATGTCACCGCGGCACATGAACGCACTCCACCCATCCTGGTGAACTCTCACCCTACCTCCTAGGGAAGAACATCCATACCTGGCTTCTCTAAAGGCCTTAACCTCTAAGCCCAATTTTATCACATAAGATGCAACAATAAATGAATTCGATACATCCAATTTAAACGCTACTCTAGTCAACAAGTGTGAGAGTAGAAACATACCCTGCATATTCCGGCTAACTGAACGTCGCCCCAGACTCGGAGATCTCGCTCTAGGACAATCCCGCCTCATATGCCTGTGCTATCGATGTAAATAACATATACCGTCCCGCCCTCGACTAGGAAGTCCCGCCCGTGAGTCTCGCACCGACCGACCACACTCGCCCCTCCGCCCACCAGGTCGCCGAAGGTGCTCAGGAGAAGCACCTCGAAACTCGAACCGGGTTCCTCCGAATCTGCATCAGGGTGTGGAGGAATGAACCTGTGATGCTCGTGTTCTACAACTAACTAGAACTCACGTCCCAAAACCTGGATCCCTTCTCTCGGGACAATCCCGTTCATGCCCAGCCGTCTGTTGGTAAATAACATAACACCCGCCCGTCACTCAACCGCCCAACCCGGCCCCGGTCCCAACCAGCGTGAAGCGTGTCTTCGCCCTCTTCCCCAAACTAAGAAGGTCGATCCTCCTCTTGTTACCACACCAGATCCCGAGTGCTCCGAGCATCCTCGATCTTCTATGGTCGTGGTCGCCCCAACCATGCAGTCCATGTCCCAGGCTGGAAACCAATGATCCCGGCTCAATGGACAACTTCAACCCATTCGAATTTCCTAACCTTTGGCCATGTCTCGTGGCCACTGCATCATCGAAGAAATCGGGCTAACTCGCGGAATCTAGCCACGTACTCCCATCACGGCCATCGCCCTCGCTTCGCGAGAACTCCCCGAGCCTCGTGATGCCTCAGTACTGAAAGTACTTACCCATGAACAACTCTTGAAATTCTGCCCATGTCATAACCTCTAAGTCTCTAGAAGTCCTAACCCATCTCCACCATACCCGTGCCGCTCTCTAGCCGAAAGGCCTAACCGGACCTCGTCGTATTCCGAGGTGATTCCATAGCCTCCAAGATATTTCGACCGCAGAGATAAACCAATGGTTCGCCACCATCGGATTCTCCCCATGAATGTGGGAGGATGATGTGCCCTAAACCTCCGGAGGTTGGCCAGGGACCTTCCCGATTACTTCACACGCCGGTCTCGGTACAGAAGCAATACGCAATACCTACACCAAGAAGGCATGCCGATCAATGGCTAAAGGGCCGGGTCAAATGTGCCTAAGGGTGGTCTCGATCAGCGACTCGTGGACGTTCTCGCCCCGCCTCTACCAGCCACTCACAAGTCACCGGGCTGATTAAATTTCACGCAAGATTCTAAGGTTCAAACACAGCCCTGAGACACTATTCACATACCGGAAAAAAATTTTCACATACCTTGCTGTAATCAGATTTATAGTAATTGCAATAAGGCAAATATTCCATATATTAAATCACACACAAGAAAATTTTAAAATTTCAGACCTTTTTTTTACTCATGGAATGTTGTTCATGAATAAAGTCCATGAATGTGCTTATTCAAACAAAGGACTTAAATCGTCGCGACACCACTACACCAACAGGCTCGCGAATTTCAAACGGTCGACACCGCTTTCTCCCGCCAGCCGCCGTCGCTGACACCGTAACCAAGTCACGACCCTCCTCGAGACTCTGTCGCTGACATCAAATTCATGTCACACTGCTTCGCCTACGCTGGGATTTCCCGTGTCACCACCAAGATTTCAGGTCACACTCTCCCACGGCTACACCCATGTCATGACATCGCCTATTGTCGCGACGCCGACCGCCCAAATGAATAAATAAGGTCACACCAAACGAGGCTCACACACCAACCCTCATGTCTCCCACACACCAAAGTCCCGTGTCGCCGCCCCAGACCCATCGCAGAATTCCTGGCCAGGTCACGACCAACCCTGGTCGCGACCTCACGCCCAACCAAACCACACCAATCTAACTCCACCCATGTCGCGGACACCCGTGCGGGATGTCGCGGACACCAACCTCTCTGCAACCGTCGCCACACCATCCCGGACGCCGCGACCGCTTTGCCCCGCCCAAAGGCGCCGTGACGCTGTTCAGTCATGGAGCGCTACCGCCACATGTTGCGCGCCGCGGCGCCACGCCGCCCTCGCCTTGCGCACTGCCGTTCGCCACCGCACCTCAAACTGTGTCGACCTGTCGAAATTGGCAAAGTAGCTATCTCCAAATTTCTACTTTGCAAATTTTTTTTTTTTTTTTCAAATCCTCCAGTAGCATTTCTTCCTCGCTACTCTAAAGATGCAAAGAGTTGAACACCAAGCTCTTACCCACTTCTAAATTTCTAGAATTTAATTAAAAAAATTTTCCCTTGTGCAAAAACTGGAATAATTTTCCATAATTCCACAAAACCCATTTTGTTCAAAACTCGGAGCACCGCCCGAATTATTTTTTTTCGTTATCTCTTGCTATTTCGACTGTTCCCGCCATACCCCGGAACACCTAAGGTTATCTTTCTACTCTAGTGTTCAACAATTTCCCCTATGCTATTCACTCAAGATACTCATTTCACACACACCAGATGACAACAAACATGTTATACACCATCACACATCACATTTAATTCACCAAAATGCACAATGATGTATGATCTATCCCGTGCCCACAAAGTCCTAGGTCTATCGTATACCTAACTCTACACCCACCGAGCTCCCAAGGTAATCAAGCACCTTGCTCGATACCAAGCTATGACGCCCTCGAAAACCGGTAACCGTCACTCACCACAACCTCGCTGAACATCTATTTGTCTCGTATCACGACCCATACCCGAGTATAAATGCCTCAAGCTCATAAACCAATAATACCATAAAACCAATATTTTATACAAATGATTTATTTACAATTTATAAACCGGGTCTTGTGTCCGACTCTACAAATACAAGAGAGGGTCATCTTCGGGCCGTTTTTCGCCTCTAAAACCCGGATGCGTCCCATCGCCAATGCGTCTTCGCACCGGGGTGTCCCACGACAGTGAGCAAAGCTCAAAGAGTGGAATTTCCTACTGGGTTACTCCCACCCAAGTGCAATGCAATGGCACACCAAACATATAACACATGCTAATATATCACTCATGCATATATTAACAAATTTAAATCCCATACATCATGTTATTCGCCATAATAATAACATAAACTTAGCTCACATGGGCTAAGACACAACTACCAAGTTCGTTTGGAACAGCTCACAATTTCACAATCAACATGTTATTCACCCATGACAACACACATCACACAAATCACAATAAATACCCGTGGACTCAGTCCAAACCACACCAAGGATTTATCCAAATCTGGGAACCAAAGTCACGCTATCCAGCCTCAAATCTCCCATCCATTACATGACCCTTAAGCAAAGTAAAACAAGTAGGAGGAAAAACCCCTACCTCGAGTTTTTCGAAACTCCCAAATCTGCATCCACGCTGCAGCCCCTCGACATGTAGACTAACTCACTTCATACCAAGCGAATCGACCTGGCCCGATCGTCGTAGATCTTAGAGAGAAGCCGGACTTTCTCTCTCTAAAACTCACTCTCCAGCCACTGCCGTCCAAAAACCAGGCAAGAAGAAATGAAGATGGAGAAGATGATGTCTTCTCCTCAAAATTACAAGTTTGCCCCTCATTTCTTTGACTTTCTCTCACCTATTTTTACACACGCTCAACGTGAGCCATGTATCTCATTTTGCTACGTGTCCTCACGAACACATGCAATTGTCGTATTTGTCCCCGCCACGTGGCTCTTATTCTCGCCACTTGGCATCCCCTTACTTTGCCATGTGTCATCCGACACCCCACGCCTCAAAAACTGACTTCGACCACCCGAATCCAACGAATTCGACGGTGGCTAGATTTTGCGACGATTCTAATCTTATCGCCCTCAAGCTTAATATCCGAGATCTAGAAAATTTCGATTTTGACCGAAATTAATATTTTACCCTCCTTCTTCAAGGAACTGATTTTCCCCGGGTCTCGAAATGGGGCATGAGATTCCTCAATAGTCCCTTCAACTGAACAAAATCTTTCGTGTTCCGCGTCGCCGTTTTCACTACCTTGCAACGCCTCGAAGTCGCCTAAATCAAAGTCTTCAAATGTCAGAACCTTTCTAAAAATCCGAGATCTTCCCGCAGTTTCTAAGTGAGTCACAATATTGGTGATGAATCGCAACTATTTTTATATCTTTGATGTCAAGAACATCAAGCTTCCAATGTCGCTGATGAATCGCAGCAATGCCCGCCTTCTAAATTCAGGTGACATCAAGTTGCAAATCACGCGGTGAGTCAGCAGCTAAAGGTGCTATTCACTACAATCCTAATGACAGATAATATGATCTTCTCCCATTGTAATTGGGCTTTTGTTCTCGTTTCTGCTTGGTTGATGGAAATGGTAAGAAAGTTGCCAAAGAAAATGTTGTTTTGTCACTATCCCATTTCCCTCCAACTGAAGTCCGAAAAAGTCATGGTAAAAGAAAAAGTTGTTTTGTCAATACCCCATTTCCAAGGAATGGTAAAAGAAAATATTGTTTTTTCAATATCCCAGTTCCCTCCAACCGAAGTCCTAAAAAGTCATGGTAATGATGCTCTAGAAAGTCATCCTAATGATATCTCTACAAAATCATATTTAGGTCCTCCTAGCTTCACACATCCAAAAAGCTAAAAACATTTCATCATCCTCCACCTGTCCAGATGCATCCAGAGGCAGCAACCTAGAGATTCACACAACTATCATGTTTGTCCTCCCAATGTGGCATGCCTAAATCTCCCCCATCTGTGTATGGAATACCCTATAACGCCATCCTCCTACTACCTTACTAGGTGTCCCTTCCACCCGCCAAATTTCTCTCGTCTTTCGGACCTCCTAAGCTGCTCATGATGCTCCAAAATAAAAATGTATTCAAAATAATTAATATAATAGATAATATTAATATTTAGGAAACTCAAAATATATAAGATAATTGAAATTATTTGAAAAAATTACTATTTGTTTTCAATTGTTAGTATCTTTTATTTTTAGTTAATATAATAAAAATTTACTTTATTTTGTATAAAAAGTAATGATAGAAAATTAATATTTACCAAATATACAAGACTTATATTAAAAACAAAAATCTAAGCTGTTATTTTTATTTTAAAAGAAAATTTTTTAATTCATGAAATTAAAATGTTTTCAAGTATAATAAATTTCCTATATTATTTAAAACAAATAATATGTAATTTCTTATTTATTCTTTTAAGTTGAAAATATTATTGATTTAATTACAACAAGACTCGAACACTTATTCAACTGCTTGCTTTTTTCCCCGATACTTCTTACTATTTATATAGAATTATCCACTAAAATAAATTGATTTTAAATTTCAAGTAATTATTTGAATATAAAATCCTACGAAAATCCTAATTAATTAGGTCATACATAAGCTAATAATAAAATATGTTTGTTTATTAAATAATAAACAATAAATTGAATTAAGTATATCATATATTCATTATACTGAATGACTTCACAAAAATTAATCATGTAATTTTTAATCGATGTCCATATTTTTATTGGTAGAATTAATACGAAAAGTTTTTTTTTTTTTTTTTGTCTTTAAAAGTTAAAGGTAAGATATTTACTAGCCACATGTTTATTGACTTCTCAAGCAAAATTATAAGAACCGACTTGACATTTTTTTCCTTTCTTTAGTGAAATGAAGAAATGTGTGGGCTTGTGCATGTATACGACGAATTATTTCAAGTGGGCAGGAGGAGAAAAAAGAGGAAGAGAAGGGAAAATAAAAACCGACGTGGGTGGGAGAGGGAGACAACCACAGACTCGTGTGGGCCAAAGGGGTGGTTGTAAAACATGTGGCGTTGTGTGGCGTTTCTCCCGAACGTGTAAAACCACAAACCCCAACTACGAGGGGTAATGACATCAACCCCATCACTCTAATCCTTACCTCAATAACGTACCATATTCGCCAAACTGGTTTATATGCCTACATATATTATATATTTATATATTTATATACTTATATATTTATATATTTATATCATAGATATTATTAGCTATGTACACCGAATTTTACCTATGATGCGTTTCCCATGAAAAAGACAAGAATTGTTTTTTGTGTATTTTTTAGAAACCAATTTTAAAAACGGTTTTGAAGTGATCACTTATTATTATTGTTTTTTAAAGTGAAAATAAAATAAAAAAGAAATTATTAAATTTGACTACTAATAAAAAGCGTGTCTATGCAAATCGAGTCTAGATCTGACTACCATGCTACTTATCGAAAGGATGATGAAGATCCATAGCGCCTGTGTAAGTCTCTAAAGTTAGGTATTTATTAAATAAATTAAGACAAATATGATAACCGATTAATCAATCTAAGGATACCGTGAGACAAGTAACAATTATAACAAACATATTAAACACGTACAAATAACTAAAATTATCAAAATCAACAAGTCGTATGACAACTGATTAATCAAGTAATGGATACCAAGAAATAAACAACAATGATAGTATAAGATTACATCAAACTTATAATAAATAAGTAAATAACCATAGCCAAATGTGGGAAAGGTTGTGTACCTTGACGCTGAATAAAAGCTCTATCTGTAGAAAACAGGTTAACGCGATAACAAATATAGAAATATTCATGATTAAAATATAAAACCAGATTATAAACAAAGCGTTAAATTATTTAATGAAGGGATATATTAGATGTCGGGTCCCCCACTATAGGCCGTTTATTTAGCACGTGAGTTAACTCCATATGCTTCCATTTTATTGGAATTATAAAGTAAAATTTGCTAAGATAAAACAAAATAAATTTAATAAATCGAGAATAATAGTAAATATAATAACAATAATAACAAGTAAAAATAATAAAAGTCGATCAAGATAAAACATTAAAAAAATGAGTTGGCATTGTAAGACCCGCAAAATTTCTAATTTCTCATGCGACATAAATTGCATGATTAGAGAAATGATGGGAACGGACAGCCGAGATAGTACCAAATGTCGAAAATCCATTGAAGGCATTGATGAATAGTTAAATGAGGAAAGGACACGATTAAATGATAGTAGATAGATAATTACTTGTTATCTCCTAATAGGGGAGTTAAAAGGGTTTAGAACTATCATAAAGGTGAGGATGATTTGTGATTATAAGAGAGAGTAGATCAGATTCAGGCTACCGACATGACCGTCGGAATTCTTCGAGGCAAGAAGAAAGGTTGCTCTATGCGGCGAGCCATACGTATGGGCTCGGGTTTTAAGGAGTTTCGACAAACTCCGAGAGGTAGGGGTTTCCATCCCATTTCTGAGTTTTACACTTTGTTTGCTGTATATATGATGTTTGAGTTGATTGAGGCCGTGATAGCGCTTTGTTCGTCCCAAATCTTGTAACCGACCATTGTAATTTCAAGCCCATGAGCACAAATCACTGCGGAATGTGTCAAGCCTGTTTCGATTTTTATTTCAAATTATGAAATAAATTGTATCATGATATGTATGAGGTCGGGAATGGTTAAGAACTGGTTCACGGCGCAACCGATGTTTGTGGATTTTGCCGTGAACGCTACCAGAGGGTTTTAATTGCTCACGCACAAGGACAAAATAATTTTACGAATCAGATAGAATTGACATCATGCATTCCATATGCAATTGGGAACCCTAGAACAATTGGAGTGAGTGCATGAAGTGGTTTATTGAGAGAGTGGTTTCGGAGGGTTGACTAATAATAATAATGATCGGAGTGTGTCCATTATGATATCTGAGGGTAGTCCATATAAAATCAATCGTGGAATCTACCAATTGATATATCTGAGGATTGTCCACTACAAAGATCATCTGTCGGTCCACTACTAATACTCCAGAGGGTTGTCCATAAATTAAAAACAACATTTTTGTTTGAAAATAATGTTTCTCACACGCAGTTTAGTAAGTGTGAGGGAGTCTGTAGCGGACTCTGTGGCATAAGTTGGATCATTTCGAGACATTCAAGTAGATCAAACATTTACTTGAATGTGTGTTATATCGAGCATTGCATATACACTTAGTAGAGAATAGTCAATTTAGGGTGATTCCACTACTCTGGCATTAGTCACCCTCAAGGTCGAGGGAATTGTTATTTCAGTTCGGGAGCGCACGAGAGACGGTCATCTTAGAGGCCGATTTTGAAGAAAGCCGGGTTTCGTGCTTGGTGCTATATTGTATACATGTATTAGAATTTTTTGAATTTTAATATATGTTGCATAAAGAAATTATTAACTTCAGAAACCACGATACTACAATACTTGCCTGCTGATAATCATGATGAATATTATTTACAGCCTGCGTCGCTTTTACTCACGTGATTGATGTCAGGGACATGCTATATATTACGGGTAGAGCTCATCGCACAAAGGAGACTCTCACTCGATGTTCGTGAGTTTCAAGTTGATTACCCGACATTCACGAGCATTGCAAGTCGACGCAGAGTCAATCCGACCCCGAGTTTTTGCATGCGAGCATACCGTTAGTTAATTGCTTAAGCCACAAGGTACACAACACCAAGTCGGGTAGGTGGGGTATTTGTTTTTATATGCCAACAATCATATAATTTTATGAAAGTATAGTATGAGTGTGCTGTGTGATAATTGGAAAATCAAAGAAACAAAATTTATATGCATTATTATGTTTGGAACAAAAATATATACATGGAGAGCAAGAGGGAATGTCTAAAAGGAATGAAGGAAAGTAAATATATCGTGATAAAGAGAGTGATAAAGTGAGAGCCATATGCATGAGTTAAATAAATAAAATAATGATGAATATTAAAAGCAATTAATGATGAATGTTAAGAGCAAAAACAAATATTTAAATAATTAAAAATAAAACCTTAGAACCTGTGTCGAGAATGAGTAAGCAAAAATGAGAGAATGAAAATATGATTAGACATGAAGTACTGAAACTGAGAATGAAAACTGAAAATAACATAAAAATCAAACTTTTGGGCAACAATCTCATAAAATTCAACTATAATATAATGAAAACGTATTGCAAGAAAATATTTTCAATTTAAATGATATTTATAAAATTATTTACTATAAATATAAGTTGTAAATGTAAAGTTATAATTGTAAAATATACTTTCATTAAATATGGGAATCAAGCAAAAGACATTTAAAATTAAGAATAAGTTACTATTTTGGACTTACTACTTAAAATTATTTTTAACTTAAAATTGATATTAAATTATTTGATCAAACACACTTAATAGGTATTTGGTAAAATTTAATACTTATTACTAATAACTTCAATTGACTTTTAAGTTAAATTATGTTTTAGTTGATATACTTATTACTTATTTTTATTTTGGCATTAAAGTCATTGTAAACTCTATCATTTTATCATATTAAGGCCATACTTTCTAAAATCTACTAATATGTACCTTATGTTACTTCATTATAAATTTAGAAATACTATTTTTGATTTTACTTCAGACATCTCGGGAGGATAGTTATGGAACTCAACTCATTATTTTTATTTACTGCACACCTCTTGGATGGATAAAGTTATGGAACTCTTGTTATTGACTTATGAATTCCCAATTTAGAATCCTCTAATTTATTTGCTTTTTATATTTCACTTATTTAGAATTTTGAAACATTTATTTTTTATAAGACAAATTTGTAATTCAAATTTATGGATAGAATTTTTTCGATCATGACGATCCAATATGTTAGTCTAATTTAATAATAAAGAAAATGTATAATTATAAATGGAAATAAATTTGAAAAGAATTACTTTAAGAAAGTAACTATGACAATACATTATTTAAGGTATAATGAGAATTAAATATGGACAAAAGTAAAATCTATTATAATTGTTATACTTGAAATTGACTTATTTGTTGTAAACATATTGTTAAATAAAAATAAATATACAATATGGGAAGTGAATTGATATAGTTGATGTGCAAATAAATATGAACTTTCATTTTTTAGAAATTAATTTTATAAAATTAAAATAATTCACTGAATATTTATTAAATTACTAAATTAGATTTGTTGTATTATATAATATATTGGTTTAGGGTTTACGATTATAAGAATAGGTTATTATGAATTTCAAAGTTTTATAAACTAAAAATTAAAATTTTAAGTTATATAAGATTATAAAAATGGGATGGTTGAGACCCAGTTCCACACCCTTACCATGCACGGAATACATCCCATCAATAACTTCCATCCCTTTCTACTGTATCTCTTAAAATTACAATGGGTTGTTGTATCTCTTAAAATTACAGTGCCAACCCATTACCCTAGGAGAAAGTACGATTATTAGGTTCTCAGAAAATCCTTGCTTAGCCGTGACCTATACCTATCCTTTCACTATCATCAAAACCCATACTCCTCCATCACTTCACCTTTTTTAACAATTTTTTTTAGTGTTTGCTCTGTTTCCATTAGCACAGTCCCTCACACCAATTGTAGGGTGAGGGCTTCCTACAGCGATTTGGGCACGCAGAGACACAACCGCTGTCAGGGTTTTTTCGTAGCCTGACATTTTTGGGATAAGGTGCAAGGCTTGTTGAGGAAGATATGGCAGCAAATGAAGTATTTTTAGGTAGGAGATGTGTAAAAGTTAGCATTAATAGGGAGTTAACAGGGAGTTGTGGGAGTTTAAAGAGAGGGGGCAGGTTGTGAGAGACAACAGTATGGAGTGGAATGGAGGAAAGCAAGGAGAAAGTGATTCAAGAGTACGGAAATGAGGCTTTCGTAAGGCCGTGATGGTTCTCGTTTCATTTCAACCTGTCATCACTTTTTCTTCCTTTCATGCCGAATACTGGGTGTCGCTTTTGTTGCTCGTGAAATGCTCAGGTCGAAGATTATTTAGTCGACCGTTATTTGCACGCTTTCCATGTTTTAGTCTCTTTGTTTCCGCTTTTGGGATTAAATGATGTATAATTCACCGATACTTAAGATGCATGATTGATGCCAATCCTGAATTTTTACACCGCCTAGAAATACCGCTACGAGGTGCTTTAAATTTGTGAAATTCAGTTTTTTTGATAAAGGTGATCAGATGCTTACTGTGGGCACAAGACTACCTATCAGATTGATGCATTATTTGAAGTGTTGCAATAGTTTCAGATGATAATTCTTGCCGCGCAATATTGAAGGAGCACTTACGTGTGCTCGTGCTGAAGCTATTGAAGCACTATCCAATACCCCATGGAACAACCATTGGTAGTTGAAGATCTTCCTGTGCATCATCATACTTCACCCATGCCTGAACCTAAATTCGTGTGGATATTCTGCATGGGCATCATGGCCATCTTTGGTACAAGGGACGTAAAGCGCTCAAAGGGGGTGCGAGCGTAAGCATGTAACGTGGCCATCCCATTCCCATACTGATGACATCTAAAATTGATTTTCTAATTCGGTACATAGAGATCAAAGGGAGTTTCTTAATCAATTTCCAATGGTACATCCGTCATTACTTTGTATATGTCTTTATGTATCTTGTTTTTATAGCTTCATTTGTTTTTACCTAGTTTCATTATTGTACCTTTATCTTATTATTTATAAAAAACTGAATGTCCGTTATCTTATTATTTATACTTTTATTGAATGACATAGATTTAATTTTTTCCAAGGAAGTCTTTCAAGTTCGAGAACACTTCGATGATTGTAAAGATCCATTAAAACCTTAAATTATAAATATAATGAAGAACAAAGAGGGGCTTAAAATTTGAATCCATATTTAAATTTTTTTAGTGATGAAAACAAAAACAAATACCACTCAAATTGCATCTCATTGGAGCATTATTTTATTGATGCCTAATTGAAACTAATAGGGCTTCCCTTCTAAGATGTTATCATTGCAGGCCATATACAAAATCAGGCTCGTTAGGAGGTTCATAATGTAATATAAATAACTGAGATAACACGCATATAAATAATTGAGCAAAATTGATGACAATGTAATAATGGGAAAACGGGCAAGAGACAATAGAGAAGAGAGTATTTATTCTTTACTTCAATCTGTGATAATATAATGACTATCCATCAAGTAAACATATGAAGATTGCAAACAAGAGTTTGAATTTCAATTTTCATTTTCATTTACTAGAAAATTGAAGTGGTGTGATGAGATAGACGAGTCCTCTGGCTCTACCATGCAACCGAAGTCGCATCAAAGATGGTCTTCGAGAACCAACGTGGCCGGACTAGGATTTTGTTGAGAACAGTTTAAGTATCTTGCATCATTCTCCCACGTGCTGGTATAAACCACGTGCATGGCCACCTTTCTATGCCATACCAATGTTGAGTACGTAGACCATAACCCATCACATTAGCATATAGAAACCAATCATAACATTAAACATCGCTTCAAAATGGGTTACCCATTACAAAAGAAAGGTCATGACACATTGTTCACTGCTTCAAAGGGGTACTCCACCTTACAAAAGAAAGTCATGACCTGACCAAATTAATACCAATATGTTTTTTGGGGTCGTGGGTTCAGAACATGGGAGTGGTCCTGGCAAGTCAGGGAATTTGCGAACTGCTCAAGTGCAATTTTATATGATGAGCCTTATGCCAAGGCCACGTACAAATGATGGGACAAGGGCAAGAGATCACCATAACCATGCAGCTTGGGAAGGTTTTGCCATTTTTGGTGTTCTCTTCTATACCCGATGTACATATGTGTGCTCTTTGTGTCAAGAATCTTAGTTAGAGTTTTGCTTGTCTGGTCCAAAAAAACAAATTTCATATAAAAAGCTCTTACCACGTCAATAGACTTGAATGTTTTTCTCAAGGTGCCATGTTTTCTATGAAAAATCATGCTATCATGAATGGTGGATCTCCCTTATCCACAAACAATATTGTTGAAACTTCAATGAAACCCAACAAGTTTATAGTGCATGAGCCTTGAAGAAAGCAAGGATTTCATCCTCGATGGCGACTAACACTTCGGAAACAAATCATAATTGAAAAGCATGGAAACCCAACTCAAAGTCGAATAACACTTTGGAAACAAATCATAATTGTAAAGCATGGGAAACCTCATCGATTAGTGCAAAAATTCATTTTTGTAGGTTTGAGTAATTAATTTTAGCCCTAATTTTTAAGTGTAATAATCAACTCGAATTAACATGAAGGCCGACGACATTTTGTTACTAATTTTTGTTTTTAATCGTTGTTACTCCATCATTCTACCAAACGAAGCTCAGAGGATATGAAATCAGAATCGTAAGAGAGATTGCAAATCGCAAATTTGTGAAAACCGATGCGAAAAATTTGGAACAATAGATAAGTAAATTTCAAGACAAGTGCGTAATTAACCAAGGCCAAATTTCTCGCACAAAGGAAATTTCACGCCGGTGCGAATTTAACTATGCGGAATTTTCGCAGATCAGGTGGGAATTGGCACTGTGCGAAATTGCAGACTGTGCGGAAAGTCGAATCGTATGGAATTTTCGCACTAAGTCCAATTTTTCAAGACCGGCCACTTTGATTTTCTCACACAACAAATACAATTCCTCTAAAAATATTAGTTTGTTGTTTTGTTTTTCCTTTGTCCCACTTTTGCCCTCCGTGTATATGATCTTTTGAGGGTATATTGGTATTTAAACTGAGCTATATATAAAGCTCATACTTGTAGACAATAAGTTACTTAACTACTTTTGTTAAAAAAAAGAATGCAATCAGAGTTCTCCGCCTAAATTTTTCTATTCAAGCATTTTTTTAGTTGCTTTATTTTAATTTATTTTATTTTATTTTCGCTTTCTTAACATCCTTGAGGAGAGTTGGCTAAAACCCTCCATCCTTCAAGCTTAGGCTACTTAAATATTACTAGTTTCTCATATATTAGTATTTATTTCTCGTATTTTATAATAGGTTTAAATCTTTGATGTAACTTGGTTAACCTTGTCAAGCTTATGCTTATTAGTCAGATTTTATTAGTTAATATGTAGGGTAGATTTTTAGAGATAGATTTTCATTTATTTTATTTTCGTGTCTAAACATCCTGATTATGGTCGGGTAAATCCCCTTCATCCTTAGGTGGGAGGTTTACGTTGTTAGGTTTTGAGGCAAAATGATCATATCATATATTATTATTTATGTCTGTATTTCTTATAATAGGTTTAAATATCTTGATGTACCTTGTTAACCTTGCATCAAGTGCGCTTTTATGCTTATTAGTTGTAATTGATTAAGCTAATGTAGGGTAGATTTTTAGGAGATTGATTTTCATTTATTTAATTTTCTGGTTTCTAAACATCCTTGAGTATGGTTATTAAATCCCTCCATCTTTTAAGTGAGGGTAAGTGGGCTGGGTGGCTTTGAGGTCAAATGAGACTGCTCTCTCTTATATTAGTATTCATTTTCAGATATCTATAATAGGTTTAAATCTATTTATGTACCTTGGTTATCCCCAGACTTCAAAGCTTTTATGCTTATTAGTTGTCATTTATTAGCTAATGTAGGGTAGATTTTTAGGGATAGATTTTCATTTATTTTATTTTCGATCACATAAATCCTCTCCATCCTTGTAGGAGGCTGTGGTTTCAGTTCAATGACTCGTTTCTCATATATTAGTATTTATGTCTCGTATTTTATAATATGTTTAAATCGCTTGATGTACATTGGTTAACTGCACTTGGCAAGCTTTATGCTATTAGTTGTCATTTATTAGTTAATGTAGGGTAGATTTTTAGGAGATAGATTTTCATTTATTTTATTTTCGTTTAAACATCCTGAGGATGAGAGCCACAAACCCCCGCCATCGCTCAAGAGGAGGGCTACTAGGGCTGTGGTTTTGGTAAAATGACGATTCTCATATATTAGTATTTATGTCAAGATTTTATAATATATTTAAATCTCTTTTGACACTCTTCGTTAACCTATACTTGGCAAGCTTTTATACTTATTAGTTGTCATTTATTAGTTAATGTAAAGTAGATTTTTAGAGATAGATTTTCACTATCCCGAACATTTATGTCCATTAAATGCTATATTTCAAAGGAAAATATTAGGGTTCGTTTTGATAGCAAATGAAGAATGAATATAAATATAGGTTCTTCTCTCGCTGAGAGGTCCATTTCGTAACCAACCCGTACGTATAATCTCCTAACTTCTCCTATCCAAGTACGGTGTCAAGACAAGGTGGCCAATCCCTTATCGTGGACCAAGTCCTACTCTACGACTCCAAACTCCAACTTTTTCTGGGCAAGCTCAAATCAAGATGGATTAGACCATTCATCATTCATCAAGCATACCCCAATGGTTCAGTAGACCTGATCAACCTAAATGATAATAGAGTGTTCAAGGTCAATGGGTAGAGAGTGAAGCCCTATGCTGCGCAGCACACAGGGAGGAGAGTTCCCTTCTTGACCATCCATGAATCCAAAAGGGCTACTTGAGAGAGAGTGATAACTCCAATTTTTAGTTGAATTTTGTTTTATAAATATTTATTTAATTATTTATTTATTTTTATTAGTTTTGTTTGTCACTTCTTAACTTCCTTAATTGGGCTTACTCTTTCGTAAATTTTCTAAATAACTCTTGCAACATTCTTATACAAGTTTTGCATTTTGTCGTGTGTGTAGCAAGAATCGTCTCACCTCTCCATCTCCTCCTTTGTCTGCATGGCTAGGACCCTGAGGATAGCTACTTCAGGCCCTGTGCGCCTGCTCCTCTCCACCCCCCGCGATCGACATATGCCTCCTCCTACTATATAATTCAATGTCGTATTCCATGCTCCCATTCCTACTCGCTCCGTACATCGCACCTGACAACACGTAGGGCCGGGTCTTCTACCATCTCCCGACCGTCCGTTACCACGAGAGGGCCTTATTACTGGACCCAAGGAAGCCATCTACCTCAAGGTCACAGAGCCCCCATTCGCCACATGTCCAGGGGCTAGTTGATGACCTTCCCAGACGGGCCCCGCCTATCATTCGCGCCCTCTTCATTGCGCCCACACAGCAATTCGTATCAGAGTACTCAGAGCGCTGCACCGGCGAGACATATTACGATCTCACGCGCATCCCGAGCTAGTGGATTTCATGAGGAGTGTGCACGGCATTTCCCGAGGCTTTTACGACGCGACGCCTTCACCGTGGTCATCGAAGTTCCCACCATACCAGACATCCGTGAGAGCGCCCAATCCTACCGCGGTCCACTTCCTCGATTGATGGTCGCTGAGAGGGACACTACAGCCGATATTGCAGCCAGATCTACTTCCTCGCCGCCCACCAATCCCCGCCACCACAAAGATGCCCCCGATGAGTGCCCCAAACACTCATATTATACCACTACGCGCTTCGCCTTTGTTTCCACTTGTTGACTTCTCGCAGATTAGCACATCTCGACGTCAGTGATCGCCTTCAACGTCAGCGACGCTTGTAACGCCGCGACGCCAAGACGCAGATCTCGCCTCATCATTAAAAGCAAAATGGGGCTCATAAATCAAGGGAGACGGAGGATGCATCAACGAAGGCACCAATTCCGCAGCAGAAAGTGACACGTACTTCAGAGAAGTGCCCTGATTTGTACCGGCTTCATTTTTGGAGATAGAATTATGTTTTTAATACTCAAACATTTTGATCTTTCGCCGCATAAGTTCTAGATTTATTTCTGGGTTATGTCAACCTCACAAAGGTCGATGGATTAAAGTTCGGATCTTTATTTTATTCGCCATTTATCAATTTGTTCGTGATCCGCATATCTCTGTGGGTTTAATTATATGGTGATGTTCGCCAACATCGCATAATCACACCGAGAGCCGAGATTCGAGATGAGGTTATTCAGTGGATCCGGGCAGAGCAAATTTTTCTCACGATTCTAAATGTGAGATATTCGATCCCGAAGGTGGCATTTGGGTTAGAACGCTTAAGCACTCCCTAATACCGAAGTTGAGATAGAGATATACCAACTCTATTCACGAGATAAAGTGATATACCTCGAGAGAGGGTATCTCGTGAAGTAAGATCACCTCGCCATTGACAAATTGTAAATACATCAATAATAATATCTTGAAGAAATAATCCATTAAAAGTGATTGTGGGGAGATATAACTTAGCTCTCAATACAAATAATTCAATAGAATCTAAACTCGCCGACCATACATTCACCTTTCTTTTCCTAAAATCATCTCTTCGATATTATCTAAAAGTCGAACTCGTAGTCAATACACTGCCCCTCGGGATCGATATCCGCACCACGAGTGCACACTATATTACTGGGGCGACGCAGCACTTCGCGCACATAGGCGTGACATTTTACACACCGCTGGGTCTCTGTCAAGCTTTGGCGCCGCTGTCGGGGGGATGTGTTTAAATTCTGATATAGAGAATTAAGCAAATGTGATATTACCAAATTTTCTTTTACTTTTGTTTCGTTTCTATTTTTACAAGTGCTAGTAATTTGGTTTTGTTGGTTCGTGTGTTATTGCAAGATAGGTTTCGCAAGTACATGCGATATCGATCAAATTAATCAACACCGCTTGATCCTCGAACTGTAAAGACTTCGCACGATTGCGCCGAGAACGAGAACGGAACGTGACAGAAATCCAATAGTCATGGAAAAACAATCAAGAACAAGATTCGGGCATTGAACAAATGAACTTTACGAGTTTGACATGGGAATCACGGAAGGAATCAAACACCTGTGCCATTTATACAAATTTTAGATGATCCTTCTTTCATGCTATTAGATAGAGAGTTCGTTTACCACCAACCGTTGTTCGCATACCATCGACTACCACCTATTCAAGCAAACAATTTCGAATTGAAGTCAGTCATAGTACAGATGCTTCAAAATATCTTATTCCATGGACTACCCCATGAGAACCCGAACATGCATTTGACCAACTTCCTCAAGCTCATGATACCATCAAGTACAACTGGGAAACACGGGAAGAAGCTCGTGTTACTTGCTATTCTAATTTCACTCGAGATAGAGCTAAGCACCGTTAACCGGGCCACCACCGATTCAATCACTACATGGAATGATTTATGCAAAATTTCCACCAAGTTCTTCCCACCTTCGAAAAATTGCACAACTTGTGCAAGAGATCAATACCTTGACAACTGTAGGGGGGAGAACCCGGCGCAGGCATGGGACGTATTTCACGACTATCGCGATAAGGCCCACATCACCGACCGATCGTATGGATGCAAGTCCACACCTTCTATAATGGTCCGAGAAATACAACTAGAACAATGATTGATGTCACCGAGGGAGCATAATCGATGAAGAAAACCACGGTTCAAGCTTATGAAATCTTAGAAGATGCCGCGACTAACACTAATCGGCCTAGAGAGAAGGCTACACCAAGAGAACGCCGGGTGGGTGGCACGTATAATGAGGTCCTCAACAACTGGTGAATATGTGGCACAAATGACTAAACGCTAAATAGACAAAGAAGGAACCCGCAAACGCCATCCGCATCAACCTACGGGAGTGTGAATTTCAGGCGGACCGCACAACAAGACGTGAATGTCGGGCCAGAAATCCGCATAGTAGAGCAAGCCTAGTACCGTATGTCCGTGTTTAACTTAATCACCACAAAGAAGAAGTGACCGTGATGGGGAAACAACTATCAATCAATCGCACAAGGGTGGCGAATAATCAACTCGAATAGTCGAATCAATCAAGGATATGGTATGAATAATCGTGAATAATATCGAATCAACTAGTGAACCACCCTCTCGAAAGTCGATTTAACAAGTTTTCAAGACGATGTTAACTTCCCATTCTCTATGAATGAGACTAAAGTAAACATGCAGCCAGCGCCCATTAACAATCATAAAGACAAACAGAAGTTTGAGGCACAAATGGGCCAGCAAGTAATTAACTGGTCAGAAGGCAACCTGTTCCTTAATGAAAGTACCTGAGGTCAACCCAAGAAGAGGGGGTTCGATACGTTCAAGTAGCCGCGCAGAAGGGAAAGAATCGGAAATACAAACTTCTAGTCGTGAGAACAAAGAGATCGAGAAGGTCATTCACTTAGCAAAAAGATGATGCAGATAAAGAACAAATTTCAATAAGAGAGTCAAATATCGAGAACTCTACTGACACAAAGGCCGCGCATACCGCTTCCTACCCCACAAGGTTCAAGAAGCATAACCGATAAGCACTAACGAAATTCATGGATGTGTTCAAAAGCCGCATATCAATATCTCATTTGTCGATGCCCCAGAGCCAGATGCCCGGGGCTATGTAAAATTCATGAAAGACATCTTGTCCCATAAGAGAAGATTAGCTGATTTCGAAACAGTGAACTTAACCGAGGAATGCAGTGCCATCCTTCAGAGGAAGTTGCCGCAAAAGCTCAAGGACTGAGGCGGTTTCACTATCCTCGCACCATCGAAATGCTATCTCAGAGAGCCTTATGTGATTCTCGTGCCAAAGATTAACTTTATGCCCTTATCCATTTTCAAGCTGCTTCAGATTAGAGAAGCTCACGATTACAAATAATTTTTCAAATTGCGTGACAGATCTTTGAAGCATCCGAGAGGGATAATAGAAGATGTCTTAGTTAAGGCCGACAAGTTTATCTTTCCAGCAGATTTCATTGTTTTGGACATGGAGGAAGATAAAGAAATACCAATAATCTGGAAGACCATTTTCGCAATCGGCAGTGGCAAATGACGATGTACAAAGAGGGGCGAACCGAAACCGAGAGTACAAGAAGAGGAAGTAAAGTTCAACGTGTTTCAAGTACGAGACACCCAGCCAGAAGTGATACTTGCCTACGGCCGAAATAGTTGAGGCTATATGGTTCAGCCAAAGTGGTCTCATCGAATCTTTCGAGACTAGCCTGGAATGGAGAATGAATCCGAGAACTCCGGGTGCCGAAGAGGCAAGGTAAGAATATGTTAAATGGATGGACTCTTTCGACACAATAGATCTGAACATTTCGACCTCTCGCTAAGGAGTTAAACGCCTGGCCCCATCGATTGAGCAACCGCCCAAGATGGAACAAAAACTCTACCTAGCCATTTGGAAGTATGCATACCCCTGGGGCAGAATCTACGCTACCCCGATTATCTCAACATCTTTGACTCAGACTAGAGGAAAAGAAGTTATCGAGGTCCTTTCGAGATCACAAACATGCACTCCTGGGATGGTCTCTAGTCGATCAAAAGGGATTCGCCCTTCTATGTAAGCCAGATCGTATTTTATTAGAAGAGGGACATAAACCTTCAGCCAGTTACAGAGGAGGTTAAATCCACAATGAAAGAGGTCGTCTAAAGAAGTTCTAAATGGCTAGACATCAGTAATTTATCCCATTTCGCATGTTGTAATGGGTAAAGCCCGCTCGTAGTGCCAAAAGGAGGAACAACTGGTCATCGTGACTGAAAACAACATCTTACCGCCGTCCCAGAACAGCTTACCCTGGAGAATTCGTATTGATTATCTGAAGCCGAACAAGGCCACTAAAAAGATCACTTCCATTGCCGCTTCTAGATCGTAGATGCTCGATCGATTAGCCTGGCTATGAATATTGTTTTGATGGATATTCCTAAGCATAACCAAATTGCCATAAATTTCGAAGATCGAGAAGACAACATTCACCCGTCCTTATGGTACATTCGCATCTCTACGATGCCCTTTGATCAGGCAATGCACCGTACTCTTCAAATGACGTGGCGATGGCCATATTCTCGTATATTACGGTGGAAAGACAACTGAGATCTTTACGGACGATTTTTCAAGAATGGAAATTCATTCCGACAATTGTTTAGAAAACTCAGAGTCGCATCAGCAAGATGTGAAGAGACCAACTTAGTACTAATTGAAAAGTGCCATTTCATGGTACAAGAGGTATCATTCCCCGACACTCTGATCTTTAGCAAGAGGGAGAGTAGATAAGGCTATGATTGAAGCAATTGAAAGGTTGCCCCACCTCACGCAAAAAGGGATTCAAGTTTTCTGTGCCATTTATGGATTTATAAAGGCTCATCAAGGATTTTTCTTACGTGATTGCAAAACCATTGTTCAACCTCCTAGTCCAAGGATCCCATTTGACTTGATTCGCAATGTTTGCATGCATTCTCGCGTCAAGGATAAGTTGGTTTCGGGCCCTATTGTCGCGGGCACCGCATTGGTCATTCCATTTGAACTCATGCGCGACAAAACAAATGACTTCGCGATCGGGGCACTTCGGGGCGTAAACGAGAGAAAATCTTCAGTAATCTATTATGCTAGTAGAACCTTGAATGATGCTCTCACTGAATTATGCCACTACGCAGAAAGAGCCGCCGCCATCAGGTTTCGCTCACAGTTCAGCCATATTTGATTGGCAACAAAGTCGTGGGTGCAATAATCGATCATTTTTCCATTAAGTACTTGATGACCAAGAAAGATGCAAACCCCGATTAATTCTGGTGGTCCTTTTGTTGCAAGAATTCGGCGTAGAAATTAAAGACAGAAAAGGCACTTAAAATTAGTAAAGAGACCATCTTTCACGACTGAAGGCCAAAGACAGATGTTCCAGTTGAATGACTAATTTCCTTGCATTTGGTGAACTCTAAATTTATCAAGAAAAGAGGGTGCTCCATTGTTCGGCAGAGATTTGTGAATTATTTGTATAAAGTAGTCCCTCCGGAATTTAACTACCAGCAGAAGAAGAGGTTTTTTGCACACCTTAAACACTACTATTGGGAGGAGCCAATTCTTTACAGACATTGCGCTGATCAAGTCATAAGGAGATGTGTGCCCGAAGATGAAATGCGGAGCATTCTAAAACTATCACACACTCTACCGTGTGGTGGACACTCTCAGGCCGTGAGAAACAGCTGGCGTGCTTCAAATGGGTTTTTATCGGCCTTCCTTGTTTAAAGATGCTCATCAATTCATTTCCACTGCGGATAAATGTCAACGAACGGGAACACCCTAGAAAGGACGAGCCACCCATGCATCCCATTTTGGAGGTAGAATTGTTTGATTTATGGGGATAGATTTCATGGGACCATTTCCGTGATCATACAAAGAACTTTGTACATTTTGTCAAGTAAGAGATCATGTCTCAAAGGGTGTATACCTACACGCACCAATGATGCCAAGGTTGTGGCTCACTCGCACGCCAATATATTCTCACGTTTTGGAACCTTCATCGATCACGCATAATGGTACCCATTTCAATAAGGTAATTGATAAGGTTTTGCAAAAGTATGGGGCACGTCATCGTACATCCTTGCATACCACCCGCAAATAAATCCGACAAGCAGAGGGTATCAAATCGAGAAATCAAATACATTCTCAGAAGACGCTGAATCTGCCTAGGAAGCATTGTCTAAAAAGATGGACGATGCACTCCGCATACCGTACAAAGATCTTGGGGGTAGCAAAACTCCTTCGGGGTATGTCACCGCCTGTAATCGCTATGGTAAAGCGTTGTCATCTTCCTAAGTGGAATCAAGCGCCATCAGCCTACTGGGCCACCACCTAAACATGGATAGTACATTGGCTATGGAGAAACGACGTTCAACTCAAATGAACTAGACTAATCTGCAACGAAGCTGCATGAAAACGCCCGCGATCTATAAGGAAAGACTAAAGCCCGACCTATTAAACACATCACTGTAAGGAGTTCACAAATGACAACAAGTTCTTCTATCTAATTCCTCGCTAAAGCTTTTTCCAAAGGGAAATCAAGTCTGATGAACCGGCCTTTCACAAAGTGACTATGGCCTTTCATTACCTGCAAGGGTTACACATCCCGAGAAAGGCATTATTTACAAATACCACCCAACGATTGAAGCCAGATATGGAGGCGAGTGTTCACAGACAAACAATCATTCCTTTCACAAAGAGACGAGACGCAGAAGAGATCATTCGAGTTCACCCTGAGCACATTGCGACCAGTATCGCCGAGCTAACGCATATTATATTATCAGCCAGAGGCAACCCAAATGTTTCTTAAACTTTTCCTTTTTCTGGTTCCAATTTCTATTGTTTATTTTCAGCAATATAGTGTTTCTAAATTTTCTCCATAATCTAGTACTTCTACTTGCTCGTTTAATTTCAGAACTGAGAATGCAAATGAAAGGGAAGATTCGCTCAAGCAGGTGCATTACAAGTCCATAAAGCTTCACAAGTACAAGTGGGGGAGGGTTTTCCATCAAGAGATCACGTGCACAATTTACATTCTGATCCATTTTCAGCCACGTCGCGACGCGGACCTCCCACGCCGCGACGCCAAATCAGATCCTTCGTCACGCCGCTGACGCCAAATCAATTCTCTCCGCCACGCCGCTGACGCGGATCCCAACGCCGCGATCGCCAAATTGTATAATCTCCGCTACGCCGCGACGTTGGATTTCACGCCGCAACGCGGATTTTCATGATCACACGCCGCGATGTTAAGTCTAGACGTCGCGACGTTGTTAATTTCCACTCACGTCAGCTGATTGCCGTTTCGCACACGCGACGTTGCCCTCAAGACGCCGCGACGCTGTTCGCATAAAGCCAAGACCAGTTCATTTTGGCTCTTCACTTCGCCCACTCCATTGCCTGAAACCCTAGCCATCTTGCTTACCTACACTCACTAGCCCTACCGGAGCTCTCTGTCACGCAGGCCGGAGGTTTGTATATCGCCTTCTCGACCGTCGCCAGGCATCCTGCAGCCTCCTCACACATCGCCCGGTCCTTGTGGCATTTGCACCACATCAGGCTCTGCCCAGCCTTGTGGCATTCTCTCGCTGGTCTAGGGGTCTCTTAGATTCTATTTTAGGCTCTTGTTATGTCTATTCTAGGGTTTGGAGTCATATTAGTTTTTTTAGCACACTTTGTAGTTTTGTCTGTTTAGTTGCACACTCAGTGTTTTTGCTTTGTCTAAGCCAAGAGGCGCCCACTTGGTGCCACTACTACCATGTCGTCTGTAGCTCATCATGTCCGGCAAGAAAAGTGCAATTGCCTCTGTTTTAGCCTACCAACGAGGACCCGACTCCCACTTACGATGTCACGCGATTTGTGAATTTGAGTGCCGCTGATCGGTTTGGCATCATTTGCAAACGATCCTTCATCAAAGAGAAGGGGTTTCACCACCCCGATGACTTCTTCCGCGAAGACAATCGGGAGGCTATGATGGCAGTTTGAAGCCAACCCACCTCATCCAAAGAATAAGGAGCGCGTGCGGAGTTCTACGCTACGTGATCCTATGTCTCAAGAAAGTCGTGGTGAGGGGTGTATCGCCCACTTCGGGCGAGTCGATCAATAGTTATTACAGCCTGTAGCACGCCCCTGAGCCGCTCGACGCAACCCGCGAGCACCCTGACTACCCCGAGATTATACACGTATTGACCAATGGCTTTGAGGGAAAATCAATAGGCGCGGGCCATGCGTTGACTCTGGGCGCCGCGCATTCGCCTTCATTCTGTTCGCACGACTACCGCCGCCTCATTCCGACGACGAACGTGTGTGAAGATCTCGCCACGGCCAGGCTCAATTATGCCATCTACGTGTATACCCTTCGAGAGCCAAGGGTGTTATCGAGGATGCCATCCTCCATAACCGGATGCAAAGATGAACCCGACACCTTCTTCATCTTTGGCTTCACAGGCAAACAAGCCTGGTGCCCCTTGTGATCGCAACCAGGCTCCTCGGATTCATCCCATCAAGGCAATATTCGCCAAGCGACACACCGGTGTCCCGCGACCGAGGCGTATGATTCTGGGCCATGAGCCCCTCGCACGAGGACAGCTTATGGAGATTCGTCGTTATGGATCCCCGGGCCATCCCCGTGGACATTTCGCCGCCCTCATCCCACCACCTCCATCACCATCCCAAAGAACCCACAAAGCAAGAATCCCTCCGTCCTTCCCGCACTCGGTGACCCCGCGGTTTCTCCTCACCGAGCGCTTTGACGATTCCGGGATGAGACCCAGAGCACCATCGCCCCGTTTCACACAGACTCTCGAGGCCCTTCAGGCAAGACATGCTGGCATTTGCATCGCCAACCAAAGCCACCATTTTCGTGCCAGCAGCCAGATCTACTTCGACCCGTATCAGCCCCGGCCTTTCACCATCCACCTCCACCACCACCTCCATGATCACCAGGGGAGTACCCTTCACCTCTTTATATTACTTTGTTCAAAGGGGGACACCGGCTATTTTGCTTCAAAGGGTAGATCGTGGTTTTGTTTTGTTTAGTTCGCTTTTGTTTTTAAAGTGTTTTATAGTGCTTTGTTTTTATAGTGCTTTTATTTTGTTCAGCATAGTTGTGTTTCTATTTAAATTCAGTTTAGCTCAATTTTTACCCAGTCATGTGTAGTCTGCTCAAGGTTGTGTTGGGGGTCAATCTTATATGAAATAATTACGTGCTCAGGTGTCATGTTAAAATTACATCACTTTTGGACTGGAATTCAATGACAATATGCAGATCTAAATGCATACAATGTTTTGATGTCTTATGAATTAGGTCATTAGATGGAAAGGGTTAGTGAACCAATCCCGAGAAGTCAAGACACCAACTTCGCAACCCTATCACACTCACACACTAATGACCTTCGTAGGCGACAGCGCCGAGACTAACTACTGTAGTTCGACTAACCTAGAGACTCCTCGAACCATTTGCCGAGGGACACCCAATAAAAGAGGATTGCCATCAGCCCCAAACAAAAAGAGAAAATACAAAAACAATAGAAAAGTGAAAAGAAAGGAAAATGAAAAAAAAATAGACATTCGCATAAGAATAAGCTTGGATTATCCAATCTGAATCCCTGGGCATGTTCAGGGCCTTTCAAAGCCTTCCACGCCCTAAGCCAACCTGGGTTGGGAGTCATTGACTTCTACCGCCCGCTATATGGGATGTATGGATGGATTTTTCCCACAACCTAGCTTGAGTTTGGTTGAGTGTTCTGGGTGAAGTTTGTTGAACTTAATGCCCGGTGCCCTAACTAACTCGGTGGAGTCACCAATGGATCCCCCGCTACAGAACACTCGCCTAAAACTTCGGGCACTAGGTTTTCTTCCATTTATTTTAGGCACATAGGAAATTTCTGTGTATTTGGTCACGAATAAAATGGGTACTGCTCCTATCCTTTTCGCTTAAATTTTCTTCCAAATAGGTGAGTCGAAAGCTAAGCCTGGGGATGTCAACCCAGTACATACTGAGGTCATTCATTATAAGTAATATAGCTTGGGAAAGCTATCAATATCATGGGATTTGATGCACTAGTCACTTTTACTCTATTTTAACCATCTTTCCTAAGTCAAATATCTCGTATGCATTTTCAGGAACCGAGCAACAAATGGGCAAGGTGAGTCACCCAATTGATCCCCTATTTTCAAAAACAACTACCTCTAGCGGTCGATTATGTCGCAGGTGTGTCCCGCTGAGATTCACAACTGACAGTCGTAAAACGCGCCAGTGGTAAATGTATGCCGGCAAAGTGAAGTAACGCGCCCGCACATACACTGGTACTATATCGACCACAGATAACGTGTATTGACTACAAAGGTTCGGCTTTTTAGATAATATCTGAAGAGATGATTTTAGGAAAGAAGGTGAATGTATGAAAGTCGACCGAGTTTAGATTCTATCAATTATCAGTATCAAGGCTGGTGGTTATATCTCCCCTCACTTTTAATGGATTATTTCCTTCAAGATATTATTATTCAAATGTATTTACAATTTGTCAATGGCGTAGGTGATCTTACTTACGAGATACCCTCTCTCTTGGTGTATAACCCATTTCTATCTCGTGAATAGAGTTGAGTATATCTCCATCTCAACTCCGCATTCGAGATGCTGGGCAAATTTAACCCTGAATGCACTTTCCAGACTTTGAATATCTCTATTTACCGACCGACCAAAGCCGTCTATACCCAGATCCCGACAACTCCTCATCTCGAATCTCGCCTCCAAAGGTGATTATGCCATGTCGCAGCGGAGCATCACCATATAATTAAACCATGAGCATAAAGCAGATATATAATAAATTGATAAGTAACTAATAAAATAAAGATCCAAATTTAAACTATCAACACGTGATGTGGTTCAACATAACCCTAGAAATAAATCTGTAACATAATCGGGAGCGAAAAGATCAAATGTTTAAGATTAAAAGATAATTTATCCAAAGCAGAAATAGCATAAATCCTCGTGCACCCTCGAAGTCCGTGTCACCGCCTGAATTATGTGCCTTCGTCAGACGCCCCCGATCTCCCTTTGATTTATGAGCCCTATTTTGCTTTTAATGATGAGGGCAGTCGACGCCGCCGACGCTTGAGAGACGCCGCGACGCTTTCCATCGGTTGACTTCTACATTGTCGACCCGACGCCGTGATTGGAAGCCATGACGTGGGACGCCGCGATGTCGGAACGCCGCGACGCGATACCACTTTCTTACCTCGTCCCCATCACCCAAAAAAAATGCTTCCAAGAGTCGCTCTTTCGCTCCAATGTACTGCAGATCCAAAACCGCCAAACAAACTTTAGCTCAGCCATAAAAAACTACATAAAATTACTATAAAATAAACGTGAAAAAAAATGAAAGACCGACGCAGTATAATATGAGTGTTTTAGGCACCCATCACCCCCACCCCTTGCCTAGAGATGGTTCGCTAAGAGAATCCAGACGTAACGTCAAAGAAGTCTGCCTCTTCCGAGGCAATCCGAGCATGCTCCTTTATCGACTCATGTGTAATCGCGATCTAACATCTTTCCACTCAAAAGATATCAGGCAGCCAAGAGAGATATCCCTAAGCCTCCATACCGTAGACTTCGAGGGTTATCAGTCCAACCATGCCAAGCCTTCATGACATCCTTGCCCTGCCCTGAGGCCACTTTCTGCCGGGCCACACAGCATCTGGGCTTTCCCGAGGAGCCACAAATCGAGCGCCGCCGAGCTCATGAGGACATCGTTATTTACGCCGACAGTGGCCACGCCTCGCCCCGCGAGCCTTCCGCATTCTCACCCGTGGACGAAGCTGAGAACATAGCCAAGCAATCCATCCAACAAGATACGCGAGGAGCCTCATATCGCAGACTCACGTGCCAGCCTGGGGTGAATCACCACCGAATCCCCCGCACCTCCAAATTCCTACAAAGAATGTGAGGGGACCTAGTTCATCACCGCACCAATTACCTAGTACATCAGCTGCACCACCACCACCGCAGCATATCTCCATATCCACCCGGGATTTTCTCGTCATTATGGATGCAATCATTCCTTCTCACCACAAGATCGCTTACTACGGCCTGCATGTAGCCTTTGAAGAGTAGCAGGATGGCACGCATGCGGCCGTCGTCGAACAAAACCACGCCATCTCATGCAAACACAGGTACAGCAAGCCACAGAGCCCATCTATTCACTCATCGAAAATCTGGTTTTTTATAAAGAAGATCGATTTACCTCCACCTCCTCTGTTTATAGCACCAAATTACCGGTGAGGATAACCTTCCATCGATCGCAGACACCACCGAGGAGGTATCATTTCTTCTATAGCTTTCCTTAACTGAACTTCTAATTATCGTAAAATATATATTTTTATCGGGAGAGTTAGCTAAGGAAATGACTTTAAAGTCTTTATGTTTTTGTTAATACTTTAAGCGTTATTTAAAGTATTCAAAGGGTTTGCCGTTTGTCTTGTTCGCGTGAAGTCATAGCTGTTTTCTCTCGTGGAAGCCATCATTCGAGCCCAGTTTTCATATTTCTTTGATTTAGTTTCTCCACCCTTTGCCCTATAATGCCTTTCGAGGGTATGTTATTCACTCGGTCGGTTACTGGCAAGTCAGTCTGTATAAAAAGGATTCTTTAACCTTTTGATTAAAAAGCAATGGCAGTTTCATCTTTCTTTTCTTGCATTTTTCTTTGCTTTCGTTTGTCTTGGTTTTCTCGGGTTTTTAAACATCTGATGAGTCATACCTCTCCATCGAAAGCTACTGGCTAGGTTTTGAGGTGTAAAATACTGCGCTCTCATATATTTAATAAGTATTGATGGGTATTTATGTCTCTATTTCTTATGACAGTTTAGTCTCTCATACCTGTTACATGCAATTTTGGTGTTTTTAGGGTCAGTATATATTACAGATCCAATGAGATTTATTAGTTATCATTTATTAGTTAATGTAGGGTATATTGTTTGAGATAGATTTTCATTGGTTCTAGAAATATTTATGTCTACAAATGCTATATTTCAAAAAGGAATATTATTGTGGTTCAATTTGATAGTTAAACAGCTTCTGCTCTGAGAAATGACTATAGGTCATCCTCCAAGCCCAAGGAAAGGACCCAGAACCTCTCATTCGCCTTGGGGACTCTTTCAACCCCTAAGAGAGCCCAATGCTTCAAGAAGGCTCCTTTATATTTTTCTTTAATCTATTTCCAGCTTTCTACCATCATCAAAACTACTGCTTATGAAACCTCACAAAATCAAATTCATTTCACCCATTTTAAATTTAATCAGGAATCATTTGTGCGAAGAAAAACCCATCCTCGAAGTTCGACCCTTCTAGAACTGTTATACTACAAAGAGCTAAAAGCCAGCCGTGAGGGGAGGAATTTAGGTTTATAAATTTTGTTGATTTCAACAACCCATTACATGGCTACCTAATCACCTACCATATCATCAAAATCTACGCTTCGCTGAAGTGGGTCCTATTTCAGATCAGAATATGCCGCTTCCAAGACCAGAGTATCATCTTTTCGTATTAGCTAGCCTGTTAATGAAGAATATGGCAACCTGACTATTGCGAATTAGTAGGGAAGAATGGTTCTCATGGCTTTAACAACCACTATTGCCATAAGGGTCTGCCATCATTCGGGGCTTAATGCCATTTTTTTTTGTACAAGAATGGCTTTCCTCGACAACTACCTATTCATTATAAGGGCCTCGAAAGCAAAGTCGTAGAATATGCTAATTCATCTTAAAGGCCAGGCTATCCCCTACTATATATATAGATGTGAAGTTTCTATATTTTGTAATTTTTTTTCCGTTTTTTTTTTAAAATTATCTTAGAAATTATTTAAATCTAATTCCATGTTAAAATATAATGAAGATCTGAAAGATATATATATAGATATATATATAATATCATGTGAACATGCATTTAACTATTTAATATTTAATCATATAAATTAAGTAAAGGTGAAAATGCTCTTAGTTATTTTAGTAATTTTAAAATGACAATAGTTCTATTAATATTATTCTATTAAAAATGATTTTATAAAAAAATATTAGAGTACAATAAAAAGCAAAAATAAATAAGTATTTTAATGGTCTTTTTGAAGATAATCAATTTTCATATAGTTCTTATATTCTATATCCCAAATATTAATCTTGTTTATGCCTAATTGTAGAAGCACTAAAATTATTTGTAATAAGTACAATTTTTAATAACTAAAGTTTTTTAAATATTATAAAGACATTTTTGGGAAGTAATAAAATTGTACAAAGTAAATAGAACTCTTAAGGTGAAACAATATATCTTTTAATAAAACCTCAATTCATGTTGATATTATATTCTTTAATAAAACCTAAAGTGATATTAACATTAATATAAATTATTAATAATATATAATCCAATAAGCTTTCATAATAATTAATTAACCTCCTATTCACAAAATTTTCAGGGCGAGTGTTGAAAAAAAATTAAAGTAAAATTATAATATATATTAAACTCAATCTTTATAGACTTTAAAAATAATAGCTTGCTAAATTCACGCATAGACATATTAACTAGATATGAGCGTGTACAAAGTTTTTATAAATGTTGTATAATTATAAATCACTCCATATTTAGTAAATTCATGTATTTATTATTTCCACGTACCTTGACATATATAAATATTAACTAGTAGTGACTTGGTGCATGAGGTTCCATGTCAAAATCATGGAACAACACAACAAGTTGTATGTATGTCACTAGTGCTTTGAAGTAAGTTGTATATGTCATAATTGCTAATTTAAATACACAATGTTGACATATATAGTCATATGTCAAGATAATATATGTCAGGTATTTTTGTAGTGATAATTTGGATATCATTCATATTTTTATTGCTTATGATTTTGGTCAATTAAAAGTTGGCAACAACATCTTTGATTATGAAAAATCGCACATTGATTTGTTCTTAGATCACACACACACACACACACACACACACACACACACACACACACACACACACACATATATATATATGTGTGTGTGTGTAATATGTAATAATATTAATCTAGCCTTCCTTTCTCGAGAATTAGATTGTTTAAAAATCAACTGCGAAAGGAAAATCTCTCCGTCTCATATCACGAGCATGCACAGTAAAAATGCCTCTTGGGGCTCATAAACCATACTCATAAAAACCATTATCCACTGACTATTCTCGATTATCTCCCGATAATTCAATAGTTTGATTGCACTTTATACAAACATATATTAAAATCTAAAATTCTATTACATGTTATGTCAAAAAGCCTCAAAGCTACAAGCAGAGCTTCTTGAAAATGGTCTCTAATTGAGTTGTCTTCTCAGTGCTCAATACTGAAAAATATAATCTAATGAGGTGACTATTCGATGTTGAGATCTACAAATGGGTTACTCTCACCTAAGTGCATATCTGATGTTCCAAAGTAAACACACACTCAAGTAAATACATGTTCCTAACCCGAATGTCTGCATGATCACCCCCATGTCACGAGTCCTCTGACTCACTCACTTTCGCTTGTGCAAATAATCATTTCAAACAAAACTTGTTGTTCTTGAAATATACTACAACGATGTCGGTAAAAAAATATGGGACTACCCTCAGGAATTGAATTGGTTGAGTGAGCTTTCGAGAAGCAGTCATGGTCCTCATCAAGTGATCATTGGCTATCTGACGGTCGAATATCATCTGTGAAATTCCTTTCGCAACCATGTCTGTTTTTACAAAAATACCATGTCATGCACTCACACCTAACTTCTAGGTTACCCAGTGCATATGAAAATGCATTATGCCATTTTCAAAATCATTTATACAATATGTCAATATGCATATTTTCAATCAACTACAATTACACACATGTAATTCAACACATCAATATGCGATTTGACTCACTTGATAAATCATAAATCATCTCCAATGGCTTACAAACCTGAATTTAATTAGTATAATTGTGTCATTTTATTCTTTTACATTAAATCATGTCTTAGCTTTATCTATTTCCTCACATACCAAGCCATTCATCCACAATTCAATGCCAAAACATATGAACATTTATGGTCCATTTCATGCAGATTGTTTTTGTGATCCCCAGCGAGCAAGTGGGTTATTTTGGGCAGCCCACCCTTCTGTCAGTTCCTCTTGGTGGAATCGAATTCCATACCCATTTCCGGTCTCCTGCTACTTTGAATCATAATTTATTTAATAAATTATCATACAACTTACCAAAGCAGTCCTAAATTGCACTACGGATTGCAAAAATGGGTCTAAAAAATTCACACTTCGGTTCAATTTGGAACGATCGAAAGCAACCTCAGGCGCCGATCAACTCAAACATCACAAAACACTTAGGCACAGTGTAAAACAAGTAAGATGGAAACCCCTACCTTTATGGAGTTTTGTCAAAAAACTTCCCAGCCCAGGGTGCCTCTGCAGATTTGCTCTCTCAAGTAGAACAACTCTCCTTCTTGTTTGAAGGAGATCGACGGTGGTCTCTATAAACCTAGAGAGAAGGAAGGCGTTCTCTACAGGCAAGCGTGGCTCTTGGATGTTTTGGCATCTCTCATTTCTTTTCACTATTATTTGTTATTTCTTTTCTTTCTTTTTCTCATTTCTCCTCATCCTCTTTCTTTTTCTCTTTCATTTTCTCCTTTCTCTTTGCCTTTCTCTCCCCTTTTTGGAGCATTGACCGTATGGGTCAAAAGGAGGAAGTTTCCTCCCCTCCTTCCTCAAGCCAAATGTGTGGCTTACCTTTTTCCATCTTTTTCTTTTATTTCATAATTCCTCTTTTTATGACATCATCACTTACATGGCTTAATATGAGCCATGGAATCTTTTCTCACACATGGCTAATTGTGAGCCACTCCTTCAATGCCAAGTGTCATTCTCTTCAGGGTGCCGTGGCATCACAATCTTGCCATGTGTCATCCAGGCACCCCATGTCTCAGCATTGAAATCCCAGGCCACCTCGAGATCGACTAAATTCGACGTGTTAGCTAGATTTGTGAGGCGATTCAGCGGTGCCGTCCCGTTTCGGTCATCAGGAGTCTGAAAAATTTCGGATTTTGACCAAAATTACTATTTTATCCTTCCTTAGGAAATGCAGTTTAGGTCTCACATTCTCCCCACTTAAGAATTTCGTCTCGAAATTCCCACACACATAGGCATCCAACCGCGTGCATCTGTAACCTACACAATCGATTCTTGCTTGGTGTGTGTACCACGTAGCCTTTCCCGAGGTCACAATCAAACAATCGATGAATGAATCAACTTCAATCCATGTCATGAATGACATCCATGCTCTGAGCCTTATTAGGTTCACCATCATGAGAATTTCCAATGGTGTCAGGCTGGAGTCCTCGGCTCCCTGTCACTCAACCTGGGGGTCATGTGATGGCCACGGAGTGGTATTTTCTCGAGTATCTCCGACTCCTGTCACTCGACTCTGAAGTCTGGTGATAGCCTCCGTATGTCTCACTGGAGTCTCTCTGACTCTTATCGCTCAACTCTAAGTCAAGGTGATAACCATGTCTGTATGTCCTCACCTCGGAGTCTCTCACGACTCCACATCACTCGACTCTCAAGTCTGGGTGATAGCCATATGCAGCCATGTCCTCATCTGAGTCTCTCAGGCTCATCACTTTTCGACTCTGAAGTCTAGGTGATAACCATATCCGTATGTCCTCATCTCGAGTCTCTCCCGACTTCTATCACTCAACTCTAAGTCTTGGTGATAACCATGTTCGTGTGTTTTCATCTCTCGGGCAATAGAACTTTTCGGCCTACACTTCGAGCCTCTTACATCCATACAGAAATTTCGGATATCTCCACGGGTCTCTTACACCCTACGAAGTCGGGATCGCTCCTCGGGTCTCTTACCCACGAAGTCGGGATCGCTCATGGGTCTCTTACACCCCCCACCTGAAATTTAGGATCCTCCCAGGGTCTCTTACCCATCGAAATTCAGGACAATAAGGTCTCTACCCTCACAGAAATTAGGATAGCTCCCGGGTCTTTACCCCTCCATAGAATGATCTCTTACCCCTCACGAAATTTAGGACATCTCCAGAATTTTTACCCCTCCACGAAGTCGGGACATCTCCCGGTCTCTAACACCAGATGTAGATGTATCAGGGTGGGATATCGCATAGTTATCTGCATAGAAGGACATCTCTGGTCTCCTTACCCCTCTGAAATTTTGGGATATCACCGGGTCTCTTTACACCATCTGAAATTTGGGGATATCACCGGGTCTCTTACACCCTCGAGAGGAAGTCGGGATATCTCCCCAGGAGGTCTCTTACACCCTCACATAGAGCGGACAACCACAGGTCTCCTTCTTACTCAGGATCTTTGGATACTCTGTGGGTCTCCTTCACCCCCTTTCGGGATCTTTCGGATACCTCGGGTCTCCTTCGCCCCTCTCGGGATCTTTTCCTAAAGGAATTCTTGACTCCCTTCTCGCTTTGTCAACCTGTACTTTCTCTTCATTTCGATTCAAACCATGAGTCTTGTTGGACATAGTCCCAGACCAACTCGACCCGCACTCACGAGTGGTGGGTGACCATCTTTGTGCACGTAGAGCCTTGATCCCAGGCCTGTCCGGTCGACTCTCCCTTTACCTCACAGGAAGAACATCCATATCTGGCTTCTCTAAGGTCTCGACCTCCTAAGCCCCAGATCTATCACACAGATGCAAAGAATGAGTATGATGCATCAATTTAAAGCTACTCTATTCAACAAGTGCAAGAGTAAGCGTACCCTACATATCCGGCTGCTCGGTATTAACCGGCCTGCGCACCATAAGGACCTACGCCTCTGGACAATCTACGCCTCTGCATACATTGCGACGAAATATCTCTCCGTGCGCCTGCGACTAGAAGTCGACTTGTGAGTCCGATTGCGACCTGCGACCCACCTATGCCATCGAAGGTGCTCGTATAGCACCCTGGCCCCAGCTGGTTCCTCGACCCGTACTAGGTGCGGAGGATGGCTATCTTTCTGGTGCTCTCACCATTCTGCGGGGCTAACGTTGTCCAAAATCCTGGGATCCTTGTCTCTAGGAAGCGATCGAGTCTCACATACCCAATTTGTCGGCGATAACTATCCTGCCTGCACGACCTTCTTATGACACGGTGCAGTCACAGTCCTGAAACTCGTGTGACGAAGTCTTACGCTTACTCTTCCCGAAGCCCAGAAATTTGATCCTCCCTCTTTGTTACCAACACGTATCCAGGTGCTAGGGCATCCTCGATCTCTCTCTACATGGTCAGGGCGTCCAGCCATGGAGTCATGTCAGAAGTAGGTGAAGTCTCGATCCACGCCCCGAGATGGACAACCGGCCCATTCTCGAATTTCTAACCTTGTGCCGTAATACATGGCCACGTAATCACATCAGCAGGTGGGGTTGCTACGTGAATCTAGCCACGTGGTCACATCCTGATCCTTCGCCCCTGCTTGACTACAGGAACTCCTGAGCCTTCGCATGCCTCGTAGTCTCTGGAAAGTACTTACCCATGAATAATCTGAAACTACGCCCGTGTCTTGCTTAAGTCTCTAGAAGCCCTCGCCCATCTCCACATGCGGGCTTGCCCTCGAATTTGGAAAGCGACTAACCTGATCTAGTGCGTATCGGGTGATCTACATAGCCTGGTACATTCTCGATCTGCGTAAACGATGATCGCCACCATCGGGATCTCTATGAATGCCGGGGATGATGTACCCTAAACCTCTGGGAGGTTACTAGGACCTTCTGACTACCTTCTGTTGGCTGTTCGGTAGCGACCGGCTGCCTGATACCTACATTTGACAAGGCATGTTGATCAAACACGGGTGCATTTTGTTCGAATGTCGGTGGTGTATGCGACCCGATTGCCGATTAGGAGCGTCTACCCTACGTCCTTGTCCTCTGCAACCAATCCACACAAGTCAATGGCAGATTAAATTTCAATCGCGGTATCTCTAAAAACGACGACCCAGGGCACTATTTGCATCTGCGGAAAAAAATTTCATACACCATGTCAAGGCAATTAATTTCAATAACGTGTCTCGATGGTGAAAATCGATCTCAAGACTTATTAGCATGCCATGAAAAATTCATGTACGTCGAGGCACGTAATGGTACTGATATAAATGTACATACGATAAATCATACTGAAAATGTTTAAAATTTTAGTATTTTTTATTTTTGTGCACCCACGAGAGCGGTGTTCATAGACATTGTCCATGAGCGGTGTCCAAATAGTGGCGAGCGATTACGCAACGATTACCTTGCCGCGGGCGGTCAGCGACATCGTTCGGTCGCGACCTCTGGAAGCAGCCCGATGTCGCGACATCCGGTGGTGTCAGCGACACGCGCGAGCCACCGAATTAGCGATCTCGGCGGTCGCGACATGGCTTCTGCGCTACCGCGCTGCCCGTATCAGCGACATCAAATTGATGTCGACATCAACTAACTAACCACCGCCGGTAGCCAGCGACATCGATTCGTAATAGCCGGCGACATCAAGCGCTCAGCGAGCATTTGCCGATATCGCGACATCGAAGATGATGTTGCGACCTGTTCAACTCGTGCTACCGCTACGTGGCGGCTAAATAATCAGCGACCTCCCTTGCTGTCACCCATGTCGCGACCTCATAATGATGTCGAGACATCAAGCTCCATAAGACAACCAGAATCAGGTTGCGACATAAACTTGATGTCCGACACACGTGGCGGTCATCCTCTCGTGGCGCCAAACAGGTGATAAAAGCATGACAAGATCCCAGCGACTTCCTATCTTGTGTGACCTCGGCCACACTTTCTTGGTCCTTGTATACATTGCATGTCGCCACCTGGGACTTTTCACTCCTTGTCGCGACTAAGACCTCCTCTGTCGAGACCCAGGCTCATCCAGCTTGCCTAGCTCCTCCTGCACCTTCCTTTTTTTTCATATCCTCCAGGTGGCACTGCTCTAAAGATCGATGCTTGAACCTTTGCTCTTTACCCGCTTCAAAATTTCTAGGATTTAGTACAATTCTTTCCCTTGTGCAAAAGCTGAATAATTTTCAGGAATGCAAATCCCATTCTGTTCTTGTTCAAAAACTGGAGCATTGTCCAAAAATTTTTTTTTCGTTCATTTCTTGTTTATTTCTAGACCGTTCTGCCCATAAATTCTGGAACACCTAAAGTTATATTTTCTCGGCCCTAGTGTTCAACATTCTCTATCTTTATTCACCAAACATAAATCCACACAATTCATACATAACAACATATTTATACACCATCACATCACATTTATTCACCAAAATGCCTGATGTATGATCTAGCCACGTGCCCATCAAGTCCTAGGTATATGTTATACCTAACTCCCCTACATCCACGAGCTCCCAAATTGTCGGTTTACCTTGGCTGATCTAATTTGTGGCGCCCCATTTCGGGAGTCCGTTGACTGTCGACTGCGGAAAATTTCTCGTCTCGTATCCGCGAGAGTCGACGAGTCGGCGGCTGGTAGCTAGATTTGAGGAACTGATTCAACGTTGCGGAGTCTATTTCGTCATCTGAGATCTAGAAAAATTTCGAATTTTGACCAAAATTACTATTTTATCCTTCATAGAAATCTGGATTTTAGGGGTCTCACAATATATATATATATATATATATATATATATATATATATATATATATATATATACTCTTATAACATATATATATATATATATATATATATATATATATTAAGGACATTTATTGTGATCAATTATACCTTATATGATAATTTACATCCACATTAATTTTTGTTATATTTAGTATGATTGACCAAGGCATAATATCATATTATATTTCTTAATTTACCCATAGTAATTGAGAAATTGAACATATTTTGATAGTTTTGTCATATAGTTAAATAAATTCAATTGGACTGAGACTTTGACCCATGGGCAATTCTTATTTCTCTGGATTTATTGTTTTATACATAATTTACATTGGTAAATTATGATTCATTATTCTAACCTCAAATTTAAGCACTTATAAGCATGTATATTTACTAAATGCGGGTTATCGACTCTGACCACTCTGATGTTAGGTGTAATATTCTTGAATTGAGTGGTAGCAATTATAAAACAAGGAAGGAGCGAATCCTTCTTTATTTGAGATGAATGGACATTGACTATGTCATAAGGAAAGATGAACCAAAAATTGTTGAAACCAATACTAAAGAATAAAATGTACTCCATGAACAGTGAGAGCTATCAAATCACCTCAGCGTTATGTTCATAAATACAAATATCTCTATTGGTATTCGTGGTTCAGTCGAGCAGCATACCAATGTTCGGGCATTGCTTAAGGCGATCGACGAGCAATTCGCCACTTCAGATAGTTAAAGCGCGCGCAACACCCTAATCATAGAATTTTCATACTAAAGGCTCACTAGTGTGAAAAGTGTGCATGAGCACATCATGGAAATGAGAAACATAGAAGCTCAACTAAAGAGACTCGAGGTTGATATGCCTAAAACCTTCCTAGAACACTACATTTTGAACACCCTATCGCAGCAATATGGACCCTTCAAATCTCTTACAACACGCATAATGATAAGTGGTCAATCAATGAACTATTGACCATGTGTGTTCAAGAGGAAGGAAGGTTGCTTATGGAACGAGGGGGAAGCGTTAACGTTGATCACTTTCGGAAAAGTATCATAATCGGAAAGGAATCGGTAAAATCAAGCCAATAAGAACGACAAAAATAAAGTACTACCCTATGCGACATCAAGAAAGAGTCCAATTGTTTCTTCTGTAAAAAAAAAAAAGGACACTTAAAGAAGGATTGCGCCAAATTTAAGATATGGCTTGATAATTTAATATCGTGTGTTTGTTATGAATCTAATATGGTTGATGTTAATCATAATACATGGTGGATTGATTCTAGGTCTACAATCCATAATTCGAATACCTTGCAAGGTATGTGAAACCTGAGGAAGTTAGTGGGAAGTAAGCAAAACGTCTTATCTAGCAATAAGGTTGGCTTATAAGTGGAATCCATTTGGACATATGGTTAGTCTGGTGTGGTATGTTTAGGTTTAGAAAGGATCTTTTTTTTTGTATAAGTTTCTTACAGAAATTTGATTTCAGTTTCAAGGCTTGTACCTTTAGGATATTACTTTAAGTTTTCGGATTATACCTTCAGCTTGCTGCAATCTGAACTTGTTGAAAGTAGTATTTTGTGCAATAGTATTTTCTTTGTTAATCTACATTAATGCGATTTTGCATACTCATACTGACAATAAACGATGTATTGTGAATAAAGATTCCTCTAAATCGTGGCATCAAAGACTTGGACATATTTCCATTGATAGAATTAAGAGATTAGTGAATGACATAGTATTGAATATTCTAGATTTTACTGATTTTGACACTTGTGTAAATTGCATAAATGAAAATCAGACTAAAAGGTCCAAAAAAGGTGCCAAGAGGAATGCTGACATATTAGAAATCATACACTCAGATATATGTTGTCATGACATGGACTCTCATTGTCCAAAATACTTCATCTCTTTTATAGATAGTTGTTCTCAGCCATATACACATAATAGCTATGAATTAAGATGAAGCCTTAGGCGCCTTTGAGGTTTTTAAGGCTGAGAGTGGAGAAAGCGATGTGTGAAGCAAATAAGGTTTTCAGAATAGATAAGGTGGAGAATTATATGGAAGATACATTGAAGATGGACAAGCACTTGGTCATTTGCTACGTTCCGCCAGTAGAGTTGTTGCCCAATACACTATGTTTGGTTCTTCATACCAGAATGATGTAGTAGAAAGTAGGAACAATATTTTATCAGACACAATGCATAACATGTTAAGTAGCTCTAAGCACACAATTCTCTTGTGGACCTAAAGCTCTTAAAAGAAGCTGTGCGCCCACATCTCGGGGTCTGTTGTGACTGCGAAAGGCTTGTGGATATCGGGTACCACTAATATCACATTCATGTCTCATATGTTGAGACCCATTCCTATTGTGAAACCCCAAAAAAATCCGAATTTTCGAAAAAGGGTAAAACGGTAATTTCGGTTGAAAATCGGAAATTTTCTAGATCTTAGATCACAAAATGGATTGCGCCATTAAATTCGTTTCGCGAAATCTAGTGATCCAGAAAAGTTTCGTCGAATTCTGAGACAATCGGAATATTTTACGATTTTCTAGGTGATAAGTCGCCAGTGACTTCAGGGACGAGATTTTTACGAAAGTCTCGGAAGTCAGGAAATGACTTGGGCTAAGTTCATTTAAAATAAAGTGAACTAAAAATAAATAAATTGTTTCAGGGCAGAAATGGATCCAAATGAGGCAATATGAGCCATGTATTCAAATAATAATATAATAATAATAAAATAAAATAAAATAAAATAAATAAATAAAGGATAAAAACCAAAAACCAAAAAAAGTGGAATACGGAGGCGTGCGAGATTTTTATTTTTATTTTCTTCTTTTACTTCTTTCTCAGATCCCTCACAATCGGACCGCGAAATTATTGGGCGAGAAGGCAAGTTTATTCATAGAGCCTGCGTGGGCACTAAAATCTTGGAGTTTAAGTCGACTCCACGAGGGTGAGAGATTTTCCTACTTGTATTTCTAGCCTAAAGGTCATTTAATGGCTTGTGATTGGCTTAAGTAGTGAAATGTCGTAATTTCAGTCTCAAAATTTTGGAGTAGTATAGGAATTTTAAGGAATTTCGAGACTATTTGGACAGTTTGGAGTTAATTGAGTTGTTTTTCGCACGGTTCGGGCTAAAATTTCGAGTTGTTTACGGATAGTCGAGCAGGATTTTGGGACTATTACCGGTAGTCTGGGCTGGCGGTAGGGTTTGGTTTGATCTCGGGACTGATGTCTTTGGATTTTGTGATCATGTTTTGGTATCAAATAATTGGTGTGAGCAAGTGAAGGAACCAGAGGTGCCACATTTATGTGGGTCCAAGATTTGGGTATTTGTGTGTTATTGTTTGCAAAATATTAAATAATATGCTGTTGTGTGTAAAAATTATGTTAATATATGCTATTTGATGTATTAATATGAATTGCATGGATGTCAATGATATGTAAAAAAATTATAATTGTCCATGGTATGTAAATGTTTCATGTAGCACTCATATATACATGTAACATAAAGGAAACTCCCAGTGACATCATCATTTCATATGCCTCAGTCACATCGTCAAGTGGTGTAGGTGCATGATCTTGAGTATTCTATGTTGGTGAATGGGTAGTGAGCTTCATTACTTTGGACGGCGTCTAGTAAATGTCTCAGTTTAAAAACATAAAGAAATGTAATTAATGTGTGTTTGTGAAGTGAAGGGGCCAGATTAACGCCAGTGAAAAACTTGGAGCATGGAGTGTAGAGACCGTGATTGTGATCGAAAATTCTGTATGGGTGCGAGGCCGCGGTGTGATCAGAAAAGTTCTGTATGGGTGTAAGGGCCGCGGTGTGGCCCGAAAAGTTCTGTTGAATAAGACACCACGGTCATGTTTATCACATAGACTTGGGTTGTGTGATGATGCGGATTGACTCAGGTTGTTGCCCATTGGCACTTGCATTGCGTGTGGAGTGATTGAGGCTCGATACATGGGTCATTAGTATCTTAGTAGCGGTTGTCATTTGGCTTATGCATATGTGAGGCGAGTCGATTAAGGTGACTCGAGATATATGACTCATGACATATTGAGTAATGGGCCCGTGAGGCTCGGTACATGAGGCATGGTGAGTCAGTCTCATTCATGGCATGTAGACTATTCGGGTAGACATGTGTATGTTGCCCTTGGATGTGTGTTTGATTGTCGACCGATACATGTGCACTTAGGTGAGGAGTAGCCCTTGTAAAGATTATCACCTCTGGGCTTTGCTCACTACTGTCTGTGAGACACATTTCGGAGTGTTGGGGGCGGTTACCAGGTGGACGGCGCTCATAGAAGGCAGGATTGAGAAGAAAGCCGGATTGTGGCTTTGATATATATTTTGTAAATATATATGGGTTTTATTTATTTGTATAAGAGTGAGGTAATGTAAACTCTTATGGACTATGGTTTTATAGTCATGGGCTTATATGTTTGACTATGGATAAATGGGCTTTATGTGGCCATTTTTACTTGTATGTGGACTCGGTGTGGTCGTTGTATAATATTGGGCCATGTTGCCATGTAATTGTACAAGTTGTATTTTGGGTAGAGCTCCCCGTACAAGGGCTGCCGATTAAATAAATCATGGGTCTCGGAAGGGGACACGATGTAGTGTCGGGTTACTCATTCATCCTGAAGTCTGGATTATTGGGTTGTCAATGGACCCAGGGATAGGGTGTTACACTGCATCTTTAAATCACAATATCTGAAATATGATGAAGTATAATCTGTAATCTTTTGTATAGTCCCTTTGATACAAAAGTACATATTTTTGGTTAATTCGAATATAATCTGAGATAGCTCAAACAAAGCGAGTGTCTAGCTCTCATACATATGCGGTCCCGTATGTAGATTAGCGCCTCTCTTGGACTGTACTGAAAGGGGTCTGACGGGGTGGGTAAGCCCATTAGTGATAATCTCTTTGGTTTTATACCCCACACTAAAATTGCTGTTAGGTGATCAATCATACACACATTCAAGTAAAATATGCACATTCTGCTCGGATGTCTGCTGCCACCCATTTTCCATTTGAAGAGAAGAAAGAAGAAAATGGATGAGAATGTGACTCTTTCTATCATGTCTGGGAGTCCTCATTGACTCCCTCACATACTAATGCAAAGTGTAGAAAAACCAGCGAATCATTTTGTTCTATCAATGACCATTTTTCAAAACAAAAGCTTTTTTTATAAACCAAAACCATTGGACGGTTCCTAATATCAACTTGCATTTCCCAAGTTGTGTGTGTTTATGCATTTGTGGGCCATAGATTTTCGAGTTTACACCACAGGACACCGTGCGCCTTCAGAGCATTTTGCGAACTTACATGTGGACATGCATATCGCCAGTGGAATATGAATTTGGAGTCTTTCACCTTTGGGGAGGGGGGGATCTACCCCAACTTGCTCCGCCCAACACACTTTTCATTTTCATTTTCAAAACCGTGCGACTCATTTTGGCTGTTGTCCCATGTTCTCCAGGCGCGTCGAACACAGTATGGTGTTGATCAACCGTACCTACGACATACCATCGAACACTAAACCAGTGTCGTCCCTACCATGCACTCACACCCGTAATAAATGCGATGTTCTAGTGCATATGCCATCACCAAACCATGCCCTTTGCAATTCTCATGTTACATGTATGATGCACACCTACATGAACCATTCACATCGATTATACTTAAGTATCCAATTTCCATGCAAACATATATTCTGAAACATATAAATTCCATATACTTCATGCCACTATATATATAAATATATCGTACATATTAGAATTCATCAATCCATGACAAAACAATAATGTCATACAACCTTCCATAGGCTAACTCATGGTAATTCCTACCAATTACAACAGCCTACAACATGCCATGCAATGGCCATGTTAAAACAGACTATTCATGACACAGCTAAGCAGCACGCACTCAGTTGCAAAAATATAAATTCAGCAGGTTATTTAACAATGTCCTCAAGATATGGATGGAATCTTGACTCAATAGGCTTTCCATATGAGTCCTAAGAACACCTAAAACAGTTCGGACGAAGAAGTTATGGCGATCGAAGTTGGAGAGCCACCTGAAATAGCGGTCCTAGCCATCCGAAGCCACAGGAAGAAACCTGTCTTTCAGTAGGTTATGTTCACTCATTGTCCTCCACAAGAACATGGTTGAAATATTGACTCAATTGGCTTTCCATAGAGTCCTAGAACACCGAAGCGAGTTCGAGACCCGAAGAAGTTATGAGCCGTCAGAGGTTGGAGCTTCATGAACCCGATGGGCTAACCCTAGCGCTGGCCGTGACCTAACCGCTAGGTAGTGACACAACGGTGTGACAAGCCTTACGCGTTAGCGGTAGCATTAGCCCTAATAAACAACAGCCTTAACCACTAGCGGAAACCCCTAACCGTAGCCGACAACTCTATTGTGCCAGTGGTGAACTGTACTTCGTAGTCAAACGACCGCTTCCACTTAAACTATTCAGAGTAAATGGACCATAACTTGGGCTGGGATAGATTTGGGAAATTGAAAAGCCTAACATCAAGTTCAGCGGTGGCATACAATTCCTAAAGGACTACTACAAATCCCTTTATTTTCCACCTAAAAACCAGTCCAAAAGTCTGGCTAAATGCATGTAGTCAAAACGAGGTAACTTCAGCAGGGTGAAAATAACCAAATAGGAGACACACTCTTTGTGTTTTGAAACTCCCGTTTCGGTCTGTACTAGAAACTCTTTCTTGCGAGGAAGCACTTTTCTTGCGTCCATGGTAACCATGGTGATCTTGAAGCTAGAGAGAAGGTGAGCTTCTGCAATACAGCTTTCTCCCATACCACATTTGCCTTTTCCCTCTTCTATCGTATTAGGTCTAAAGTCAAGTTTGGAGAGTACTTTTTGCCACATGTCAATACCTCATTGACTACTTGGATTACCTTATCACCTTATCCATCTACCTAGGATTTATCTCCAATCATGTGTTGCCACATATCCCTTATAGGTCCCACTTAAGCCCTTTGTTTGACTTATTCTGCACTTGACACGTGGCACATTGTGAGCCACTCAACATGTGCCCGAGTGTCGTGCTACCTGTTACCTGAAATACGTGAAGTAGTGTCTCGGAATTTGTGAGAAGTGACATGGTAGCTAGATTTCGTGAGACGATTCCAATAATGAAATCCATTTCATCATCCAAGATCTAGAAAAAATTCAGATTTTTCCATTGAAATTACCTTTTTACCCTTTCTTAGAAAATTGAATTTTCTCGGGTTTTACATTAGACTATATATATATATATATATTAAACTTGGTTCCAACTAAGGTCGTGTCAAAGACTCCATTTAAGCTATTTAAAGGTTGGAAACCGAGTTTGCGACATATCTTTCATTAAGGATGCTTTCATTACGAGAATAAGAGTTTATAATTCACAAGAGAAGAAACTAGACCCAAGGACTATTAGTGGATATTCCGAGAAGTCTAAGGGTTATAGATTCTACTATCCATCTCATAGCCTTAGATTTGTGGAATCAAGGAATGTTAAGTTTCTTGAGGATAACTTAGCTAGTGGGAATGATCTTTTTCCTGAAACAGAGGAGCCTTCCACATCAAGTGAAACGTTGGTTATCATTAGAACAACCCCTTGAGAGCAAACATGTATTGCCTGACCAATCATTGAGAATCAGTAACTGTTGTTGATGACTCTATAGATAAAATTGTTCATGAATTTACATACATGGTTAGACAACCGGTTAAGATAACACTGACCTACATGCAAATGTTGAGCTAACATTAAGAAGATACAAGGTAAGAAGATCAACAATTCCAGATGACTATATTGTGTATCTCTGATAATTGAATGATGAATATCTTGGACTTGAAAATGATCCACTAACGTTTTCACAAGATATGAACTACAAATAATTTGATCTATGATTCGATGCAATGAAGGATGAGATGATTTCCATGGCATCTAATGGATTTTGGGATCTTGTTGAGATGCTTGATGGGGAAAAGACCATTAGGTGTAAATGGGTCTATAAAACAAAGAAGACTCATTGGGAAACATTGAGAGATATAAAGCAAGACTCGTAGCTAAGGGATTCACTCAAAAGGAAGGAATCAATTACAAATAGACTTTTTCTCCTATATCTAAAAAGTATTCCCTTTGCATTATTTTGGTATTAGTTGCACATTTTGATTTAGAGTTGCAACAAATGGATGTGAAAACAACTACTCTTAAGGAGAACTAGAGAAGGAATTGTTACATGAAGCAGGTGAAGGATTCTCCTCCCCAATTAATTGAGCACTTGGTATGCAAGCTTAAGAAATCCATCTATGGATTAAAAAAAGATTCCCATCAGTGGTATTTGAAATTGTTTGGATTTGAAGAGAATATCATGGACTAGTGCATATACCAGAAGGTTAGTGGGAGACGAATTTGTTTCTTAATCACATTGTATATATCATTTTGCTGCAACCAATGACATGGGTTTGATGCGTAAGGTGAAACAGATTTATCTCTAACATTTGACATGAAAGACATGGGTGATTCATCTACGTCATTTTGCATAAAGATCTTTTGTAAGACTGAAAATTCGATTTCTCCAAAAAAGGGCAAAATATGGTAATTTACGCGAAGAGTAAGAATATTTCTAGATCTCGGATGATGAAACAGACTTTTCTGTTGAGATCGTCTCGCGAAATTTAGCTACCACGTCGAATTTCGTTGGATTTTGAGGTGGTCGAGATTTCACGTTTTTCGAGGCGTGGGGTGTCGAATGACACATGGCAAGGTTGGGGGATGCCACATGGCATCCTCAAAGAAGTGGCACTTGGCAAGCCATGTGGTCGCTTGAAAGAATGGCTCCTGATGAGCCGTGTGTGGGAAAAGGAATCATAGCTCGGCGTTGGCCAGTGTGGTGATGTCGTAATGGGGGTTTAAGAAAAAATAAAGAAAAATATGGAAAAATGAGCCACCTTATTTTAATTTGAGGGAAATGGGAGGCAATTTCATAGCTGACCAGGATGAGTGGTGGCTTCAAAGGGAGAAAATGACAGAGAAGAAAATGAGGAGGAAATGAAGAGAGGGAAAATGAAATGAAAGAGAAAAAGAAGTGAGAAAAGCAAAAAGGAATGAAAAGAAAGGAAAGAAGGAACAAAGAGAAAAGAATTTGTAGAGAGAAAAGGGAGGAAAAAGAGAAAGGAAGAAAGGGAAAAGGAAGATTTTTCGAGTTTCGGGCGGTCGACGTTCGACAGTTCGAGTACTAAAGTTGGTGCCTTGTTAGGATCTGCGATGTGGACACGAAAAGTTGGAGTTCGACAAAAATTTCACGAGGAGAAAGTGGGATATTTTCTATGGTTTACTTTTAACTAAAAAAGGCTTTATAATGGTAGGGGTTGCTTATGGGAAGTCGTATAAATTAGTTCCAAGTCTTGGGACTAAGAATTATGAACTGTGTGGAGTTTCACGGACTGTGGGAGTTAGGGTTTAAATAGACACTGAAAGTTTCTAGGTGTTGTGGTTTGTTGTTGTGATAATGATGCTTGGAACCGGAATGGTTCATGTTGTGAAGGGACGGTGAAGTGCCCTGTTGAATAGTCAAATTAAATTTGGGTGTGTTATAGCTTGCTTGAATAACATGCGTGTGTAAGTGTGATGTTGATGCGTGCTATTTAATGTATTAACATGGTTTACATGGAGGTAGATTATATGTATAAATTATAATTTTCCATGGTTTGTAAATGTTTCATGTAGTGCTCATTCATTGCATAGCATGAGAAAATGCGTGGCGTCATCGTTACATATGCGCGGTCGCATCGCGTCCGAGTCGGGTGTGGGTGCGGGGTATGGTTTGTTGCGGTGTTGGTAAATGGGTCGTGAACTCGGGAAAAATGGGACAAAGTCCAAGGTAGAGATTCACGAGTGTGTAAAATGATCAAAATGAGAAATTACATGTTTAAGGTATGGATCTTTGGAATTTTGTATGGAAATTATGAATTTTGTATGGGATTATGTATAATTGCACCAGGGTAGGGATTTCTATAGTTTTCAAACCTAGGGTTTTGTTAGGATTTTATCCCAACTCTAGATTTCTTGAAAGTAGGGTTGGTAAAACCCTAAAGGGTACAAGAAAAATATGGAATCCTCCCCTTGAGGTTGGATTCATGGTTTAATTGTAAAGTAATAGAGTTTGGGTAAGAACAAACCCTAACTAATCCTTGTGTTGGTTTGTGTATGGGTTATGACCCATATTATAGTTGTTTTGTGAGTAATTCATGAAAGGTTTTTGAAGAAAGATATGTATTGAAAGATGATTTGAGTAGAATAGAGGTTACAAGATGAATATGGAGTAGTTTTGAAGTGTGTATTGATTATTGAGTTGTTTGGGTGGAAAAATATGGAAAAAGGGGAGAAAAACCATCATTTTTGGGAAATTTCGAGGAATTAGTACCTTTGCAAAAAGTGGTACTGGTACCATAGTATTACATTCATGGTACGATCTGGAATTTTCGGTACCGGTACCTAATGTTCTGTTTTGGACCAGCGTTCGTATTTTGGCCATAACATGGTCATTACCTTAAAATTCTTAATCTATGTGGCCCATAAATTCATTCAAAGTGGGGTTATGTTGAAGCCAATTTTCGGTTCTGTTTTGAACATAGAGTAGTCCTGGTTATTTAGGACATATCTTGAGTTTCGGTGCTCCGATTTGGGTGATTCCAGTTGGAGAAGAACCATTAGCACCTTAGCTTCAAATGAATATAAAGAACCAGTGTCAGGTATGGAGTTAAGACCCCTGAAAAATGAGTATTACAAACTGCCCCTAGTGTAATATCGGTAAACTGACTAGTTTGGAATGAAAATACCATAACTTTAGTTTGGATGATTCAATTGGGATGATTCCAATTTCTAAGTAAAGTAGATTCATAGAGGAATAAGAATACATGAATGATGTGAATACATAGGTGTCATATTGTACAAGTATATGAAATGCCATATGTAACAGGCATGAAACAGGAAAAATATAGGAAATGCAATATGTATAGATGTGATGCGCCCAAACATGAATATGATATGAAATATGAAAATGGTGAAACATGAACATGAACATGAAAGAAATATGTCATGAACCGCGAGAATGTGATAAAGATAGGTTATGAGTTACGAAGACCTTATGATAGTATGACTACTGGGGCCAGAAGAGATGAATGAGTGGGCGTTACGTCGGTGCTTGGCACTCCTGCTAGTGCTCACGACACTTATTATGTGGACAAGCTTGCACGTTCTGATCGGTGCCGGTACTCCTTCTGGTGCTCACGACATACGTGCGTGGCGGGCCGTTCTAATCGATGCCGGCATTCACGCTAGTGATCGACACTTATGTTACGTGAAGCGAGCATGTATTCGTTGATCTTTGTACCATACCTTCGGGTTCTTGGTTATTACTATGTCCATCTCATTCATGGTTCCCGGTATAGGTAACGATATGAATATGTGTATAAAGTACATGGATAAGACCCGATATATATACTTACGTACCATCTTTGTATTGCAGTGGGTACCATATTCGATTGTATAAAGTCATGAAACATGTAAAAGGAGGCAGATCGAGATACCTTAACATGAATATGTATAGGTCAGAATAGGATTATGATATAAACCTATTGGATATGTTCTGAATCTGTATGAACTCGGTATATGTATTTGATGTGATGTGTACCTACTACGGACTAATGTCCATATCTGTATAAGTCTGATCTGACCTTGTATGTATTTGATATGATTCTGATCTGTTCCGACTTATAGTACCTACGGATACCTTCGCATAAGAATAAGTCTCGTAATACAGGCATAAGATCCGTAATACAAGTATAAGATCTAAAACACAAGTATATGCTCCGTAATACAAGTATAAGATCCAAAATACAAGAATAAGTTAAAGTAATACTGGTATAGATCCGAAACATAGAAGTATATGCTCTGTAATACAAGTATAAGATCCGAAATACAAGAATAAGTTTCGTAATACAAGTATAAGATCCGAAACACAAGTATATGCTCTGTAATACAAGTATAAGATCCTAAGTATAAGAATAAGTTCTGTAATACAAGTATAAGATCCGAAATACAAGAATAAGTTCCGTAATACAAGTATAAGATCCAAAACACAAGTATATGCTCACATGTACAAGTATAAGATCAAAATACAGAAAAGTTCCGTATGCAAGTATAAGATAGAAATACAAGTATATGCTCTGTAATACAAGTATAAGATCGAAGTATCTGAATAAGCTCTGTAATACAAGTATAAGATCGGTAAGACAAGGATGTGCTCAGTGAATGCCAGTATAAGATACGAAGTGCAAGTATAAGTTCTGCAGTACCTACGGGTACCTCGGTAAAGGTCTAAGCTCTGTAACTCCTACGAGAGATCTGGATAAGTATTAGTCTAAAAGAAGTTCAAGTAGATGTCCTTTGGGAGATCTGAATAATTATAAGTCCGAGACAAGTATAAGTATAAGTTCGATATATATATCCTTTGGAAGATCTGAATAATTATAAGTTGGAGAAAAGTATAAGAATAAGTTTGATATATATATGTTCTTTGGGAGATTTGAATACGTATACGTCTTATACAAGTACAAGCACGTGTCCTGTGAGAGACTTGAATAAGAATACGTTTACTATAAATACGAATATGTGTATAAGCTGCTGTATGAATTGATGAAGAGTACTGATATATATTCATAGCATATCTATTCTTGTTATATGCTCATATGGAAATGAGTGATAGTCGTGTGTTTTACGTATAAGTCATCTTGTTTCCCACTAAGCGTAAAGCTTAGCATGGGTTTTTAATCAGTGTAGGTACAGAGGAAGGCGTCCAGAAAACTTCACTTTATCTTGTGGGCCAACACCTTTAGTAGGGTTCACTACATGTAGGTTCAGCTCCCGATTTGTAAATGTAAAAGTAGAGTTTTGTATATGTAAATGGGACTCGATATGTGTATAGATTTTGATGGACGCCCTCGTGGTAGTTCTTTGTATATGTAAGCGATTTTTGTTATTACAAAATTGTTTGTATGCCCACAGGTATAAGTTCAGCATATGATATTTGGATTATGTGATAAGACTTGAGCTACCAATGTCTTAAAAAAACGAGTAAAGAGTCTGTAGTATATAGTCTCGCGCCACCCCGAACCGGTTTGGATCCGTCGGTCGGATGGAATCGAGGTGTGACAAGTTTGGTATCCCGAGCCTGGGATTTGGCGTTTTAGTTAGTCTTAGATTGGGATGTACCTCGTAGTAATGTGTTGGCTGTCTTGGAGACCTTGTTTTTTGTATAATGTTGAGAATGGATAAGTGTTAATCGACTTTTATTCGATGGAGTCTTAATGGCTCAATTGAGGGATTATACAGAATATGAAGCAGAAGGGATAGTACATCTTTCGAAAAGTGATAACAGGATTCTGAGATAGGCGAGTTATTAAACAGACAAGAGACTAATTATGCCATATATGAAAATGGAAGTTTTTGGTACGGGGGCATAGTACCCTCATCTCTTTAGTTCAGGAAAAATTTCGAGGATGAAATTTATTTTTAAGGGGGGGAGAATTGTAACACCCGAAATATACCCTAGCGGTTTTCAAACATGTTTAGGGTTTAATAAAAGATAAATATGAATTTTCGGGAAATAAAACGAGAAACCCAGAATTTGTACAAGATAAAAAAAGGGTACATATGTAATTTTCCAAAAAGGGGCATATAAGTCATAAAATAAGAAGGCTATGGGTTAAAATAGAAATATGCCCTAACTATATTTGCAAAAGAGTAAAGACTTAAGGACTAAAAATTGAAATAAATGGAAACTTAACCTAAAAAAGGGTTTTAGACGAACATGGTCTAGGAGAAATCTTTGATTTAAGACCAAATTTGGTCTCATTTGGGAAGCGATTGGAGAAGAAGAAGAAGGGAAGGAGAAGAAGAAAAGCCAAATTTAAGGTATGGATCTTTGGATTTTTGTATGGAAATTATGAATTTGGCATGGGATTATGTATGGTGGACCAGGGTAGGGATTTCTATGGTTTTCAAACCTGGGGTTTGTTAGGATTTTATCTGACTCTAGATTTATTGAAACGGGGTTGGTAAAACCCACAAAAGTGCAAAATATGGAATCCTCCCTTTGAGGTTGGGTTCATGGTTTAATTGTAAAGTAATGGAGTTTGGGTAAGAACAAACCCTAACTAATCCTTATGTTGGTTTATATATGGGTTATGACCCATATTAGAGTTGTTTTGTGAGTAATTCATGAAAGGTTTTTGAAGAAAGATATGTATTGAAAGATGATTTGAGTAGAATAGAGGTTCTGAAGATGAATGAGTGGTTTTGAAGTGTCATGTTGTTATTGAGTTAGTTTGGGTGGAAAAATATGGGAAAAGGGAGAAAAACCACCATTTTGGGAAATTTCGAGGGTGGTGCGGTCTGGGGTACCATAAGTGTTTGTTCAGTCGCCAGTCTGAGATTTTCAGTCACGAAATTTACCTAATGTTCCTATTTTAGACAATTCGTATTTTGCCATAACATGGTCATTTCTTATCCGATTTGAGTGATTCAAGTGGCTGGTTAAAATAGACTTCAAGAATAACAAAATACACTGAAATAGGTACCTTAAAATTATGACTCTATGTGGCCCAAAAATTCATTCAAAGTGGGGCTATGTTGAAGCCAATTTTCAGTTCTGTTTTGAACATAGAGTAGTCCTGGTTGTTTAGGACATATCTTGATTTTCGGTGCTCCGATTTGGGTGATTCCAGTTGGAGAAGAGCCCTTAGCACCTAAGCTTCAAATGAATACAAATAACCAGTGTCAGGTATGGAGTTAAGACCCCTGAAAAATGAGTATTACAAGCGCCCCAGGTGTAATATCCCAGGTGGCCGACTGGTTGTGAAAATGCGGAACTTTAGTTGGATGATTCAATTGGGATGATTCCAATTTCTAAGTAAAGTAGATTCATAAAGGAATAAGAATACATTAATGATGTGTGAATACATAGGTGTCATACTGTACAAGTATATGAAATGCCATATGTAACAGGCATGAAACAAGAAAAATATAGGAAATGCAATATGTATAGATGTGATGATGAAACATGAATATGACATGAAATATGAAAACGAATTGAAACATGAACATGAACATGAAAATCAATATGTCATGAACACAGAATGTGATAAAGATAGGTTATGAGTTATGAAAGACATATAATAGTATGACTACCTAGGACCGAAGAATGAATGAGTGGACGTTCTGATTGGTGCTTGGCGCTTTCTTTAGTGCTGCGGAGACCGCTGCGTGGTAGGCGCGATTACGATGCGATTAACCGACACTCACGCTGGTGCTGCGACGCTTCACCATTGCGTGGATATACGCGTTACGTCCGATGCCGGCACTCTTGCTAGTGCTGACGCCGCATTACGTGGCGAGCACGTTTTGTGGAATTAGCCCGGCACTCTTGCTGGTGCTACGACGCCTGTGCGTGGGCGAACCGCGTTCTGATCGGTGCCGGTACACACACTGAGTGCTCCTGCACTTACGTTGCGTGGGCAAACGCGTTACGTCCGGTCGCCCGGCTTTCACAGCGTACTCACGACGCCGATTCGCGTGGGAAGTGCGTATTCGTTCGATCTTGTACCATACCTTCGGGTTCTTGGTGTACTATGTCCATCTCATTCATGGTTCCCGGTCTAGGTTAACGACTATAGATATGTGTATAAAAATTACATGAATAAGACCCAGTATGCTTAGCATACTTCTGTACCGTACTGTGTACCCTTGGGTACCATATGTTCCAATTATAACAAAGTCATGAAACATGTAAAAAGGAGATGAATCACATACCTTAACATGAATATGTAGAAGTCTGTATATGATTCTGATATAAACCAATTGGATATGTTCTGAATGTGACGCCCCAAACCCGGGGGTCCATTGACTACCCGTCAACCCGCGGAATACAAGTGGATGTCGGGTTGCAGCGCCCACTTCAAAAAAATCGGCGAGTCTCCTTTGTATGGAGCTCTGCTACGAATCTTTAATATCTGCGTATCATATCACGGCGATCGATATAATTGACATAGGTAAACGGCCACTTGGGCCCATGAACAGTACTCATAAAAAATATACCAACTATGAATCATTCCATCAATAGTGCTAAGAGTTCAAATATTTACTCTTATCTGACATATATTAAAATACTCGAATTCTAATACACATATAAAAAGCATCATCAAAGCCACACCCGACTTTCTTCACAAACCAGCCTCTAGGATGAGCCGTCCCCTTGCACGCTCCTTGTACCTGTAAAATAATATCCCTCGACAGGGTGAGCTAATGCTCAGCAGTGGAATCGCCCTAAGTGGGCTATTCTCCACCTAAGTGCAGTGGAATGTTCCAAATCAAACACACATTCAAGCAAATGCATGATCCTACTTGAATGTCTACATGACCAACTCAAATCCCGAGTCCTCACCAGAAGCTCTCACACTTTCGCCTAAGCCTTGTATGAAATTGTGTTTTTGTAAGTGGACAACCCTCCGTGTATATGTCGATTGGCGCTTCAGACTGATTGATATATTATTTGTTGTGGGTACCCTCGATGAATATCAATTGGTACGCTCAGGCGATTGATATTTTTAGTTTGGACTACCCTCCGATAATGAATATCTTTAGACAACCCTCCGAACCATTTTCTCTAGACTAGTCTCATGCACTCACTCCTATAATCCTAGGATGTTCCAGTGCATATGGAATGCATGTATGCCAATTCCAATACAGTCTAATTCACATGCAAATATATACATGAATACATTCACATAATAATTAAATCACACAATCATGTTATGTAATTATCACCTCAACATCAAAATTAGCTCACTTGGGCCAATGATCAAACACAAGCAATTCGATTTGAATTACATGACCAAACCCATATTTTCACAAATGATATTTTGTGAAATTGCGTACGAGCGATTAAAACCCTCGTTCTTGTTCTAACATCGAAACTAATCATCGGTTCACTTTGTGAACATTATTTCGTAGTTTCGGCCTCAATCAAATCAATACATGATTTATGGAACCATTCATCACATTTAACCCAGCTTGGAGTCCGTGAACGATCTGAAGCTGATGTGGAGTCTTAGATCAACATTTGGTTCCAAAGTTTGGAGGCAGATCAATAGTCAATTCAAGGCTTCAACCAACCGAAACATTTACATAAAACACTTAAAATGGGAATAAAACTCAAGTAGGGAGAAACCCTTACTTCTCGGAGTTTGAAAACTCCTAAATCTGAACACCCAGCGAAGCCCTACTGTAAACTGGGTCTCCTTCTTTATCTGAAGACTCTGACGGTCGGATCGTAGTATTTCTAGAGAGAAGGAGAAGACTCTCTCTCTCACTAAAAATAAAATGAAGCTCAACGTCGATTTTCCCCGCCTCCCACGTTTTGGTCTCATTTCTATTTGAGAAGATGACCTTGTGCGGTATTTTGGCATTTAGTTCATTTTGAAACAAATTAAGAAATGGCCAATTTATCTTCACTCTTACCGAGTTTTTGACATTCGGCTCTACCTCGGCCTTCCATTTTCATTATTTCTCTTTACTCATGCAACATGGCACATGAGTACTTGTTATCTTGACTTCGTCACATCGAAATCGTTTCACGGCACCCGGCGAATGCCTCAGCGTGTCAACTCGAACTATCTCGAATTCTGCGAAAATTTTACGTGCTGACTAGATTTTGCGAGACGTTTCCAGTGCAATCCATTTCGTCATCGAGATCTAGAGAATAAATTACGGATTGCAACTTGAAATAACCATTTTGTAATCGAAATTACGATTTTGCCTTTTCCATAAATTGGAATTTCTCGGGTCTTACATTCTCCTCCCTTTAAAAATTCGTCTCGAAATTCGGAATGATGCAATCACTCACATGCATATGCAACGTGCACTCTACCATGCATGTAACCGATCATTTAAAATCTTAAGCATTAAACCACGTCACCTTCATCCCTAAACAAGAAGGATAGGTGGCCCAGCACAATCGTGTCCTCGCGCTCCCAGCGTGGACTCCTCCACTCGTAATTGATGCCGTAGCAAACACTAGCCTCACGGTGTGCATATACCAAACCTGATCAGACTATCAACAATGCACACTTGGTCCCTCTCGAAGGTCCCATCTGTGTCGACCTCGATCTGTCCCAGTCACCACGCCCAGGCTGGATGCGGGTATGTTAGGAGCATGGGCGTGGGAAACACCTCGTGGACGGCATCTTGGGCGGCCTTGTGTAGAGTGCCTTGACAGTTGCCTACCCTCTCGAGTATCTCGAAGGTCAATGAACCTCGGCGATAGCTTCGAGAGCTTGTCGTGCTCCATTTCTGCTCTGGAGTGTCTCTAATCAAATCGGGACCGGTGATGGGCTCTCCACCGGTCGAGCGTAAAGAGTGATCTACATGGCCTCATTACAATGCCTCATACGATTGCCATCGTATTCTCTCCACGATGCTTTGTTGTTGTAGGCGAATTCCACTAGGGCAAATGCTCCTCAATTTGCCCTTATGATATAAGACGCATGCTGTATGTCGCTAATACACAATATGGTCTCTCGGGTGACCGTGCATCGAGGTGGGCAATGTCGTCGTAGTGTGCCCCATAGCCTTTTGGAAACTCTTCCAAAAGTGCGCCGTAAACCTCGGGTCCTATCAGGCCATGGATGCGGTGCTCCATGTAGGCGGTTATCTCTCGAGATGTATGTCGACGGAATCTCGAGGCGAAGGTCATCCGCATGGCCCCAGAAAATGTGCCGACCGTGAGACGGTCCTATCACCCATGCAGCGTCATGCTTTGGACTGTGATAGTGGGTCACAAAGTCAATCGTGGCGATGCTCCGCTTCCACTTAGCCCTCGATAATTTGAAGTAGCCACCGCTGTGTACGGTGCTCGACCTTAACACAATGACCGGGTAAGACATCGTCGAACAAAATTCCCCTATGTGTCTCTTCATCCCACTCCAGCGGAATGCGCGGTGAAGATCTGAATTACGTCTTCGCGCCACTGGATTACCGCGGCAAATGCGAGCGATGAAACTCTGAGAATCTCTCTCTCAAATCGGTCGACGAGGAACCCGCTACTCGTCCTATATCGAAGACTACCATCACGTGAAACGGTCCAGCCCTCATCACCGTCTGTGTACTCGGTCCACGATGGACACTATCTCTGCGATCCTTGCTGGGACTCAATCACTGCCTTTCAGCGAGCGGTGTAGCCACTAAACTCCCGAGGTACTTAGTGGCACCGTCTTTATGTGGCTTGTCCCACGGAGTCTCGAGCATCCGCCATTCCTGGGAAGCTATACTAGCTAATACTCCCCGTGACTTCCGACTGAGTGCATCAGCCACCACATTTGCCTTACCAGGGCGGTAATGCAAAGTGAAGTCATAATCCTCTGGGAACTCCATCCATCTGCGTTGCCTCATATTGAGGTCATTTGCGTGAAAATATAGCCGGACTTTATGAATTGAGTCTTTCGAACTCCTCGCCGTATAAGTAGTGGCGCCAAATCTTCAGGCGAGACTATGGCCACCAACTCCATGTCGGTGTGTGGGGTAGTGCTCGTGATTCTTCAGGCGCGAGAACCATAAATACTACCACTCCCCGGACTGCATCAAAACACATCCCGGTCGAGCCCTCGAGGCATCCTGGCCTGCTATTGTACCCACGTCACAATCAGGGACTATCAAGATGGGAGGCGAGTAAGTCTCTTGACTCACGGAATGCCTCCTCATCGATCATCCCGATCAAACTTGACCTCCTTCGAGTCAACCTAGTCATAGGTCTTCGCTATCACGGAGAAATCACTCAATGGTCTCTGTAATACCAGCCAATCCCGAGAAACTATGTATCTCGGCGACCGGCCTCTCGACTCATCACTTTGCCTCGACCTTATGCAGGTCGACTAACACTCACGATGCGACACCATGTGTCCCAAAACCTCACCTCGATGGCGAACTCGCGCCTGCTGAACTTGGCGAGTACAACTGATGGTCTCTCGACAGGCGTAAAGCGATCCTCGAGAGTGACACTCGTACTCCCTGCGTGGGAGTAGGTCAGATGTCATGAAGACTCGATAAGCGATCTAAATAGGGTTGAAATATCCTATGCATGAGATCCATGAATGCTGCTGGCGCATTCGTCAATCCAAAGGGCATCACTGTAAACTCAAAGTGCCCATAAAGCGTCCTAAATGCTGTCTTAGGTATATACGCCCATCACCCCAACCCTCGGTGATGGTAACCCGGTCTGAAGAGGTATCTTAGAGTAGACTCGCTCCTCTCCAACTGATCAAACAAAGTCATCGATCCTGTTAATGGAGTGCCGTTCTTGATCGTAACCACTGTTCAGCATGCGTAGTCGATGCACGGTCGAAGGGTCTTGTCCTTCTTCTTCGCAAACAGAGCAGGGCATGTGGTGAAGTGCTCGGTCTAATGAACTGCTGTCGATAGTTCACATGCTTTGGACTCTAAGTTCACAAACTCAGCTGGGTGCCGCATCCTGTCTGCGGAGTCATAGAGATGGGTGAAATGCGAGTGTAACTTCGATACCAAAGTCCGCCCTCTGGCCAGAATAGTCGGGTAGCTCATTTGGAAAAACATCCACATACTCGCATACCACTCGAGGTAGATCTAAATCTGGTCTCCCCTCGTCCTCTAGGGTAAGGCTCGCTAGCCAACCCGTTAACTGTCCCTGACACCTGGACTCGTATCGCATGCAGGGCAAAGTATCATGTTGTCCCCCTGAAAATGCCACCGCAGTGCGGAGTCACGTGTGTAGGCGGTAACCCTCGCAGCGCTCCTGATCGATAGCGACCTTGTAGTATCGGCGATCCGTCACAGGATGACATCGAACTACGACATGTCCATGATCCTAAGGTCTATGGTAGTAGAGTCCAAGAGATCTCAGTTCGCAACCTCGACATATCATCCACTATTCTCGCCCTAATCCTAGGGAGAACTCACATATAAAGGCTCCTCCCAGGTCTCGAACCTCTAATGACTCAATCTGCGATGCAGCAATGAATGAATCTGACATTAAAATCAAACCACTCTAGCCCATGGCGGGAATGGCAAAAAACGTGCCACTGTATAGCGGCTGATCTGGCCCGACTCAGCTGCGGTGTGATAGGCGTGAACACGCCCACGGACCTGATGTCCCACACTTTTGTGGGCCTCGTCCTCTGCCCTCTGCCCGTACTACGGCCTCTGGGCACACTTTGTGAAAATATGGGGTGCCGTGTAGCTCCACGAAAGCGAGGCTGGCCTCGGCACGCAGTGCTATGGAGAGCGTCTTGTGTCTCTACGATCCTGCTGCGGCGGGGTTGTGATGTCGAACCACAGGATCCTGTCTGCAGGGGCGATCCGTCTCATGTGTCAGTGCGACATTGGTAGCACACCATGCAGTCACTTGTTGGCAACTCTCATGTCTGCTTTGTGGGGTAACTCTCATATGTCCACTGGGCCGGATGGCGGTGACTGAGATCCTCGCGAACTAGAGCTCTCTTCTCTTCCACAGGCTGGAGGAAGGCGACATTCTTCCTCTTGCCACTTAACACTGCGCATCTGAGTGCTCAGAGCATCTCATCTCTCTATATGGTCGGGGCTATCCCGACCATGAATCCATATCTCGTGGCCCGATCTGCAATCCTGGCAGAATGGACAACTTGATCCATTCTCGAGATCTCCCTACGCCTTAGCCGAATCGGTGTACATAATCATCAGCAAATCGGGCCCCAACTCGTGAATCACAGCCACGTAGTCCATCGATCCTCGCCCCCTGTATTTCTAGGAACTCCCGAAGGCAGCCCATGCCTGTGATCCTGCGGAAAATGCTTACCAATGAACAGCTCTTGGAACTGCGCCCACGTGTCATAACCTCTGAAGTCTGCAGAAGTCTGGCCCATCTCTCCCACCCATTACTCGGGCCTCGCCCTGCATTTGGAATGCGGCTAACGATCTGGTCGGTATCGGGTGATCTCCATAGCCTCCAGTACATTCTCGATCTGCATAAACCAATGGTCGGCCACCATCGGATCTCCTCCCCCTATGAATGTAGGAGGATGATGTGCCATAAACCTCTGGAGGTTACTAGGACCTTCGACTACTGCTACTGATGGCACGTGCGTAGCGACGCCCATGACACCTCGGCCTCCAGCAGACATGCGATCAAATGCGATTAATTTTGGTGAATGTAGTCGTGCGACCCGGTGCCAGTGGGCGTCTCGTCCTCGTCCTCTACTAGCCATCTACACAATCAACATGGCAGTTAAATCTCAATACAGTATCTCTAAGGTATAAACACGGCCCCGAGACACCAATCATACACGTAAATCAGTGTATACACATTGTCCTTGCATTTTCGGGTGTCTGGCGGTGTTTGCATTTAAAATATTGTTTTCTCTAGTATTTTCAAAATTTCAATTTTTTTTTGAAAATTTTCTTTTTTCGAAAATTTTATCTAATTGCAAGTTTAAAATTCAATGAAGTATCTTTGAGACATAAACACAGCGTCAAGATACTATTCATACACTGGAAAAAAAAAATTTCACATAGCATGTCGATGCATTCTGATGATATAATACAAATATTTGATATATTACAAATCCACTGAAAATTTTTTTTTTTTTTTTTTTACCCTATGAGCGGTGCTCATGAGCGATTGTCCCAGCGGTGACCACCCCAATCGGTGAGATCATAGCTGGGTTGGGTGCCTGATCTTGCGCACCCGGAAACCATGTCGCGCGCGCCTGCTGCGGTGCCAGTCGTGGGCGCGGCTGGCGCGCGCTGCGCTGGTGGCGCGCGTATCGCGCGCGCCTTCGCGCGTATCCGCGTGGCGCGGCTAAGCGCGGTCCGGCGCCGCGCGGCTGGCGGCGAATTGCAGCGCCCATAAGCGCCCGGGTCGTGGGGCGCGTATCGACCTCCGCCGCCCGGTCGGGCGAATTGACGCCGTTTCCGGTCGCGACCTCTGGCTTAGCCATGTCAAGGTATAAATTGGTGTACGCCAGCACCACTGCAGGCCAATCCGGTCGCGACCTCGGCGAAATTACAGCGGCAAACTGCGCCTGCGTTTTGCCCGTATGCGGCGACATCAAAATGATGCCGGCGACGCCGAGCGCTGGCCGCGCACCCGTATGGCGACCTCGAAGATGATGCCGACCCTGGCGACCCGAGCGGTGTGACGTGATCATGTCCCTACCGCTGCCCGCGGCCAAAGCAACCCGGTGCGACCTCGAAGATGGGATTGCGGCGCGGCGGAATTTCCATAAGGGTGGCGGAATCGGTCAGCGACATACGGTGATGTCCGCGACATCATCCGATGCCGCGACGCAAAATTAGTCTCAACGGGGGCCTGCTGCGGTCGAAATGGTCGCGACGCCCTCCACCAGTGTGACCTCACGCTCAGCCCGACCAGTCGCGACTGGAAATCGATGTCGCGACCTCGAATAGATCTGGCTGCGAGACCTCATTCATTCATTTTTTTTTTTCAACCCTCCAGTAGCTTTCCTGCTACTCCTAGGATGCAGTAGCCTAACCCACTGCTACTTAACCACTCAAAATTTATGAGTTAAACTTTAATCCCTTTTTTTTTTTTTGTGGCACCGGCCTGCGGAAGATTTAAAAAATAATATTTCCTCCATTTTTGTTCCGGTTTTACAACTGTAAAACCTTAAAATCATTTTCTTCAATTCTCATCCATAATTTATTAAAAATTTAATTTTCTTCATTTTCTTTCATCATGTGCTAATCTGGCTTACATAAACGAGCTCATCACCTGACATGGCAAGCATACCATTCACACAATAATTCATCAAATCACACAAAACACACAAAACACGTATATGGTGTCCTAGTTTTATCCGTGATTTCCTAGGTAATCATAACTAACTTAACATGAACCACACTGGTGGTGAGGTTCTTACAAACTCAGACTATGGCTAAGCCCCGAGCCCCTCGAAGCCACAGGTGGCCGTATGCCTAGGCTGCGTCTGAAAATTTGTGTTGTGAGCCAGGAGGTGCAGTTGACTGATCGACCGCGGAATGCAAGTGGATGTCGGGTTGCAGCGCCACTTCAAGATCGGGCAGGTCTCTTTGTATGGAGGCTCTGCCCGAATCATTGCCTGCATATGCCTGTCCCAGGTCGATATAATTCCAACATGGAGTCGCGGCCATAGGCGATGAGCGGTACTCGTAAAAATATACGACTATAGATCCAACTGTAATCGATAGTGCTAAGAGTTCAAATATTTACTCTTGTACAACATATATTAAAATACTCAAATTCTAATACATGCAAAGCATCATCAAAGCCACACGAGCTTTCTTCTAATCCGGCCTCCCAGGACGGCGGGTCCCTCGCCCGCGCTCCTGTGCACAGTAAAAAATAATATCCCTCGATAGGGTGAAATTTAATGCTTTCGGCCAGTGGAATCGCCACTAATTGGGCTCACTCTCCCACCTAAGTGCGGTGCAATGTTCCAAATCAAACACACATTCAAGCAAATGCATGATCCTACTTGAATGTTTTACATGACTAGCTGGTCAGGAGTCCTCATGAGACTCTCTCACACTACTTTAAGCCTTGTATGAGAATTATTGTTTTGTTAGTGGACAGCCCTCCGGTTATATATCAGTTGGTAGCTCAGACGATTGATATTTTTAGTTTTGGACTACCCTCAGGTAATGAATATCTTTTAGACAACCACTCCGAACCATTTTGCAGGCAAATGCCAGTAAGCTCCATTTCCTGTAATCCTGAGATGTTGGTTTTATGGAATGCATGTATCACCAATTCAATCTGATCTAATTCACATGCAAATATATACATGAATACATTCACATAATAATTAAATCACACAATCATGTTATGTAATTATCACCTCAACATCAAAATTAGCTCACTTGGGCCAATGATCAAACACAAGCAATTTGATTTGAATTGCCAGTAAACCCATATTTTCACAAATGATATTTTTGTGAAATTCTTGTTCGAGAACGATAAACCCTCGTTCTTTTGTTCTATCAAACCTGAAATCATCAGTTCCTTTGTGAACCCGGCCCGTATTTCTCAGTAGTTCAGGCCTCGATCAAATCAATACATGATTTTATGGAACCATTCATCACACATTTAGCGAAGCAGTCCGTAGAAACCCGTCTGAAGCTGTTAAAATTGGGTCTTAGATCGACATTTCGGTTCCAAAGTTTGGGCAGATCAGTGATAGTTCAAGAAGCTGGCAATGAAACATTTTACATAAAACACTTAAAATGGGAATAAAACTCAAGTAGGGAGAAACCCTTACTTCTCGGAGTTTGAGAAAACTCCCTAAATCTGGTACCCACGCGAAGCCCTCTCTGCGTAGAGCAGTTCTCCTTCTTGTCCCGAAGACTCCCGACGGTCGGATCGTCCGTATTTCTAGAGAGAAGGAAGACTCTCTCTCACTAAAAATAAAATCTGAAGCTCACTGTCGATTTTCCCCCTTCTCCCACGTTTTGGTCTCTTTTCTATTTGAGAAGATGACACTATTCGGTATTTTGGCATTTAGTTCATTTAAAACAAATTCCAAAATGACCATTATGTCCCTCTTTTACCAGTTTTGACATTCGGCTCTACCTCGGCCGTCCATTTTCATCATTTCTCTACTCATGCCACTTATGGCACATGATTACTTGTTATATGTGACTTTCGTCGCATCGAAAATAGTTTTACGGCACCCGACACGTAATGCCTCGAAAAACGTGTCAACTCCAACTGTCTCGGAATTCTACAAAATTTTACGTGCCAGCTAGATTTCGCGAGACGATTCCAACGGTGCAATCCGTTTCATCATCTGAGATCTAGAGAATAAATTCTGGATTTTTAACCGAAATAACAATTTTGTAATCGAAATTACGATTTTGCCATTTTTCCAGAAATTAGAATTTCTCGGGTCTTACACTGAATCTGTATGAACTCGATATATGTATTTGATGTGATATGTACCTACTACGGACTAATGTCCGTATCTGCATAAGTCTGATATGACATTGTATGTATTTGATATGATTCTTATATGTTAAAGCTTATAGTACCTCGGGTTTTAGCCATAAGAATAAGTTTCGTAATACAGGCATAAGATCCGTAATACAAGTATAAGATCCGAAACACAAGTATATGCTCCGTAATACAAGTATAAGATCCGAAATACAAGAATAAGTTCCGTAATACTAGTATAAGATCCGAAACAGAAGTATATGCTCCGTAATACAAGTATAAGATCCGAAATTCAAGAATAAGTTCCATAATACAAGTATAAGATCCGAAACACAAGTATATGCTCTGTAATACAAGTATAAGATCCGAAATACAAGAATAAGTTATGTAATACAAGTATAAGATCCGAAATACAAGAATAATTTTCGTAATACAATTATAAGATCCGAAACACAAGTATATGCTCTGTAATACAAGTATAAGATCCGAAATACAAGAAAAAGTTCTGTAATAAAAGTATAAGATCCGAAATACAAGTATATGCTCTGTAATACAAGTATAAGATCCGAAGTACACGAATAAGCTCCGTAATACAAGTATAAGGTCCGTAAGACAAGGATATGCTCCGTAGTACAAGTATAAGATACGAAGTGCAAGTATAAGTTCTACAGTACCTACAGGTACCTCGGTAAAGGTCTAAGCTCTTCAACTCCTACGAGAGATCTAGATAAGTATCAGTCTGAAAGAAGTTCAAATAGATGTCCTTTGGGAGATCTGAATAATTATAAGTCCGAGACAAGTATAAGTATATGTTCGATATATATGTCCTTTGGGAGATACGAATAGTTATAAGTTTGAGAAAAGTATAAGAATAAGTCTGATATATATGTCCTTTGGGAGATCTGAATACGTATACTTCTGATACAAGTACAAGCACGTGTCCTGTGAGAGACTTGAACAAGAATACGTTTACTATAAGTACAAATATGTGTATAAGTTGCTGTATGAATTGATGAAAAATTATGATATATATTACCACATATCTATTACTTTTATATGCTCCTTATAAATGAGTGATAGTGCATGTGTTTCTGTATAAGTCATCTGTTTCCCACTTAGCGTAAAGTTTAGCACGAGTTTTTAATCCGTGTAGGCATAGGAGTAGACGTCCGAAAACTTCCGCATACTGCTGGGCCAGCACACTAGTAGGGGTTCACTACATGTAGGTTCCGCGCTCTGATTTGTAAATTTAAAAGTACAGTTTTGTATGTAAATGGGACTCAGTATATGTGAATAGATTTTGATGGACACCACTCCGGTGGTAGTTCTTTTGTATGTAAGCGATTTTGTTATTACAAAAATTGTTTGAATACCACGCACTTATATATACTCTGATTATAGTTCGACATATGATGATATTTGGAATGGGGTGATAAGACTTAGGCCCACGATATGCGAAAAAAAAAAAACAGGTAAAGTGTCACAGTATATAGTCTCGCGTCCTGAACCCGGTTCGGATCCGCCATTCGGGTCGGAGCCAGGGAGTCAGTGTGATGAAGTTATTATCGAGCCTGGGTTTGGCGTTTAGTTAGTCTTAGATTAAGGATGTACCTACATAGTAATGTGTTGGCCTAATGCGGGAGACCTTGTTTTGTATAATGTCGAGAATGGATAAGTGTTAATCCAACTTTTATTCTGATGGAGTCTTAATGGCTCAATTGAGAGTTATATCGAATATGAAACGAAGGATAGTACATGCTCGAAAAAGTGATAACAAGTTACAAGAGATAGCTTAGTTGTTAAACACTGGAGACAAGACTAATTATGCCCTATGTGAAAATGGAAGTTTTTGGTACGAGGGCATAGTACCCTCATCTCTTCAGTTCAGGAAAATTTTCGAGGACGAAATTTATTTTTAAAGGGGGGAGAATTGTCACACCCCGAAATATACCTTAGCAGTTTTCAGACATGTTTAGGGTTTAATAAAAGTTAAATATGAATTTTCTGGAAATAAAATGAGAAACCTGGAATTTGTATAGGATAAAACAAGGGTACATATGTAATTTGCCAAAAAGGGGCATATTAGTCATAAAATAAGAAGGCTATGGGTTAAAATAGAAATATGCCTAACTTTATTTGCAAAAAGAGTATAACTTAAGGACTAAAGTGAAATAAATGGAAACTTAACCCCAAAAAAATGGGCTTTTGGGAGCCAAACATGGCCTAAGGAGAAATCTTTGATTTAAGACCAAATTTGGTCTCATTTTGGGGAAAAAAGCGATTGGAGAGAAGAAAGAAGAGAAGGGAAGGAGAAAGAAGAAGAAGAAGAAGAAGCGAATTTAAGGTATGGATATTTGGATTTTTTTGTGTATGGAAATTATGAATTTTTGTATGGGATTATGTATGGTGCACGGGGTAGGGATTTCTATGGTTTTCCAAACCTAGGGTTTTTGTTAGAAGTTTTATCCCGACTCTAGATTTCTTGAAAGTAGGGTTGGTAATACCACAAAGTCTGAAAAATATGGGAATCCTCCTGCCAGGTTGGATTCATGGTTTAATTGTAAATTAATGGAGTTTGGGTAAGAACAAACCCTAACTAATCCTTGTGTTGGTTTGTGTATGGGTTATGACCCATATTAGAGTTGTTTTGTGAGTAATTCATGAAAGGTTTTTGAAGAAAGATATGTATTGAAAGATGATTTGAGTAGAATAGAGGTTACAAGATGATATGGAGTGGCTTTGAAGTGTGTATTGATTATTGAGTTGGTTTGGGTGGAAAAATATGGAAAAAGGGGAGAAAAACCACCATTTATGGGAAATTTTGAGGGTGAGTAGGTGCAAATGAGTGGTACCGGTACCATAAGTGTTCTGTCCCACTTGAAAATGCCGTGCCAGATTTTGATCACAGATACTAATGTTTTTGTTTTGGACTAGCGTTCGTATTTTCGCCATAACATGGTCATTTCTTATTCGATTTGAGTTATTCAAGTGGTTGGTTAAACTAGACTTCAAGGATAACAAAACACGCTAAAATAGGTACCTTAAAATTCTGAATCTATGTGGCCCATAAATTCATTCAAAGTGGGGCTATGTTGAAGCCAATTTTCGGTTCTATTTTGAACATAGAGTAGTCCTGGTTGTTTAGGACATATCTTGAGTTTCGGTGCTTCGATTTGGGTGATTCCAATTGGAGAAGAACTCTTAGCACCTTAGCTTCAAATGAATACAAATAACCAGTGTCATGTATGGAGTTAAGACCCCGGAAAAATGAGTATTACAAACTGCCCCTAGTGTAATATCGGTAAACTGACTAGTTTGCCATGAAAATGCCATAACTTTAGTTTGGATCATTCAATTTGGATGATTCCAATTTCTAAGTAAAGTATATTAATAGAGGAATAAGAATACATGAATGATGTGTGAATACATAGTGTCATACTATTCAAGTATATGAAATGCCATATGTAACAGGCATGGAACAAGAAAAATATAGGAAATACAATATGTATAGATGTGATAATGAAACATGAATATGATATGAAATATGAAAAAGAAGTGAAACATGAACATGAACATGAAAAGAAATATGTCATGAACACAGAATGTGATAAAGATAGGTTATGAGTTCCAAAAGACATATGATAGTATGACTACCTAGAATTAGAATGAATGAGTGGACGATTACATTCGGTGCTTCATCACTCTGCTGAATTATACGACATACATTCGTGGGCAGGCACGTTACGATCGGTGCCCGGCCCACTCTACTTTAGTGCTACGACGCCACGTGCGTGGGCGGCCGCGTTACATTCGGTGCCGGCGCTGCTGGTGCCCGGCGCCGCATTGCGATGGGGCGAACCGCGTTCTGTCGATTAACCCGGTACTCACGCTGGTGCACAACATACGTGCGTGGCGGGCGCGTTACGTCGATGCTTGACATTCACCTTTAGTCTTCACGACACTTACGTTATGTGGGCAACGCGTATTAGTTCGATCTTGTACCATACCTTCGGGTTCTCGATTGTACTATGTTCATCTCATTCATGGTTCGGTCTGAGTAGCATTATAGTAATAATGTATAAAAAATTACATGAATAAGACGTGCTGCCCAGCATACTTCTATCTTATCTTATGTACTCTAGGGTACCATATGTTCCGATTTTTATAACAAAGTCATGAAACATGTAAAAAGACGAATCAGATACCTTAACATGAATATGTATAAGTCTGAATATGATTATGATATAAACCTATTGGATATGTTCTGAATCTGTATGAACTCGGTATATGTATTTGATGTGATATGTACCTACTACGGACTAATGTTTGTATCTACATAAGTCTAATATGACCTTATGTGATATGATTCGATGCGAACCAGCATAATACCTACGAGTACCTTCGCATAAGAATAAGTCCCGTAATACAGGCATAAGATCCGTAATACAAGTATAAGATCCGAAACACAAGTATATGCTTCGTAATATAGTATGAATCCGAGAAATACAGAGAATAAGTTAAAGTAATACTAGTATAAGATAGAAACGAAGTATAACACTTTGTAATACAAGAAGTATAAGATCGAAATTCAAGAATAAGTTCCATAATACAAGTATAAGATCCGAAACACAAGTATATGCTTCGTAATACAAGTATGAATCCGAAATACAATAATAAGTTACGTAATACCAAATTATATGAATCCGAAATACAAGAATAAGTTTCGTAATACAAGTATAAGATCCGAAACACAAGTATATGCTCTGTAATACAAATATAAGATTCGAAATACAAGAAAAAGTTCCGTAATACAAGTATAAGATCCGAAATACAAGTATATGCTCTGTAATACAAGTATAAGATCCGAAGTACACGAATAAGCTCCGTAATACAAGTATGAGATTAAATTAAGACAGGATATGCTCCGTGGTACAGAGTATAAGATCTGAAGTGCGAGTATAAAGTTCTCTGATGCCTCTGGTACCTCGGTAAAGGTCTAAGCTCTTTAACTCCTACGAGAGATCTAGATAAGTATCAGTCTGAAAGAAGTTCAAATAGATGTCCTTTGGGAGATTTGAATAATTATAAGTCCGAGACAAGTATAAGTATATGTTCGATATATATGTCCTTTGGGAGATATGAATAATTATAAGTTTGAGAAAAGTATAAGAATAAGTCTGATATATATGTCCTTTGGGAGATCTGAATACGTATACATCTGATACAAGTACAAGCACGTGTCCTGTGGGAGACTTGAACAATAATGCATTTACTATAAGTACGAATATGTGTATAAGCTGCTGTATGAATTGATGAAAAATTATGATATATATTGCTGCATATCTATTATTGTTATATGCTCCTTATAAATGAGTGATTGCGCATGTGTTTCTGTGGGACCCCTTTCCCGGCCCAACTCGTTTTGGCGGATTCGAACTGAGTCCGGGATGCCACTAAAATCACTCAATCACTCAAAATCATATCCTTGCGAAAGCAATTACAAAATTGGGTAAGCCCATAAACATTTAACAAAAATACACATTTAACTTTAACAAAATCACATTCTGATGAAGGCATTCCAAGCCTTTTCAAAATGATTTACAAAAATAGATGTTCGAGTTCAAATTGTTTTACAAAATATCCAATATCAAAAGAAAACATGGAGTGAATGCACATGTCGGAGCATACTCAGAAATTTCCCTTCTTTTATGACTTGGCGCTCCCCTCGATCTTAGGTCGAACTTTTCGATCACTATCTATCACTTTCAGTACACTGCGTGAGTAAAACAATACGCTAAACATTTTCATGCTTAGTGGTTCTATACAAATCCATTCCTCAGTTTCCGTTTAAATCCAATCATGCAATTTAACAATTCAAAACTTTCAAATCTTTATGGATGATCAATGCAAATACAATACATATACTTTTTTATATATATACAATCAGTTATAGTTCATTGATCATCCCAAAAATATACCTTCATATTCAATATTTCGTAATCTCAAATCAATTCAATTATGCTCCACAAATTGATTCGGTTAATTAAATTCGAGTTAAAGAAATCAATTCGATTGTGCAATCAATTGATTATGTGATCAATTGTTGATTATGCCATACTTAATTTAACCTATGTCTTCGATATATGAGGATATCGAGTCACCGTACGGTCCATTTGTTCTTGAGCGGTATCGAATGGTTTTATAACACGATGCGGTCCATTTGAAACACTGGCAGTTATAAACAATCAAATAATGAACTTCTTGGAATGCGGTCCATTGTTTCTTGTTCGGAGTGACACATCAATACAATAGTTCGCAGTACTACTATTTGACCCTATTGGTATACCAATCTATCCCTTATCTGAACTAAGCGATTAACATTCTATTAAGGCGTTCAAATCCTTATGGCAAGAAGTCTGATCTGATATGTACATTTGTATAAATAGTTCACTTTCAATAGTCATGCAGTTTTCCTATGCAAACATTTTACAATCAATTCCTTCAAATCATTTAAAACAATTCAATATGCTTTTCTTATGCATTTAGAACAAGCATTTCAAATATTGAAACGAGAATAGGAAATATAATCGTGCAATTTTTATATGCAAACATTTCACAATCACTTTTCTCAAATCAATCAAATCAATTCAATATGCTTTTAGAACAAACATGCAAAAACTTGAAACGAGGAATAGAAGTCGGTAGAACAAACCCAAAAATCTTTGCACTTTGATTCCAATCCTTGGGAGATCTCAATCCTGATTTGGCTTTTCCTCCTCGTCATTACAAATTCCAAAACCATTAAAGAATAATATTATTCGTGCGTACTAGTAGTTTTGGTTAGGATTCATTTTTGGAGTTTATTATAAGTTCCAATTTCAACAAGCTATATATAGATGGATTCTTGACTCAATGGGCTTTCCATAGAGTCCAAGAACAAACGAGTTCGGTTGAAGGAGTTATGACCTTAGAAGTTGGAGGTCATATAGTCATACCGGCCGGCGGTAGTGAGCTGACCTGACCTCGGTAAACTTAGCCTGACACCTCAGTCGACATATTCCTATCCTCCCCTCGAGGCACATGGATGAATTCTTGACTGATGAGCTTTCCATAGAGTCCAGAACACCGAAATCGGAGTTTGAACGAAGGAGTTATGACCTTCCGAGTTGGGGTTATACGTAGTCACACCCGGCCGAGTGGTAGCGTTTGGTGACTGCTGACCTCGATAAACTCAGTCGACACCTTGGTCTAACATATTCTATCCTCCTCCGGTCATGGATGAATTCTTGACAGATGACTTTCCATAGAATCCAAGGAACACTGAATCGGAGTTGGGACCAGAGGAGTTATGACCTTCCAGAGTTGGAGGTCATACGTAGTCAACTGGACAGCGACACAGGCGTTCTGTGACCTCTACAAAATGAGGTCTGTGCGACCTCTGGCGAATAGAGTCTGTCGACCCCTAGCGCATGAGGTCTGGCGGCCTCTGTGGCTGCGTAGTGGCGGCGCCTGCTACGTGGTCCTGCGACCTCCATGGGATGGTCTGGCGACCTCCACGGGATGAGGTCTGGCGGCCTCCACGGGATGTGGTCTGGCCGACCTGGCGCATGGGGTCTGTGGCCTGCACGACCTCCTGGCACTGAAGTGCAACGACCTGGTGTTGAATGGGGTATCTTGAGCCTCTAATGGGATGAGGTCTGCCGAGCCTCTTCTTGCATGAGGTCTGCTTGAGCCTCCTGGCGCATGGTCTGCCGACCTCATACATGAGGTGCGACCCTGTTGCATGAGGTCTGCGGCCTTCACGGATGAATGCCTTTGACCTCTTGCATGAAGTGCTGCTGACCTGGCGCATGGTCTGTGACCCCTCTTGCATGAGGTCTGTGACCCTGGCGCATGAAGGGTCTCTTGACCTCGAGTAAAGACCATAACTTGGTCTCTGAGGAGCTCAGATTGAAATTGAAGCCTAACTTCAAGTTCATTGATGAGGATACAATTTACTAGAAGGACTCACTTCCAAAATCCCTTTATTTCTTACCCAAAAAAGTCCGGCTAGCGCGCACTACCACAATATGGCAGCTTCCCATGGTTTAAAATACAACCAAACATTCCCTAAGGCAAGATAACCACCACACAACCCTTAGGGTAGAAAATAATCAAAGTAGGAAGACCTACCTCCTGAAGTTCATTAAACTCCTTGATTAGGTCTCTACTTGCAGCTCTTGTCACGAGGAAGGATTTTCCCTCTTGCTTCGTCGGAGACCTATGGTCCGATCGTTGGGAATCTAGAGAGAAGTGAAAGCTTCTCACTCTAAAATATCTCCTCTTTTCTCTGTTTTCCTTTTCTTATGGATCACCCTTAATCGTACTTTAAAAATGAGGAAACTTCCTCCTCTTTCCCTACTTGCCTGCCGTTTCCTTGATTTTTCTTCATTTCTTTTTTTGTATTTAGGTCCCTCTATTTCTCTATTATTTTCATTTAAGTCTCCTATTATTTCCTTTACTCATTTATTTCTCCTAATTTCACTTAGACATATAAACACTACAATTGACCCTTAAGTCCCATTTTACAATTTCCATATTTTCTCTTTTTCGCTTGGGTTTATTTAAGTTCAATAATGTTTAATCAATATTCATCTAACAATTTCCAAAAAAATACCCAAGTTGGCCCAATTATACCCGGAATATATAATAAATTTTATTATAAAAATTATAGGGTATTTTTGGGGCATTACAGTTTCTGTATAAGTCATCTGTTTCCCACTAAAGCGTAAAAAGCAGCACGGGTTTTAATGCGTGTAGGTACGGAAGGCGTCAGAAAACTTCCATGCTGGCGGACGACACTAGTAGGGGTTCACTACATGCTATAGTTCCAGCTCGATTTGTAAATGTAAAAAGTAGAGTTTTGTATAATAAAGTAAGGACTCGGTATATATTCTTCATAGATTTTGATGGACACCACTCCGGTGGTAGTTCTTTTGTATATGTAAACGATTTTTGTTATTACAAAATTGTTTGTATGCCCACAGGTATAAGTTCAGCATATGATATTTGGATTCAGTGATAAGACTTGGGCCCACCAATGTCTGGAAAAAAAAACAGGTAAAGAGTCCCAGTATATAGTCTCACGCCCTGAACCCGGTTCGGATCCTCCATTCGGGTTGGACCGGGAATCGGGGTGTGACAATGAGTATCAAGGTTGCATAGCATCAAAAGGGAAAAAAAAATTTGTGTGTTGGGTGGATCAAGTTAGGGTAGATACCCCCCTAGGGTGAAAGACCCAATTCATTCACGGTTAGACATGATCACCGACGGTGAAAGACAGTAAAAATGTTGGAAAGGCGCGTGGCGTCCTGTGGTGTGAACCCGGAAATCCATGGCCCACAAATGCATAAACACACGAGATTTGATCAAATCAAATGAACATTGAGTTTGTCAGTGAGTTATGAGTTAAAAAAAAAATTTGTTTGGAGAAAATGGTCATTGGGTGATACATGTGTGAGTTTTTCACACTTGGCATTTGCAAGTGTAGCAGGGGATGGTGAGAGACTCGGGACATGGGATAGGGTGGATTCATATTCTCATCCATAATGAACATTCGAGGTAGGAATGTGCATGCTTTTCTTGAATGTGTGTGTGTTTCTCATTGCATGTGCACTTAGGTGGGAGTAGCCCTTGTAGGAGGAACTAACTTTCTGCATCCATTACTCATGATCGTGGGAAAACATTCACCGGTCTTTGGAGGTACACCGAGAGTGGACATACATTAAGGTCTTAGTTAGGAAGAAGGCAGTTGCAGGCTGTTATGTAATTTGTAAAATTCTGGACAATTTATCCAGTTTTGTATATCTAAATGAGAAGTTTATAATAAAAACTTATTTTGAATTGTTCAATATTATGTTGGAAAGTTTTCCCAAATTTTATACTATCTATATAATATGTATAGAGGCAGTAGTGTTGAATTAAATGCATTGGGAGAGAGTTGGAGGTGCAGGAAATGCCAAAAAATAGGCTACTACATGTTTGGGTTACATGAGAGTTCTGGTCGCGACAGTACATGAAATGCAAAGAAGAATCTTCTTTGGTTTAGGTCGCGACGGGGAATTCTGATCGCTCTGAGTTCTTTGCAAGTTTACGTGTCACAATAGGAATAACTGTGTCGCGACATGGTTTCAGATTTTAAGCCATAAAAACTGTCGCAACATGGCTTTCTTTGTTGCGACATGGGTTCTAGTTCTATGTTGTGACGATGTCGGCGGGGTTTTCATGTCGCGGCCCAGGCGGCCAAGACAAGAGGTTAGGTGTCTAGCGAGTTTGGCCTTGGGCGAATTTCATGTCGCATCAGAGTATTTTAGGTCACGGCCGAGTTTGGTCAAGACCAAGGGTTGTTCTTGTCACGAAAGGGTATTTTTATGTCGCTATGTCGTGACAGAGTATTTTTATGTCGCGACAGAGTTCTGGCCAAGGCTAGAAGGTTTCTTATCGCGATAGAATATTTTTAAGTCACGACAAACTTTGGCCAAGACAAAAAGGGTTTCGCGTCGTGACAAAGTATTTTGTGTCGTGATAGGGTGTGGCCAAGACCAAGGGACCTTATGTTGCAACAAAGCAATTTGTGTCATGACAAAGCTTGGTTGAGGCCAAGGAATTTTATGTCACGATAGGAATATTTTATGTCGCGATAGGATTTCATAGATTGGTGTTCCGATAGAGTATTTTATGTCACGACCCAGTCGGCCAGGAATAGGAGACTTCTTGTCGCGATAGAAGGGTTTTATGTCGAGACAGAGTTTGGCCAGGCCAGGAGTTTTTTTTCGCGACTGAGTATTTTTATGTTGCGACAAAGTTTGCCATGGAAGGGAGAATTTCTGTCACGATAGGGGATTTTTATGTTGCGACAGAGCTGACCACAAAGGAAAGCTCTGCTGCACACGACATAGCTGGGCTTGCGAAGGCTGGCGCGCACGACAGAGGTGCGCATGCGATAGGGGAATTCTATAGCGACAGAGCTTTTTATGTCACGACAGATTTTTGGCCAAGCCTAGAGGGTTCCTTTTCGCGACAGAACATTTTTATGTCGCGATAGAGTGTGGCCAAGACAAAGGGATTTTATGTCGCGATAGAGGAATTTATGTCACGACAGAGGGTAGAGGCAGCAAGGAACTTTATGTCGCTACAGGACTTTTCCTTGTTGTGCCAGAGAGATGTGTAGGCTGTGGAAACTGGATCGCGACATGAAAATTTTAGGTTGCGATAGAGATTAGTCATGGTAAGAAGATCCCATGTCGCGACGGAATTCATCTGTGTCGCGATAGGAAACGGACACTACGCGAGCAACAAGCTTGTCGCAATAAGGCACAACCCGTGCGACAGAGCGCTGGGCACTCAACGACACGCCCTGGGCTATCACACGACAAGGCACAGAGTGCGCGATAGAGTTGTTATGTCGTGTGGAGGATTCTCTGTCCTGTGGAGCTTCTCACAATGGCTAACGATTACCTTATCTTTGTGCCTTTGTTTGAACTCACTTGTTCATGGACCTTTGTTCACACCAAGTTTCCAAATTTTGGTTTCCAGTCTAGTGGGACCCAAAATAGTAAAAAAAAAAAAAAAACCCTCATGGATTTGTGGAGTCACAAAAATTTATAAAAATAAAATTCTAAGGTTTCGATTTCACCTAGCTACATCCGAAGGATGTTTTCGCAAAATCATTTAGTGGTTTTTAGAGCCTTTATTAATGATAGGTTAATCTTGTGTAAATGTCGATCTCTCTCGAGCATTAACACCCTATCCCAAGAGTGGATATGTGCATCTACGCCTCGGACCTAGAACTCTAGGAACACATTGGTGCCTCGATACTTACGTATAAAATCCATGATATCTCTACTCTATGATTGGTTATATGAAATCTAATTCATGTCCCTAGGGTTTATCATCTCTCGAGCTCAAAACCCTAGCCTAAGCATGCCTTTGATCAAGTACAATCATGAAATTAGAATGGAGATAGGACATTCAATAATAGAAAAGAAACTTAATTATATAATTAAAACTAAAATTAATCCATGGTTTGTAGCAAGGTTACATCAAAACCTTAGAAGCAAATCAGAACATTCTAAGGAAAAAGCAAAAGGAAAAACAAAGAAAATGGAAGAAAACTAGGGCGGAATGATGGGCAGTCTCACTGTGACTTACCGTCATCTTCAAACCCTAGGCTCTCCTCCTAAGAGCCCTAAGGTATCTCCACGCCTATCTCTCTGTCTTCGAGTTCCATGCAGGCGCGTGGAGGTTCCACGCAGGTGCGTGGCTTACCACGCAACACCCAAAAATCTGCTCCTCGAGCACGCAGGTGAGTAAGGTCCACGCAAGTGTGTGGCCCCCTATGATGCTCCATCTCTTCAAGCCTTTGCACAACCATAATTCTCTCATCAGAACTTTGAATTGCGCGTTCTTGGACTCTACGGATAGATCTTGAAGTCAGGAATCCATACATACCAAGAACAGTTCCATATATGTCATTTTATAGGTTTAAAATGCAATAGAGCAGAACTGGTTCATTGTTGCTGCTCTGCAGTTGCTTCCTTGTTTTTGTTCCAACTTCCTGAATGTGTATCTCTCTTGTTTGGATTTTGAATTGAGTGATATTGGTCGTGTTGGAAAGCTTGTGAAGTCTAGAATGTAATTCTGGATAGTTTAGAGCCATTTGATCTCCCCATTAATATAGAAAAATTGAAAGGTCAGATCTATTGTGTTATGTTTGTTGATTTTCCACTTTTCGTTTGTCTTCGCTCTGAGAATAGCACAATTCCGCCAAATGGATGACCTAATCATAAATATGAACATTTAGAGCATGAGGACACTTATTTAACATAAAAACATTACTAAAAACTAAGTAAAACATACGTCTTTAATGAGTATTTTATATACTCATCATTCAACTCTACACATGGTTACATTCTACATTCAAAGAGCTTTCCAACGAAACCTCACACAATCCGAGTTAAAATGAAGAAGTTATAACCCTAACAATTTGGAGAAGAAAATAAGTTGCTAAGCAAAAATCCCTTTATCGAGATCAAAGTAACACACCTTCGCCACCGCGCGGTGGGTTCTGCTACCAACTTGTTTTCTTCTCCAACATCTAGGGTTATCTTCTTCGTTTTAACTTAGGTTTGGGAGTGTGAGGTTTTAGATTGGAAAGCTCTTTGAATAATAAGTCTATAACAGACCCCAGGCCATTTGATCTTCCAGATGGTATATAAAAATTCACCTTCCCAATGACGCGTTGTGAGACACCCGGTTAATTCTCCTTTTGGAAAAATGTTGCTCATTTCTTACCAAATCACTTGCTTTCCATAAAAAATCCTACTAAACCAAGTATAGAGGAAATGTTATGAGTTTTATATGAATATGGATATAAAATTGATAATATTTGTTTCTTAATCCTTAAGTAAAAAATGTGAAAAATACTTGATCAAAATATTCATATTTTATATATTAATATCTCATTTGATAAATAATATTATTTTTAATATCAAATAGTAAATATTTTTCAAATATTACTTTTATAAATACTATATCATAATTATTATAATAAATTATAAGAAAACAAATTAATTTTATAATATATATATATATATATATATATATAAATATATATATATATACTATTCTTTAATTAGTAATAAAATGATGTATCATTAAATATTAAAAATATATAAAAGATAAAGATAAAAATATATTTATAATAATAACTATAATTTAAAATAATTTTTTTTCAAAAGATAATTTAAAATGATCTTTTTTAACAAAAAAATTTAAAATAGTCTTGACAAACATAAATTCAATTGATATTAATATCTTTTTCAAAAAAACATCAACATATTTACTAATAACTTTATCATTAAATTATAGTATAATAATTTATTATCAAATTATATAAAAAAAAAGTTGTTGCAATATTAGAAATAGTCTTTTGAAAAGACGATTTCTAAATTGATTTCTAGATTGCAGAAATAAACCTTTTAAGAAGCGTCTTTTTGCAATTGAAGAAATCGTCTTTTGAAAGGCGATTTCTAGATTGAAGAAATCATCTTTTTAAAAGACGATTCCTAAATGGACTAAAGAAAGAAATAAACCGAAAAGAAATCATCTTTTCAAAAGACGATTCCTAAATGGACTAAAGAAAGAAATAAACCGAAAAGAAATCGTCTTTTCAAAAGATTATATTGAAAATATATTTAAAGATTAAAGAAATCGTTTTTTCAAAAGACGATTTTCAACTATCTATTTCCTAATCAACAAAAACTATTGTAGAATTAGAAATATTTTTTTAAACATCGTATTTTAAATATTATTTCTTCACTAAGCCATACATATAGGAAAAAAGCCCCAGCAATCTTGGTTAAGCTCAACTTATGGCGAAACACTATATGATATCCAAAAGCAGTCGTGAGGTGTAGAGCCAGGGAAAATCGATTTTAGAAGGGTAAAATGGTCATTTCGGTCAAAACCTGGAATTTTTTTAGATCTCGGATGATGAAATAGACTTTACCGTTGGAATCGTCTCTCAAAATCTAGCTACCACGTCGAATTTTGTCGAATTCCGAGACAGTCGAAATTTCACGTTTTTCGAGGTAACGGGGGTAGTGCGAGACACTTGGCACTTTATGAGTGGCTCAAAAGGTGCCACGTGTCCTGGGCAGAATGGGTCAAACATGAGCTCAAGTGAGGGCCCATGGAGCATGTGGCAACTCTAATTGGAGAGGGGAAATCAAAGTGGTTGGATAAGTGGATAGGAAATCCTCTCGACGATTAGAAGATGTGACAGTGGCGTGTGAGGGGACAAAAAGGAGACATCTTCTTCTCTCATGGGGCTGTACATGCAGTGGGGGAGGAAGGGGGGGGGTGGGAGCGGGCTTTCAAAATGGAGGGCTTTTAGAGAGAAGCTCTACCTTCTCTCTAGAATTCCCGGCGATTGGACCGTCGGTTTCCGGACGAGACAAGAAGCAAAGTTGCTCCCCACGTGAGGGCTACGGCGTGGAGTACAGTTTTGGGGAGTTTCGACAAACTCCGGAAGGTAGGGGTTTTCTCCTACTTGATTTACCCCTTGTTTAAGTGTTTTGTTAATGCTTGGTTGATTTGAGGCCGTGAGTGGCCGTTTGATCGGTCCCAAAACTTGGGACCCGGGTGATGGAATATTTGAGCCCGTTTGGACGAGTTTAGAGGATGTTTGGGTGGCTTGTGGTGTAATTTGTGCAATAAATTATGATTTGGCGTGTATGAGGCCGGAAATGGCTATGGTTTTCGGTTCCACAAAATGGAACCGATGCTTGGTGAGTGGACTACCCACGGACAGCCCACTGCTTGTTTAGGGATTGTTAAAAACAGTCCCGGTTTGTATTGGTTGGACCAAAACGTCCATGTGTTAATTGCATAAAATATTGCTAGGATGAATGGCTTGAATTGTGTGGAATTTAAAACGTTAATGCATGGAACATGATGTGGTGATTTAATTTATGTTAATATATGCATGTAAATATATTAGCATGAGTAGTTTGGAAATGGCATAATGCATTCCATGTTCACTTGGGTAACCTAGGAAATTAGGTGTGAGTGCATGACATGAAAGAAATGAAAAATGGAACATGATTGTGAAAGGAATTTCGGTGGAAGATTTTTCGGAGAATTGGGTTGGGCGATGGTCCAACAGATCACTTCGGATGAGGACCATGACTGTTTTGGAAAGTTCTCCAACCAATTCGGCTGGGAGGGTAGTCCAATATTTTTACCGAAACTCGGTAGTGTGTTTTCGAAAACAAAAAGATTTTGTTTTGTAAACGGTGTTTTCTCATACATGGCTTAGGCAAGTGTGAGGGAGTCGGTGAGGACTCGAGACATGGGATTGGGCATGTAGACATTCAAGTAGAATCACTTATTTACTTGAGTGTGTGTTTACATTGAATCATTGCATGTGCACTTAGGTGGGAGTAGCCCATTTAGGGTGAATTCCTCTTCCAGGCAATTGCTCACCGCAATCGAGAATATTATTCCAGTCTGAGGGAGCAATGTCGAGGCGACACTCATTATAGAAACGTAGTTTTGAGAAGAAATCCGACTTGTGGCTTTGATGTCTTTGTAAAACATGTATTAGGATTCTCAATATTAATATATGTTTGTATTAAGAGTGTAATCAACTCTTGAACCATGTAATATAATTGGTTGGATATATTTTGATGAGGATGATGTGTAGGCCAAGGTAGCTAATTTTACTCATGTGTGTGTCTTGTGATATGAGACGCAGAGATTTTCCACGAGTTGTCAACGGACCCTCAGGTTTTGAGGCGTCATAGTGAGCTACCCGAGCTCACCTTTAAGACCGTATTTGGGAGCCTTATAGCTACAATATTGTGAAACCCCGAAAAATCCAAAGTTTTGGATCAAGGGTAAAATGGTAATTTCGGTCAAAAAACCATATTTTTCTAGATCTCGGATGATAAAACGGAGTTCTTCGTTGAAATCGTCTCACGAAATCTAGCTACCACGTCGAATTTCGTCGGATTCCGAGGTAGTCGGGATTTCACGTTTTTCAAGGCGTGGGGTGTCGAATGACACATGGTTTAATTAGGGGATGCCACATGACACCCCAAGAGAGTGACACTTGGCAAAGCCATGTGGTTTAACAAGTGTGGCTCTTATTAAGAAAGCCACATATTTGTATGATGTCGTAAAGGGGAATGAGAAATAAAGGAAAAATTAAGGAAAAACAATGGCCACACAAATGGCATGAGGCAATGAGGAGGAAGTTTCCTCCTGTGACCCATACAGTCAATGTTGAGCCCAAAAGAGAGAAAAAGAAAAGCAAAAGAGAAAATGAGAAGAAAGAAATGAGAAAGAGAAAATAGAAAAGCAAAAAGAAAAGAATTCGTTGGGTAAGAGGGAAAGAAAAGAAAAGTAAAAAGGAAAGAAAACAAAGAAAACAAAGAAAGAAAGAAGCAAAAAGAATTCATAGAGGAAGAAAAGAAAAAAAAGAAACGAAAGGAGAAACGAAAAAAAAAAAAAAAGGAAAGGAAAGGGAAAAGGAAAAAGGGAGGATTTTCCGGCGCTCCGACGGTCGAAGCTCGACAGTCCGAGTACTAAAGTTGGTGCACGCAGTGCGATTTACGTGTGGACACCAAAAACTTGGAGTTTTGACAAACTCCATAAGGTAGGGGTTTCTCCTACTCGGGTTCCTTTTCATTTAAGGGTCGTAAATGGTCGTGTGGGTTGGGCAGACCATAGGAGGCGAGGATTTCGACCATGGGGCATTTTTGAATGATCCAGGGACCGAGTTTTGAATGTTGGTATCGGGCAGTTTTGGTTCAGGCTGCTTTGAAAATCATGTTGGACTTTGTTGTCACGGTTTTTCGGACCATGCAGGGTTTTAGAGATTAGTTTTGATTAAGATTCTTTGTTTGAAGCTGGTAAAATTGATAAATTGGTAAAAAAATATTTTGTTGTTAGGTCCCCCGTAGCCATGGGCGGTCGTCGGGGCCCGAAGCCGGGTATTATAGGTTTATTATGAACTATTTTTCAAGATAGTTTTTAGGCTGAGTTTATGGCTAAATTTTTAGCCGTTAAAGCAGAGACTAAAATTTATGGACTAAGTCTGGATTTTTTTAAGTAAATTATGACCGAAATTATATGGGAATGGCTTTTATGTGAAATGTTTTTGTGTTATTGCTATTGATTTAATAACATCTTTGGAATATGTGTAAGATATGTTAATATGTGTATTTAAATATATTAACATAATGGATGTAATTATATGTTTACATGGTACTTGGCATGAAGTCGATTGAGTAGAATATTCCATGTGGTGTACATCATACATGTGACATGAGAACATGCAGTGGCATTAACATTACATATACGGGGACATGGTGTTGGGTGTGTGTGCATGGGTGTGGTCACTCATCATGATTGTTGATGAATGGGTAGTGAGCTCGTACTTTGGATAACGTCCAATAAATGTCTCACCATTTAAAACATAAAAAGAAATATAAATAATGTGTGTTGGCGACAAGAAGAGATCGTTAACCCTCGGTGAAAATCACGGAACATAGAGGCGTAAGGGCCGTGTGATACGAAAAAGTTACGTAACATGGGTGTAAAGACCGCGATGTGATCAAGTTCACATTTGCTGAAGACACACGGTCATGTTTTTCACATAGACTTCGGGTTATGTGATAGGAGTCGGGATTGACTAGGGATTGGTTGCCCATTGGCACTTGCATTGGGTACTAGTGAGCATGTAAGGGGTCGATATATGTGTATGTCATTGGTACTACCAGTGACGGTTGTCACACTTGGCATAGGCATGTGTGAGGGAGTCGGCGGGTGACTCGGGATATGGGCATGAAGACATTCCATGCATTACATACAACATTCATGTAGACATTTTCACTTGGATATGTATTGGTTGGTTTGATCATTGTACGAGCACTTAGGTAGGGAGTAACCCTTGTAGAAGATTATCACTACTGGGCTTTGCTTACCCCGTTGTGGGACCCCAACTGGTCTGGTCCCGATGCGTCGACCAACGTAGGGATAAGTGAATGTGGCTTTGTTTTCTTTTTTTTTGGCTTGTACTATATTCAAGCAGAACCAAAACATGTATACCTTTTTGTTTTATAAAGGACTGATAAATGAACTGTTGGTAAAATAGTCTATCATATATTTTTTTATATTTGTGAATTAAATATGCATGATTGAGTCTCAATATATGAGACAAATGAGTGTGATATCGGGACACCCGATATCCACAAGTTTTAGCAGGTTGAAGGGTTGTCAACGGGACCCCCGGGATAGGAGTGTCACAAATTTGCTCATAGTCCTTTCTATACATTTATAGACCTATCTCTTATGGTTCTTCACCAATTGGAATTACTTCATTTAGATGATTATAACTTAATCTATAGCCAAAACAAGAACAGGGGTCTTGACAAAATTTTGGCAGCATTTCCTTTGAAAACAGGCAATTTCCTTCTTCCCTAAACCTCCTCCAAACCAGTAAACCAATCTAAACAATGCCAAACAATCTCAAACTGAACTAAAACCATCAAATAACACTTTTATACCACATTTGGGGTTTATTAAACGAACACTAGTAGAAAGGGGGTTAGGGTTTGATTTTCTTACCTTAAATCCCTTTCAATCACTTCAATGCCAAAACTTCTTGCTTCAACGAGTCTCTTAAACTCTTGCTTTAATGGAGCAAGAATCACAACCTCCTCACTTTATAATTTCATCTCTCCTTCCCTCTCTCTCAAACTAGTTTTTATCAAATATGAGCTGTCTACGACTTGGTCTTAAATATCCCATGCCATAAGGCCTTGTTTGGCGCTTCTTTAAAAATCCATTTTGGGTTTAAGTTATCCTAGTGCTAAGCTTACTTACATTATTTTGTCTCTATTTTCATTTTAAATTCTCATTAATCACACTTAGACATTTCTTCTTTCTAACTTATGACCCTTAGATCATTATTTCACAATTTCAAATTTTGCCCTTTTCACTTAGGTTTTATTTTCGGGTTCGATTAATTTCTCATTTAGCATTTAATATTTGCATTTGTCTTTTATCCATAATATAATAATTTAATCCAACATTCATTTAACAATTCCCGGAAAATACCCAAGTTGGCTCAATTTATACCCGAAATATATAATAAAATTATAAAAAAAATTCTAAGGTATTTTTGGGGCATTATAGCTACCACCCCCAAAGGGGCTTATTCACAGCTTGACAGCTGATAGAGCTTCAAGTATTGTGTTTTCTGATAATGACTTGCCACTAGAGGGTTTAGATCATGTTCGTCCTTTATATATCGGTATTGCATGTTCCCTACTAAGTATCGTTAGTCTTATTGGACAACAGCTCTGCCCTGAATGTCTACCCTTTGGTTACAGCCATCACCCTTGGATTTTCTCCAGCTAATTTTAGGCCTTCTACACAGACTATTAGAGCTTATGATGGGACATAGAGATCCGTTATGGGTACACTCGCTACATGTTATGATTGGGCTAGTCATATATTCCATACTATTCTAAGTTCTCAAGATCAGTCATCGGCTGGCTTAACTAGCTTCTCGGTAGCCCTTGGATCCATGAGGCGGAGCTTTAATCTTCCTTCGTAGTTGAAGTTCATAAATGAGGGACGTGTCATCACAATATAGTCTAACCAAAATGTCATCAACTCTTACGAGCCAATGCGTAGATTCCGCTGGCCAGGATGTCTTGTAATGCCTGAAAATGTACTCTTAGTTTTATAACATGTTCGAGGTGTAAAATAAATTAAATTATATTTTTCGCATTTAAATGGTAAAGCGAAAAATGATAAAGTACGAAAATTTGCAGAGCCAAATAAATTTGGTAAAAATATCAAATGAGGACCTAAGGGTCATAAATGGCTCAATGTAAGTGCCAAAGTATAAATGAAATGAAGAAGTGCAAATGAGGCTTTAAAATGAAAAAATGAGAAAAAAACCACGCCCTGTGAGAGATTCATTGTTGCTAGCTAAACATGACATTACACATGACATGAGAATAAAGACCAAAGTGATATATGGAATGCCCATTTGGGCATTCACGTTTTTAAGAGGAGCAAGGGGAGAAGGTGCTAGGGCTTGGTAGAAGAAGGTATTTTTGGTGTGTTTCTCTCAATTCTTGGTCTATCTTTGTTCAAGCAAGAAGGAAGAGAAGATTTGAAGAGAGCTAATGTAAGAAAACTAACCCTAACTCCCTCTTTGATGATTTTGGATTTTGGGAAAAACTCTAACCTTATGTAAAGGTGATTTTGATTGGTTGTAGATCAATTTTGGAGTTGTTTTGGGTTAATTTTTAAAGTGTTTTTGGTTAGGATTGGTTTTGAGGATTTTTGTATAAAGGAAATGATGAAGTTTCAAAGGGTTGTCAAGAATTTTCAAAACCCTTGTTTTGTTTGGCTATAAGTTAAGTTATAATCATCCAAATTGACTGATTCAATTGGTAAGAACTATAATAGCTATAGATACAAATGTATAGAAGGTACTTCAGAGCAAATTAGCCAGCTCACAGAGCTCCCGAATATGGGCTTAAAGGTGAGTTTAAGTAGTTGTCGGGTATGCTCTGTTTTGGGTGTAGTTGTGGTGTTTTGGCCGTAAGTTGAGCAATTTGTAAACTATGGGTAAACTATAATTATAGTTAATTGAAGGAAGTGTATGCAATTTGTAACCCCAAAGTTCCCAAAAATCCGTCAAAGTGGAGCTATGTGCAAGAAAAATCGATTACCTTTGCAAATTAGAAGCGATCCCGAATGTAAATGCAATAACTTGAGTTTTGGTGATCCAAATTGGATGATTCTAATTGGAGAAATCTTAGAACCATAGATTCAAATGAGTAAGAAGGAACCATTGAATTTATAGATTAGCCCTTTGAAATTAGAATACGTAGGTAGCAGAGTGGAGTTTGGACATCAGGCAGTTTGGCATTAAAATGCCATAACTTGAGTTTGGGTCATCCAAATGAGATGATTCCAATTCATACTAAAAATAGACTCATAGAGCTATCATTTTCTTAAAGGAAGTATGAGAAAAATATGGCTCATGTGTCCCTAGAAAATTTTTCAAGTGAAGGTGTATTGGGTAAACATCAACCCTAACCAAAAATCCTAGAATGCATAACTGATTTTTTTTCTTGGGTTGTTCTTTGATAGTGACATATTTGTGATGGATTAGAGGTTGGTGACAAGGAAGATTGACCAAAGAACGGGATTCCAAGAGTAGGAATCAAAGAGTGACAACCTTTTTGGTTTTGTTCTTCACACTTCCTTCTTTGTTTCGGTTTTGTGTTTGTTTGACAAAATAAATCTAAAAGGTTTTATATGAATATGCATGTAAGCGCCGTTTGAGCCATAAATGAATTGGTTTGTTCTCTAATTCTCTCTCTCTATTTCTAAAATATTTGAAGGATTCTGAAATAAGTGGATTTATTAGGCCCCGGAGTGGGATAAATTGCATATTGATTTGTTTAAATTGATTTGATACAGCTTGTTTGTGAAATGAATTGCATGAAAAATTGCATGAGTATTGGAAACCAAGTATTTGGATATCAATGTATATACACTATTGTAAATTGCTATGAATATTTGAGCACCCTTAATAGAATGTTAGTTAAATTCGAGGTTAAGGATAGATTGAGTATACCCGATAAAGGTCAAATAGACGTGTCGCAGCCAGAAACGTAATGATGTGTCACTCCAATCCGTAGCCCAGCGGGACAGTATCGGTAGTGTTCATGAAATGGTTTTTTTATAACTAGTCAGCAACCCAACGGGACTGTACTGTGTTATAAAACCTTTTTTATACCAACCTGCGTCCAGCGGGATCGTGCGATGATTCGTTATCCTGTGCACCGAAAGCATAGGTTAAATTAAGCAAAAGGAAAAATGAAAATAAAATTGTGAAATGCATGATTTGATTTATTGCTTATGACACTGCATGATTGAAAATGACCAATGAATTGTAATTTGAATGTATACGAAATGAAAATATACATATATGTATTATATCGCATTGGTTAATGAAAAAAATTATACAAAGGCATCGATTTAGAAAAATGCATGATTTACTTAAATTGAAATAAAGAGAGAACTGTATAAAACCACTAGGCATGAAAATTCTTAGCATGTTGTTTTATCATCACGTAGGTATCAGGTGAACAGGTACGAAGGAAAAGACCGCAACTATTCAGAGTCAACGTCAAGGCCTCACGGAGTTGAAGTAAAGCTCCGACCCTGCATTCATGAAATATATTTGACACTTTTTGTACAAACTCTGATTTTGTTTTGTAAATATTTTGGTATTGAAAACGGCTTATAATGTCGTAATGTATAAAGGTAGTAAATGGACCAAATGGGCATGTAATGCCATATTTAATGGAAAATGTGTATTAAAAACAAAATGATGGGCCCCCTTTAAGTTGAATTAGTATATACAAATATATTTTCATAAAGATAAATATCCTTTACAAAATGAGCATTGGAAATGTGTTTTGACAAAAGAAAAAGAATTGGATTCGAAAATAGGGTACAGCGTCGGATCTGATGGCCTTTGGATCAGGTTGGAGTGCGAGGCGCAAGCCATCATTTTAATTAAATTATCGAGCCTAGGTTTAGGCGGTTCTACAAAATAATTTTGAAAAAAAAATTTTTTGTAAATGATTTTGAAATTGTTTATGACATGCATTGCATTTGCATATAAGGATAGCGTGACTCTAATGAAAATAACATCGGTCTTAATAGGTAAGCATGGAAGGTTCGAGGCTAATAGTGTCATTGTGAATAGAGTCTATAGAGATTGTCCCATTAGAATGAGAGTGAGTTTTCGGGAGATTTGATCGGAGTTGTCATTTAGAGTTTGATGTGATATTGGGGATGGATCGGTTGTCCGACGCAAGTGGTAGTTGATTATAGAATGAAAGTGACTTAAGGACAACGGGTGGCGAGAAGTGACTTTTATCGGCGAGGAGGTCGAACCGCCCTGCTAATGTGATATCGCCGCTCACGGCTAGAGCGATGGTTGGCGGGGTGTAAACCTACTTGGTGTATGTGATTGATACAAAAAAGGCAGAGCTTAGCTTATCGGACATCCCTACAGTTAGTGATTATCCGGACATGTTTCCAGAGGAGTTGCCAAGATTGCCTTCACAGAGAGAGATTGAGTTCGCAATCAACGTTGTTCATGGTGCTACTCCGGCATCTATTACACCGTATCGAATGGCTCCGGTGGAGTTAAAAGAATTGAAGCTTAAGTTGCAAGAATTGTTAGAGAAATGATTTATTCATCCGAGTGTATCACCACGGGGAGCTCTAATGCTCTTTGTTAAAAAGAAATATGGTACGCTTCGTCTGTGTGTTGATTATAGGCAACTAAACAAAATGACAGTGAAGAACAAATATCCGTTACCTAGGATTGATGACTTGTTCGACCAATTGAAAGGTGCAAGTGTCTTTTCGAAGATTGACTTGCGATCTGGGTATCATCAATTAAGGATTAAGGACGCGGATGTGCATAAGACGGCTTTTAGAATGCTTTATGGACATTATGAGTTCCTTGTAATGCCGTTTGGGTTGACAAATGCTCCAGCGGCTTTCATGGACTTAATGGATCGTGTTTTCCGACCGTTTGTAGATTAGTTTATCGTGGTGTTTATAGATGACATCCTTGTGTATTCAAAGGATCGGGAAGATCATGATACACACCTTAGTGAATCTTAGAAACCTTGAAATGAACGATTATATGCGAGCAGACAAATGCGAATTTTGGATGAGAGAAGTGTCATTTCTTGGACACATTATATCGGAAGAAGGAATTCGAGTGGATCCTAGGAAAATAGAGGTGATTATTGAATGGAAACCACTGAGAAATGTCACGGAAGTGCTTAGTTTCCTAGGATTGGCAAGTTACTACAGAAGGTTCGTTAAGGGGTTTTCGATGATTGCGACCCCAGTAGTGAGGTGCTCAGGAAGAATGTGGGATTTGTGTGGGTGAGGAGTGTGTAAAGCTAGTTTTGAAAAGTTGAAGCATTCTTAAGCGGGAGCCTTAGGTTCTTCTCGGTAGGCCTATGGTAAAATCGTGATTTTAGTGATGCTTCATCAAATGGACTTGGATATTGTCCTTATGCAAGAGGGTAAAGTGGCAGCTTATGCTTCAAGGCAGTTGAAGTCGCATTAAAAGAATTACCCTACGCATAATTTGGAATTGGCCTCTATTGTGTTTGCATTGAAATTTTGGAGACACTATCTTTATGGAGAAAAGTGTTTCATCTACATCGATCACAAAAGTCTTAAGTATTTGCCCTCACAGAGAGAACTTAACTTGAGACAATGTAGATGGATGGAATTGATCAAGGATTATGATTGTATGTTTGATTATCATCCCGAGAAGGCCAATGTAGTAGCAAATGCTCTTAGTAGAAAGTGATTACCAGCAGGCGTTAGTGCTCATTTGTCATTCATGAGACGACGGTTACGTGGTGGCCCGGGTGATAGCAAAACTTTGATTTGTTCGTCGAGGTGCTTGAGGCCTGAAAAGAATGATAGAAAATTGCGGCAATTGTAAATGTCGAATGATTAGGGAAAAAGCGAGTTCAATGAAAGAGAATGGATTCTTGTACTATTGAGATCGGGTTTGTGTACCCAATGATGATGAATTGAAGAAATCCATTCTTGAAGAGGCACACAGTAGATCTTTTTCTATGCACCACAGTTGCCACAGATGTATCGAGGTTAAAGACTTCATATTGGTGGTCCGGAATGAAAAGAGATGTTTCGGAATTTGTGACCGAGTGTATGGTGTGTCAGAAAATGAAAGCCGGACATCAAGTTCCTTCGAGATTGTTACAGCCTATCAGGATACCCGAATGGAAATGGGACCGAATCAAAATGGATTTTGTGGTCGGGTTACCAGTGACAGGAAGAAAGCACGATTCAGTTTGGGTTGTGGTAGACCGATTGACTAAGTCAGCTCACTTCCTACAAGTGAAAACCAACTAATTGATGAGTGCCCGAAAACACTCATTACAAACCCGGGATTTAGGATCGGTTTCATATATATATGACTTCATTTGATTACTTTTCTAATATTTAGTTTGTGTTGGGTTCTTTTAGGAAAAGTGCTAGAAATGGAGCCCGGTAGGTGATGAATGCCTAAAAACACTCATTACAGGCTTCGGAGTTTAGTGAATTCGAGGATCGATTATATATATATATATATATATATATATATATATATATATATATGACTTCATTTTGATTACTTTTCTAATGTTAGTTTGTGTTGGGTTCTTTTAGGAAAAGTGCTAGAAATGGAGCCCGTTAGGTGATGAATGCCTAAAGCAGTACAGGCTGAGGTTGAAGTGAGATTCGGGATCGATTATATATATATATATATATATATATATATATATATATATATATATATATATATATGACCTTGTTTTGATTACTTTTCTAATATTTAGTTTTATTGGTTTTTTGTAGGAGAAATACTGGAAAATACTGGAAATGGAGCATTGCAGGAGTCCTGGAGAAGATTGGTGCAAAAATCAACCCAACGTCGAGACGTTCCAACGTCACGACATCCCAACATCACGACATTGTGGGAAAGACTTAACAAACCTTATCTCTTGGAGAAGCTATAAAGGAATGGGGGAATCCAATTTTAAGGGTTCGAAAATCGTTTGCAGTGTTAGGGTTTGAGGAACTAGAGTTTGGAACAAAGGAAAGAAGACTTGAAGGCCGATCTTAAAGAGAAAGACTTGAAGAATCCGGGAGATCGTCATTCCCTCGTGACAGAGTTTCTCATTCCTATTCATGTCTTTGCCTTTCTACATTTGTACTAGAACAGAACATAATGAGTTCCCCAATTTCGTGGTTTAGGGTGTTGGTAGAGATTTGGACATGAATACTATGTTAAAGTGTTAGCCTTTTATAATTCCATTATCTTATATATATATATATATATATATATATATATATATATATATATTTGTTTTACCATTAACTCATGCTTGGATGAAATCATATTAATTTATGATCAATCTTAATATGTGAGTGGTTCTTTGTAAGATCTGAGAAGTGAATGAAGAATTGGATATAGTTGGGTTAACCTAATATACTTGGTAATATAGGATTATCAATAATTAGGAGGTAGGAGTTCTTTGCACTCTATGCACCTTTAATGCTTGGGGACAAGGAAGCAAGAAACCTAGTGATAAAGGGAAGTTAAATGACCTTGATAAAGGCTTTGAATTACATTGAATGCGGCGCCTTGGAAAACACTATATTAGATAATGGAATGGAATCGCAGCATCACATAGTAGGACTGTCCAACAACACCAACACCCTAACCTTTTTGCATCTTTGATCACTTTTACATCCGAAGCGCACAATTACATTAGTAGTAAATAAATCTAGTTTTACTTCCTCTTAGCCATCACAATTGCTAGTTTGAATATGGAATAAGTATTATAATTTTGGTACTTAGCCCACTACGAGTAAGGTTTTCCCATTGGATCGATATCCATTTCTTGAGTACACTATATTACTTGACAAGCATACACTTGCGCGATTAGGCAATTTGCACTCTTTATTACATATCCACAAAAACACAATCACGTAAACGCCGATCAAGTTTTTGGCGCCATTGCCAGGGATTTGACTATTTATTCGTGGTGTTTATGCTAATATCAATACTAAGTACTTTTTTGGTACTTCAAACATTTGTTTTGATTTATTTTTTGATACTTTATTTTTTTTCTTGTTTTTTGTGAAGAACATGCGAGTCGTTAGTTTGTATCACGACAGGGGCTGTTGAAAATCTTATTCCTTTGGATCCACGAAATCAAAGAGAACTTTGAAAAATTACGAGGACAAGAGAAAGCGACTAGAATGGAACAACTACTATGGGACGATGGAAGAAAATGAAACTGACGATGTTGGTTCGACTAGGGGAGTAGTATACATCACGATGCAGTAAATATGGATATCGTTACTTTATCGGAGATTATGGTCACCCATCAGAGTAGTTTACTCCACCGTGATTAAGAGACCCGACAATACAAGCGAACAACCGAGGCTCAAGTCCATCATCTTGATTCTTGCCAAAATTCAGTTCCACGGGCTCGCACATGAGGATACGAATGCTCATGTCCTAAATTTTTTAGAGGTGTGTGATACAGTGAAATATAATGGGGTGAGCAATGATGTTATTCGACTTAGATTGTTCCCACTCTCATTGAAGAAGAAAGCTAAGCATTGGCTGATTTCAGAACCACCAGATTCAATAACATCATGGGATGACTTATCGAACAAATTTCTGGCTAGATTCTTTCCACCAGCAAAAGCGACAAAGTTGAGAATTGACATCAGTAGCTTTTATCAGTATGAAGGAGAATCATTCTATGAATCGTGGGAGAGATTCAAAGATTTGTTGAGAAAATGCCCTCACCATAGTTTCACTAAATGGATGCAAGTCCATCATTTCTACAATGGTTTGAGTCGTCCCACTAGGACTATTATTGATGCTTTTGCTAGAGGAGCGATTATGGGGAAGAATGAAGTGGAGGCTTATTAAATTCTTGAGAACATAGCCTTGAATGATTGTCAATGGCCAGTTGAGAGAGTATCACCGAAGAAGCCAGCTAGGGTGTTCGACTTAGACATGTTCAGAAACTTATCTGCTCAAGTGTCTACACTCTCAAAGCAACTACAAGCTTCTCAACAATTAGGTTCTCAATTACCTGTGCATAAAGTTGAAGGCCCACTTGCATGCGAGCAATGTCATGGACCTCATCCCAACTCTTAGTGCCTAATGACGAATACCATGGGGAGATTTGGTATTGAGCCAGGCTGATATAGCGAAGTTCCCTCAAAATCAGAACTTCAACCCATATGGTCAAAGTTACAATCCGAGGTGGAAGAACCATCCTAACTTTTCATGGAAAAATCAGAATGCAGGTAATCCTATGGAACAAGCCAAACCGCTCCAACCACCTCAAGAGAAGAAGTTGAGTTTAGATATGAAAATGGAACAGTTAGTTTATATGCACATGAATATGATGAAGTCACGTGATAAGTTTGAGAATGAGACTAGAACGTCACTAAACAATCAAGCAGCTCAGCTCCGAAATTTGGAGGTCCAAATGGGCCAAATGGCTTCGTTATTGAGCGAGAGGCAGCGAAATCTGCTGAGTACTTGGTAAACCCCGAGGAGAGAAGAAATGAGCCTTTGTAGCGCAGCCCTTAAGGTGGTAAGACTTTGGAACAGTTAGTTGAGATCCAAGAAGAGGATGAAAACCCTACAGGAAATGGGAAAAGCACTGAAGATGCTAAAAAGTTACTAAAGAAACCAGTCTCAAACATACCAGAGAAAGTTGGAGCTCAGAAACCTATGTATGATGAGAAGCCTATTATGCGCCAGGTCAGGAGGTGTCACGGTGGGTGTAACCGTGGGCGCATATAATGCACCAAAAGACTTTCCCTAATTATTTGTGTCATTTAGTATTTTTTTGGAGTTGTTTTTAAGGATGAAATTGTGAGATGATGATTGATGTAGCACAGATTTTGTACTAGAACAAGGGTAAATTTGTAATTTGTCAAATGGGACATAAAGGACATAAGATGAGAAGATGATGGGCTAAAGTAGAAATAACATAAGTTGATTTACAAATATTTGAGAGATGGAGGACCTAATTACAATTAAAGGAAAAGTTAAGTATATAAAAGAGGAGACCAAATTGGTCTCTCATATTTTGGCATTTGGGAAGAGAGCCAACCGTAGAGAGGGAGAAGAAGAGAAGAAAGAGAAGAGAGAGGAGGAAGAAGAGGAAGAAGAAGAGGGGAGAAAGAGCAAATAAAGGTATGGATCTTTAGATTTTTGCATGGGTTTTGGTTTTATATGGATTACTAAGGGTTGTATGGATTTTTGGCTTGTTCCAAACCTAGGGTTTTTTAGGAGATTATCCTAACCCTAGAATTGTTGAAGTTGTGTGGGTAAAACCCTAGTTGGTATAAGATAAACAAGAAATCTTTCCTAATTCTATGGTTTTATATGAATTGGTAGACCTTGGTATGGATTCTTGGGATTTTTTTTACCTAGGGTTTGGTTGCAAGAAGTTCCAAACCACCAATACAAGTGTTTGTGGTGTGGTTTTGGGTAAATTCCCTGTTGGTTTTTGAGGTTGTTTTGTATTGTCTTGATTGATTGGAATAATTGTAAAAAAAAAGGAGAATGTTGGGTTTTCAAATGAAATGCTGTCAAAATTTTGTAAAAACCTCTGCTCTTGTTTTGGCTATATATTAAGTTATAATCATTCAAATGAAGTGATTTCAATTGGTAAATAACCATAAGAGATAGGGTTACAAATGTATAGAAGGGACCAAGAGAAAATTATATCTCTAAGGCTCCCAAATACGGACTTAAAGGTGAGCTCGTGTAGCTCACTGGTTATGCTCTGTTTTGGGTATTGTTATAGTGTTTTGGCTATAAGTTGAGTTTCACTCATCCAAATTGAGTGATTCAAAATTATAGGTAAAATATACATCTAGGGGTATAATTTAATTGAAGGAAATGTATGCAAATTGTAACCCTAAAGTGCCCATAAATATGTCAAAGTGGAGCTAAGTGCAGATTCTGTTCTTCCAATTTGAGTAATCTAGATGTAAAATACAATAACTTGAGTTTTGGTGATCCAAATTGGGTGATTCTAATTGGAGAAGAAAGATTAGAAACATAGCTTCAAATGAGTGAAGAAACCATTTCCAATTTATGGAGTTAAGACCCCATAAATCAAGGATAACAGTAGGTGATCAAATGAGCTAACCAATTTGGCATAAAAAATGATGTAACTTGTGTTATGTGGTTGAGACTAGAGAATGAATTTTAAATTGAAATTTTAAGAGATGTCATTTGATATATAAGGACGATATGGAGAGTTTCATAATTTTGGAAACCATTTGAATCATTTGGGTAATAAAGTCAGAGGAAGTCTTGTTGGAAAGAATTGCCAAAATGAGTACTTTTTTTTAAGAATTTATGCTCAAAGGATAATTTGTTCATTTGGATTTATATGAATGTTGTGACCTAATGTGACACGCCTTGAAGTTTCGTTAAAATCCAAATTTGTTTCAATATAGTCGCTTTGTAAGCCTACGTTAAGTTTTAAGCGATTACGCAAGCGATTAATGTTTCCGCCGTATTCTCTTGAGTGTGTAGGGTAAAAGCAAAGGCGGAGAAGTTGTGGAGTCATGCTCAAGTTTTGTAACCAGAAATGTGAGTGTTCTAAACTTTTTTTTTTTAATTACTAGTGTATTAATTATAAATTGTTTTACACTGGTATGTAATGGTTTTATAGTATTAAACCATATTTCAAGCAAGCAAGCAATGGTTTTGATTTTAAACCATATTTGAAAAGCAATCAAGCAATGATTTTAAAGTATTAAACCATATTTGAAAAGCAAGCAAGCAATGGTTTTGATTTGTAAATAAATTTCAAAGAGCAAGCGAAACTAAGTATTGGATACACATAAAGTGCAACATTTATATAGGATTTTAATGCTCCCAGCTCATGTTTTGCTCTCATTTTGTGTAGAATAGGTGCCTTTGATCGTTTCTAGTGTTTTTATGCGTGTGCAGGTTTTTCGAGTCCCGTGCACAATTTTTGTAAGGGTTTGATTCCAGAGAACAAATGTAGATCATCGTTGTTGATGACAGCTGCTGTCGAGAGGCCCCGGGTAGTGCTATAGTGAAGAGGAGCAGTTGCAGAGGCAGTGGTACCGGTACCACACTCACTGGTACCGGTACCCACATGCAGTGAAGCACTAGTACCGGTACCCCAAGGCTGTGGAGTACCAGTACACTTTTGGTACAGTACCACACTTCTGAAGTCACCAGAGTACCCATCTGATGCGGGACTTGTGCAGAATTTCAAATTCGGTGCAAGGGCACGCTCGTCTTTCAACCACCACTTAAAGATCACTAATGAGGATTGTATTTAAGCCCACTTGAGGGTAGAGAGAAGGGGAATTGGATTCTAGGGTTTGGTTTTGGAGCAGAGTTTGGAGTGTTTTCTCATATTTTACTAGGGTTTATAGGGCAGTACTTAGTTTTCTTCGGATTCGAGTTTTAATTACTTGTAATCTTTCAGTTAGTTTATATAACTCGGTATTTTCTTACGGGATTCTGTGCTTTTGATATCCCAACCTTGCAATAGAAGTGTTATTTCTCAAGTCACAATTACGATTAGTGTTTTATTAACCATGAATCGATTCTCAGTCTCAATGGAGTTCTAAACCTCTATGATAGGGTTCTAACGGTGGAAACTCGCCTCCTTCAAGGTAACAACCCTCAATTCCTCTTTTGTGCTTCAATGGGATTGTGCAATGCTAAACACTTGCGGAAAATCTTATAAAACCTTAGTTTGGCATCTTCTTGACAACGTGTGAACGAGAGACTCTCGGTACACGTTGTGCTTGATCACATATGCAGGCTAAGAGTCCAAGCAAATCATCTGAACAAGTATTTGTTGTTGTCGGTGTCGTTCTTTGTCTTAAAATAGCCTTTAATGTTGTCTTCCGTCGAAAACCATTCATCAATGGCTCTTAGATGAGATTGTGAATAAGGAGTGGGGTATTACGATCGCGGTGAGTGAAACCCTAAGGATCTATCATTATCCCTTCTTGTTTTAAAATAGTTAAGTTAATCGGTAACTCAATCAATCAATCATAACCCCCAGATTTTACTTTTAAATGCACATTCATGGGAGAGCAATCCCTAAGGATCACCTAGGAAACCACTCCCTGTTGAAATGACCTGTGGACTCCCACTGTAATATAATGCTTGACGACTTTAGTTCCTACACTTGGGAATAATTTCAGCATACGAAATAGATGAAGCATTTTTAGCGCCGTTGCCAGGGAGTGGCGAGTAATCTAGTTGATCCAAAGAGAGTTAGTGGTAATTTACAATTGCATTGCAAATCCGGTACGTTCTCTACCTTTTCTTTTTAATTCGTTTTCGTGAATAATCTAAGTGGATATTTGTCTACTTGGGGTAAGATTGGTGCATGTCGGTTTGGGCTCGCAACGAGCAACGCCGACTTGTAAGAATTATACCTCCAAGACATTCTAAAGAGTCCATAGTAAGACATTTGTTTCAAGAGAACCCTACACCTCAAATGGACCATCTCGGGAGTCAGCAAACTCTTTTTAACCCAAATGCCCAAGGTTACCTGTTGACTCACAAAGACTCCATGAACCTCCACAACAAGGAGATGGTGTTGCACCAAGCAACCCGGTGCGGGGAAGGGAAATGTTAATTTTCGCGAAATCAATATGGGCTCCCACCTTTACCTATTGGAAAGAACCCTCTGAGAGATTCTACAACCTCGAAGAACCCTGACAAATTCATGCTTATTCGCCCTGCAGAGGCTAGCAGGTTCCTTATGAGTCGGAGATGATTCTTATTCTCCTGTGTATCAAGAGATTCGATTAAAGGAACTTTATTCATTCATGAGAGATTTCGAGGATGTTTGAAATGCTTTCCTCTCTCTGGGATCGCCCACTCCCTATAATTTGTATGGTTTTATTCCCATTCTCACGAAGGAAAATGCGAAAATATGAACCATTAAGCGTACTTGTTCAATCTTTGGGAGGACATGAGAAATTAATTCCTTAATAAATTCTTCCCTCCCACACGTACTAATGCACTCATGTGAGCAATCCAAAACTTTTCTGAAAAACCAAGTGAACCTTTCGCTGTTGTATGGGAAAGATATAAGAACTTCCTCCATGCTATCCCTCATCATGGTTTGGATGTTGGACAAATTTGTGCTATTTTCACCAAGGACTATCCTTGAATAACAAACAATACATCCAAATGATGTGTGCGGGGGAGTTCTATGAGAAAAGTTCCAGGGAGGCAATTCAATTTTTTGATAAAATAGCAGAAAATGCTCGAACCAGGAGATTAACACCTCGTAGATACCCCATTAAAGTGCATAGTACACCCTACGGGGAGGAATCCATCACTTAAGAGGAGTAACTATGGCGAAAATAGCCAATAGCAGAGGAAGTTAGGAGGCCATACCAGGAGTGAAAAGGTGAATGAGGTAACCATTGTACCTCAGTACCCTTGATGCTATGGGATTACAGAGTGGAGGAGCCATGCATCATTTGCGATGACCCCGCTCCCACTCAACTGTTAAGCGCCTAACCTTCCTCGAGTCAAGGGAGGCAATCCAAATAGAGCAAGCTAATGCCCAGTACCAAAAGAGCCCTTCAATTCCATACTCGAAACTTATAATCCCGAGGGTGGGAGTAGCGCGAATTTTAGTTGGAGGAATGAGGGAGGCCCACCTGATTTTCAACTGACCAAGGCGGTTCAAATCAAGGTCCTCAAGGATTTCCGGTGAACACTAACCAAGGTTTCACCCCTCGTCTCAAGGGAATTCAAACCCACAGCCTTACCAACCTCCACATAAGAGAAGTTTTGAGGATATTGTGACACGATTTGTCAGACCAATGATCCGCCCAACCATGAATTCCGGAACCGCCTTGAATGATGTGAGATCCCAAATCACTAAGCTAACCTCTTCTATGGGAAATTTTCAACAAGAAAAAGGAAAACTCCCTTCTCAAACTATCCAAAACCCCCTAGGTCAAAATAGTGTTGGAGTCTCAGGTCAGTGATGGCACCAACCCGAACATTGCAAGGTTGTCTCACCACTGCTGAAGTGGAAAATAATTGACAAAACCATTCAGCCAAAGGAAATGATACAAGATGTGCAAAATGAACCATTCGGGGATGATGAGTTGTCTGACAAGCCTCATGTTCTTAGGGCAGATGTTGTTGATGTTGAGCTAGAAAAAGACAAGGCCTCCCATGTCCCTCTTGCTCCATACCCTCATAGGTTGGAGCCTAAGAAAGTGAACAATCGATGCAGGAATTTATGAGTTGTTTAAGCAGGTTAAGTTGACATTCCGCTATTGGATGCCATTAAGAAAATCCCGTCATATACTTAAGTTTTTAAAGACTTGTGCTTGTAAAAAAGAAAACTAGGTGTCAACAAGGATGCATTTATGACTGAACAATTCACCTCCTTGATCCGGAACAATTTGCCTCCAAAATACAAAGACCTAGGAAGCCCCACTATTTCCATAGTGGTAGGGAATTCAAAATTAGGACATGCTCTAATGGATTTGGGAGCAAGTGTTAACTTGTTGCCATACTCGGTATATGTTGAGCTAGGGTTAGGAGAGTTAGAACCAACTAATATCACCCTCCGAAGCTAGGCGTAGTAGTGAAAATTCCTAGAGGGATAGTGAAGGATGTATTGGTGCAAGTAGACAAGTTCAACTTTCTTGTGGACTTTGTTGTTCTTGACACTCAACCTGTGGTGAATCAAGGGACTCAGTTCCCAGTTATTCTTGGTAGGCCATTCTCGGCCACTGCTAATGCCATCATACACTGTAGGGGAGGACTAATGACATTATCTTTTTGCAACATGACTGTTAATTTGAATATCTTCAATGTTATCAAGGAAATAGGGGATGTGGAGGATGTACGCGAGGTAAACGCGATAGACTTTGTTATGCGAATTACATAGATAATGCTTCATACGATGATCCTCATGTCTTGTCTAGTAAGCGATTGGGTCGAGAGGTAACCACATCGAATCGGGTTTACGCACTCCATAATGACGTCTTGGAGAGCAAATGGGTGGGCACCTAGGGTGAGAAATTGCCTGTCGAGAGACGAATTATTACCTTCGGAAGAGAAACCACCTAAACTTGAGTTGAAACCCTTACCATCTCATCTCAAATATGCATTCCTAGGGGTAGAACAAACTTTCCCGGTGATCATATCTTCCTCTTTAGAGTCAGATCAAGAGAATAAACTTTTGGAGATATTGAGAACCCACAAAACCGCCATAGGATGGATGTTCAGATATTAAGGGTGCCTTGATGCGCACTCCACGGAATTCACTTGGAAGAGGATGTCAAACCCTCACAGACAACCCGCGTTTGAACCCGATCATGAAGGCGTGGTCGAGAAGAGGTCTTAAAACTGCGGGCGTAGGTGTTATTTACCCCATTGCGGATAGCAAATTGGGTGATCCAACAAGTAGTTCCTAAAAATCTGGGGTCAGCATGTTGCTTGATGAACACAATGACTAATTCCCACTCGGGTCACCACGGGTTGAGGCGGTGTGCATAGACTATAGGAAACTCAATCGCGGTACTAGGAAGATCCCCATTTTCCTCTACCTTTTGTGGATCAAATCTTTGGAGAGTTGCAGGGCATGAATTCTATTGTTTTCTCGACAGGTACTCGGGGTACAATCAAATTGGGATAACCTTAGAAAATCAAGAGAAAACCACGTTCACCTGCCCTTTTGGCACATTTGCCTTTAGGAAAATGCCTTTGGATATATATGCACGGGAACCTTCCGGCGGTGCATGATGGGGATTTTCGGTGATATGATAGGAACTCATTTTGGAGATTTTCATGGGCTGACTTCTCGATTTTAGGGTCGTATGAGGATGTCTAGAGAATCTACGGAAGTATTGGAGGTGTCGGAGAAGAGATTTAATCTTTGAGATTGGGAAGTGTCACTTCATGGTGACCTGAGGATTGTCTTTAGGCCACATAGTATCGAAAAAAGAATAGAAATTGGACAAATCCAAAGTCTAGTTGATTTCCAACACCCCTACCCCTAAGTGTGTTAAGATTATACGAGTCGTTCTTAGGTCATGCGAGTTTTATAGGAGATTCATATGAGTTTGATTACGTAGCCCGTCCCTTGTGCAATTTGCTTGCCAAGGACATCCCCTTTGCATGGTCACAGGCTTGTGAGGATGCCTTTGATAAATTAAAAACTATGTTAGTGTCCCCTCCTATCATGCGATCTCCCAATTGGGAACTCCCTTTTGAGATCATGTGTGACGCTAGTGATTATGCTATAAGGGCTGTTTTGGGGCAAAGGGAAGATAAAAAAGCTTTTGTGATCTACTATGCCAGCAAGACTCTAGATTCCGCTCAATCCAATTACACAACTACGGAAAAAGAGTTTTTGGCTATCGTCTTTGCCCTAGAAAAGTTCGGGTCATTACATTTGGACCTCCTGTAACCATTTTCACGGATCATGCAGCGTTGAAGTACTTGCTCTCTAAGCAGGATACTAAGCCTCGTTTGACTAGGTGGATCCTACTTTGTCAAGAATTTAACTTGACTATTAAGGATAAGAAAGGAGTTGAGAATGTGGTAGCTGACCACCTATCTCAGTTGGATTAGGAATCCACTTGAAGGCTGCCCGCAGGCGACACTTTCCACGATGAGCAACTTTTTGCTCTTATCCCTTGCCAGTAGTATCGCGACCATAATAAACTATCTAGTGGCGGGGACAAATTCCACCCCGATGGACCTCGGCCAAGAAATTTTGAGTGGACATAAAGAAATATTACTTTGATGACCCATACTTGTTTAAATATTGTCCGGACCAATTGATGAGACGGTGTGTATCCAATGACGATCAAATTGGGGTACTCACCTTCTGCCACTCGGAAGCTTGTGGAGGGCATTTCTCCGCAAGAAAAACGGCGGACAAAATCCTGCAAGCCGATTTTTATTGGCCCACTCTTTTTAAAGACTGCTTTGATTTTTGCAAAACTTGCGCTCGGTGCCAACAATTAGGAGGGATCACAAAGAGGAACATGATGCCTCTTACTCCTATTTTAATCATTGAAATCTTCGATTGCTGGGGTTTAGACTTCATGGGGCCTTTTCCCCTTCTTGTGGGTACCTTTACATTTTATTGGCAATTGATTATGTTTCTAAGTAGGTGGAGGCCATTCCAACTAGAACTAATGACCACGAGGTTGTTTGAAATTTTGAAAGAACACATTTTTTCTCGACTTTTGAGGTGCCTCGCGCGATCATTAGTGATGGTGAATAATTTTTATGTCGATCCTTTGAATTTATTGAAAAAGTATGGAGTCACCTGAAAGTTTCCATGGCATACCACCCACGGACCAATGGTCGGGCGAGATTAACCAATAGGAGATCAAACATATTTTGGAAAAAGCGATCGCCTCAGTCGCAAGGATTAATTAAGCCGACTAAACGCTCTTTGGAAGCTTACCGTCTTTGCTTTTAAGACTATTCTTGGTATGTCTCCTTATACATAGTTTATGGAAAGGCACATCATCTCTGGGAGGTGGAAATGGAACACAAGGCCTATTGGGCCATTAAAACTCTTAATTTTGATTTGGCTCAAGCAAGTAAATAGTCACTGCTGCAGATGAACGAGCTTGACGAATTGCGGCGTGAATCGTATGAGAGCTCATGAATCTACAAAGAGAGGCTCAAGTTATTCCATGACAAGACCATTGTTAGGAAGACCTTTGAACCTCACCAAAAGGTATTGTTATACAGCTCTCGTTTGCACATTTTCGGAGTAAGCTCCATTCCTAGGTGGTGCTGTTCATCCGTCCAAGGTAGTTTACCCATATGCGCGTGGAGATTGAGAATCGGAAGTGAAACTTTAAAGTCAACGACCAACGCTTAAAGCCATTTCTTGAGAACTTTGACCCCCAGGAGAGTAGTGAGGAACTGGTAGATCCGCTCTACCGAGATGTTCCTTCAGTGTAATCTCTATCCTACCTCTTTTGTATATAGTTGTTCTTTTCCTTTCTTGCATTTCTTTATACTTTATTCATTTAGTCTGCCTTTATTCAAAACAAAAACAAAAAAAAAAAAAAAAAAAAACAACATAAACCATAAAATAAATCAAACCCTTGCCTAGTTTATGTGGCGTGACCCACATTTTTTTGGCCCTCTCTTTTATTCTATTGGGTGTGTCTTGTGTGCATTGAGGGCAATGCCTACTTCCGCGGTGGGGGTGGGCATACATTAGTTGGAGCCAATTAAGTGCATGCAAAATTTTCCCTTTGTGGCCTTTTGGGTATGGTACTTGTCCTGTGATGTATGCAGCCGCGTGACTTTAAGTATGCACTCCACATAGTCTCAGCGCACTTACAATATAGGCATGCACAAAACTTTCATATTTGAAATGTCTGACCCGATTCTTTTATATTCTCTAGAGTCGGATACAGTTGGTATCACTCTCGTATATACACCCTAAGCGAGTCATTGATTTTGCTTGTCAAGCTCATTTTCGCTTGCTATTGCTTCACTTATTGCATTGTTTTAGCATTCCTTGTTAACTACATGCATCGTATTCTCTAAGGAACACCCATACGTAGCTGAAAGATGATTTTAGGCCATCATTTCTTTGTTACACTTCTAAATCATATTGAGTTAACCCTTTGCACCCATCTTGAGCCTTGAATTGCCAATTCTTTTCGAACCCTAGGAATCGTGATCACAAGAAGTACAGTGGACTCCAAGGTAAGCGTGAAGGCGTCAAGAGAGTGTAGTACACAGTTCCGCAAACACAAGTCAGGTTGGAAGGGGTATGAAGCAGGGAAAGAAGTGAGCATCCAGTGAAATCCAAGATGTAGAGCATTCTGGAAAGTTCTATAAATTGGTACTGTTGTAAAAAAAAAAAAAAAAAAAGTGGTACCAATACTACACTTATTGAGTGCAGGGTACCAACCTAGAAGCATTAAGCGTTAGCCAAGTGAATCACTTAGGTACCACACTTATTGATACCGGTACGGCCAGACTCATCCGTACACTCGTAGTATGCGTTACCACGCTACGAGAATGCCGTGCCGCCGTGCGTGAATGGGCCACATTTGAGGTTTTTCTCCCAAAATTTTGAACCCTTTCCTTATCTCACTCCCAAACTCCTATATAAGAGACACCTAACCTAATTTTCCCTCTTACCAAAAGCTACCCTAGGTCAAGCGTTCCCTCAGTGTCTCCATTGCTTTCGTCCGGGCATTCACGGTTCTTAACATGATGGAAGTGCCCAGGCGTCAGTGGTAAAGTGCTCATAATCTCCTCGAGAGCAATTTGAATGGATTTTCCCTTTGTGTTCACATGGATTTTTTGTTGGGTGGCTTTGGTTGGTGGTTCCTATGTTCTTGGTTGATTAGGGCATCCCATGACGGACGATATGGGAGGAAGATTTTGGCCAGATGCAGTCAGGTGGAGTCGATCTTGTTGGAGATGGGTTGTTAAGGAGACCGTCGTGTGTGTATGGGCTATTCTGCTATATTCTCCATTTGGCCCTTATCTATGGCAAGATCGAAGAATCTTGGGAAAGGGAAAGGCTACTAGCTCTTCTATGGGCGGAAGGCGTGATGCACGGAAGGCCGATACTTCGCAGGTTGTACAGAAAGGAAAAGGGAAGCGGAAAGATTCATCATTAGAGAGCGAGGAAGCAAGTGAGAGCGAAGATGAAGAAATTGAGGACATGTTTGCTGAATCTTCACAATCAGATCGAGAAAAGTGGGTCTAGTCAATCGAAAGGCGGGGTTTCCATTGTGAGCGGTGAATGAGAATTGACACGTTCTTGTTCACTCACCCCATCCGTGTTGTTATTCAAGAGCAAAATCTGCAATTTGTTGGTGAAGAGGTAAAAGGTTATTCTGGAGCCATGGTGGGGAATTCTACTACAACTTGAGAATCAGAGTCTTAGACTACCTATTGGAATACAATTTTGGGAAGCAGGTTAATGGTTAGCCCTGACTCGATAGCTCAATCGTTGAATTATGTCCGCCCTGCCACACATGACCGACCTTACCCTCTCAGGGCTATTACAGAGTTTGATTTTGTTTGCAAATACCATGTGCACCAACCCAGTACCCATGGGAGGTTTTGTGCGTAAGGAGTTCATCCCGAGGAAATTAAAGCCTGAGTATGCATTGATGAACAAAGTCATTCACAATATGATTGGGCCGAAGGGAAAGAAGAAGTTTCCAAGCAAGAAGAAATCCGGGTTTAATGTGAGGTAATATTTGGAAAAATTATTGACTATGCCTTGGAAATATGGTGTATTATGAGGGACTTTCTGAGGTCCCCAATTGAAAACAGGCACATTCCATTCCCGACCCTAGTTACAAACTTGGTAGAAGCTGCTGGGATAAGGGGCTCTGCTAGAGAAAAAAGAGTTCTTCCTAGGCTGGGGCCCATCACAAACCAGACATAAGCAAAAAGCCGAGTTGCTTCCACAAGGCCTTAGTCATCACATCCCCCTTCGACTATTTCTAGGGCTTCATCGTTGTCAGCTCTTGGTCCAATGAGTACATCCCCCTTGAAAAGGATGGAGCGTAGAATCAAAGGATGGTTCAAATGCATCCTGAGGAGCGAAGCTAGATCGCGAGGCTCTCGGGCGAGAGTCACATCCTAGCGAAACCCATTTGTTGGAGATGATCTTCCTCACGACTTGGAAGGGGTTTCGACAAGGCTGAATATTGTGTAGATGAAGAGCGCATTCTCTTATTTGAAAGAAGGAAGGACGTGGAAATGATAGCATTGTGGGTTAGAATAGGGTGGGTATTTGGCAATTGGGTAGAGACCTCGACCGTCATCTCGCTTACCATTTCGTTTCACAGTAAACCTTATTTGTGTAGCCCATGGTCATTACCGGCAGAAAGACCTTTTTGATTTTAGTTCACGTGGGATGTTCCCTCTTTGACTTCTATGCGTATTAGTTTTCTTAGTTATGGTAAAATGTTTGCGAGTGATAGTATAGTTCATTTCGGTTTGGTGATCTCATTTGCGGCCTTTCTTCTCTCATATCCATGGTCGCTATATGGTATCTGTTTTGTAACGGTTGTTATTTTGTCCATTACTTTGATCTTGTGGTATTCACTTAAGTTTATATGGTTGCATACTACGATCGGGGTTATAACCTTGTGTTCATTTTGCCTTGTGGGAAATTTGCAATGCTAGCGCACACTTAGCGCATTTTGTTGAACCTCATGTCGATGGGTTACCGGTTCAAATCTTGCTAGGGCCTAGAAAGTTCAGCAGGTTGGGGTGTGTTGGATACATAAAAGTCTGACATTTATATAGGATTTAATGCCCCAGCTCATGTTTTGCTCATTTGTGTGAATAGAGTGCCTTTGATGGTTCTGGCGTGTTTTTATGCGTGTCTGCGGGTTTTGAGTCTCGTGCAAATTTTTGTTGAGGTTTGATTCAGGAGAACAAATGTAGATCATCATTTATTGATGACAGGCTCTTGTCTGAGAGCCAGTTGTTGTAGATGAAGAAGAATAATTCATGGGAGGCAGGGTGATGTGATATACACTCTATTCAGTCCATTTATGATCAAACAGCGTCTTGGTACCAATATCTTGTCTTGCATGGGGATGCCCTTGCCCCAGTGTGGAGTACCGGTACACTTTGATCTGGGGTACCAACATGCAATCTCTACGGGATTTGAGCATAATTTCAAATTCGATGCAAAGGGCACGTAGTCTTCGACCAACGCCCGAGATAACTAATGAGGATTGTGTTGTTACTTGAGGGCAGAGAAAAGGGGAATTGGATTCTAGGGTTTGGTTTGGAACGGTTTGAGTGTTTTTCTCATATTTTACTAGGGTTTATAGGGTAGAGTACTTAGTTTTTAATTACTTGTAATCTTTTAGTTGGTTTATATAACTCGGTATTTTCTTACGGGATTCTGTGCTTTTGATATCCCAACCTTGCAATAGAAGTGTTATTTCTCAAGTCACAATTACGATTAGTGTTTTATTAACCATGAATCGATTCGCAGTCTCAATGGAGTTCTAAACCTCTATGATAGGGTTCTAACGGTGGAAACTCGCCTCCTTCAAGGTAACAACCCTCAATTCCTCTTTTGTGCTTCAGTAAATGCGTGCTAAACACTTGCGGAAAATCTTATAAAACCTTAGTTTGGCATCTTCTTGACAACGTGTAAATGAGAGACTCTCGGTACACGTTGTGCTTGATCACATATGCAGGCTAAGAGTCCAAGCAAATCATCTGAACAAGTATTTGTTATCGCTCAATCGTTCTTTGTCTTAAAAGAGCCTTTAATGTTACATCTTCCGTTGAAGACCATTCATCAATGGCTCTTAGATGAGATTGTGAATAAGAGGTGGGTATTACCTGATTGGCGGTGAGTGAAAACCTAAGGATCCTATCATTCACCCTTCTTTTTTTAAAATAGTTAAGTTAATCGGTTACTCAATCAATCATTCACAACCCCCAGATTTTACTTTTAAACGCACATTCATTGGAAACGATACCTAAGGATCACCTAGAAACCACTCCACAGCCAAATGACTGTGGACTCCCACCGGTAATATAATGTGACAACTTTGGTTCCTATAACTTGGGAATAATTTCAGCATCTGTGAAATAGACGGAAGCCTGAGCAATGGTTTTGATTTGTAAAACCATAAGTTTGTTTTATAAACGGGCCTTAAAATCCTAGTTTTAAGCAAGCATCTGGTCGGAGGTATTAAAATCGATGCGGTGAGATTAGACTCCATTTGTGTATTTTTAGATTTGCACGGTCGGTAAGCTTAGTTCATGCATCATGGCATATTAAAGGGCACCGTGGCGTGCGGGTATATAGGGTTAGGCGCTAGCTATTATATGGTAGCGTAGACCAGGTCTTTCCACCATATTCAGGAAAGATTGATGTGGCCCAAGGCCCTTCCACCTAGGTGATGTGGACCAGGTCCTTCTCTTGGCTTAGGTTAAAGCCCGACTCTCGTTTTTTACTAGAAGTCACGTAGTAAGAAAGGCCTCCAGTGGTTGATCTTGATTTATAAGCATTTTTCATACAGTTTTAAAATCAACCACTGGTAAGCAAGCAAGCATATTACGAAAAGTTTTTATGAAACTTTTATAGCAAATCAAGCAAGCATATGATGAAAAGTTTTATGAAACTTTTAAGCGAAAGCAAACATATGATGAAAAGTTTTAGACATAGCGAGGAAACAGGATTAATAATTTTTATAAGGGATAGTTTTATAGTTTTGACATTTACAAAAAAGCAAGTATTTACTCGGCTTGTATACACTCACTTAGCTCGTTTTAGCTCATTATTTTCATGTTTATAAACTATTTTTTTCGAATCACAGGCACGGATATTTGGAGCATTTTAGTATTATTCTCTGACTTCTAGTATAAATGTTGTATTAACTAACTTTTGTAGAAAATACTTAGAAACGTGTAAAGTTGTGTATATGTATGTACATAGTTTTGGTGATGAAAATGTGATGAGCACGAGGCTCTTTTGAAGAAGTGTTGTTAGTTTACCATGTTTTTTAAAAGTGTATATACGGGTTTTTGGGATATATGTGTATGTAGGCGTATCTTTGCGAAATTTTATAAAATCATAAGTTTAGAAAAGAAAAAATTTATATGGGTTTTGACAGAAGCAACACGACCGCTTCACGAGTTCTCTACAGTCGTTTGGAAGTAGCGGTGCGGGGATTACTGTTACACCTCCTGCTAGTAGGGGTGGGGGTGTGTCATATTATCCCGTATCCGTAGAGACTGAGAAAGAACATATTGGATAAACAATTTGGTAGGTTCATGGATATCTTCAAAAAGCTTCACATCAACATCCCATTTGTTGAAGCACTTGAGCAAATGTTAGGATACGTGAAATTCATGAAGGAAGTCTTGTCCAAGAAAAGGAAGTTGGGAGACTAAGGAATTTGTCAGACTCTGTCATAAGGAGTGTAGTGCTATATTACGAAAAGTTGCCCCACAAGTTAAGAAGTCTTGGTAGCTTCACAATCCCGTGTGCTATTGGGAATACGTGTTGAAAAAGAGCCTTGTGTGATCTAGGTGTGAGCATTAATCTTATGCTGTGGTCGATCTTTAAGAAACTAAAATTGGGAGAAGCGCATCCGACGACAATCACTTTGCAGTTAGCAGATTGGTAACTAACTCATCTGCGTGGTATCATAGAGGATGGGTTAGTCAAAGTCAAAGTGGATAAATTTATCTTCCCCGCATATTTCATCATTTTAGACATGCAAGAAGATAAAGAGGTCCCAATCATCCTTGGACGACCATTCTTAGCCACGGAGTAGAACAGCAATTGATGTCTGGGTGAAGCGAGGTTGAGAGTTCAAGAAGAGGAAGTGACATTCAATGTTTTCAATGCCATAAAAGCATCCACATGATGCCAAACGGTTTCTTAGTGGATATGCTAGAGGCTATAGTGTCCTAGCCAATTGGTTTCCTTGAGACCATTGGAATGCTTTGACTCATGACCCTTCCTCTTGTGAAGATGAGATAGTTCAGGAGTATGTAAAATGGATGGATTCTTTCAGCCCAAATAGAAGAAAGTACTTTGAATCCTTGGGAGCTAGCACAAGCCGATTAACTCCCTCTATTGAGAAACCCCCCATTGTGGAAGAGAAGCAACTCCCCAATCATTTGAGATATTCTTACCTTGGGGAGGAATCTACACTACCAATTATCATCTTAACCTCTCTCTCTAACATGGAGGAGGAGAAATTGTTAAAGATACTTAAGGAGCATAAAGCAATTGGATGGTCCTAAGCTAATATAAGGGATCGAGGCCATCTATGTGTATGCATAGGATGTACTAGAGGAAGACAACAAGCGAATGTGGATGCAGGAAGGCGCTTAAATCCTTCAATGAAAGAGGTAGTTTGGAAGAAGGTACTTAAATGGTTAGATGTGGGAGTGATATACCCTATCTCTTACAGTTCATAGGTGAGCCCTGTTCAGGTGGTGCCCAAGAAAGGAGGAACTACAGTAGTAATAAATGAGAAAAATGAATTGCTCCAGACCAGAACAGTTATAGGATGGAGAATTTGTATTGACTATCGGAGACTGAACAAAGTGACCAAAAATGACCATTTCCCACTTCCATTTATTGATCAGATGTTAGATAGACTCACGAGGAATGAGTACTTCTGTTTTCTCGATGGATACTCGGGATACAATCAGATCACCATTGCTCCTGAAGATCAGGAGAAGACCACCTTCATGTGCCCTTATGGCACATTCGCTTTCCGGAGAATGCCATTTGGGCTGTGTGACGCCCCGGGAACCTTCAGAGATATATGATGGCAATATTTTCGGACATGGTTGAAAAATCCATTGAAGTCTTCATGGATGATTTCTCAGTGATTGGGTCTACATTTGATGATTGCCTCCATAATATGACATTTTATTGAAAAGGTGCATGGAAACCAATTTCGTTTTAAATTGGGAAAAGTGCCACTTTTTGGTGAGAGAAGGCATAGTATTAAGGCATCGCGTATCCGAAAGAGGAATTGAGGTTAACCGAGCCAAGATTGAGATCATAGAGAAATTGCTTCTTCCCACATTAGAAAAAGGAGTACGAAGTTTTCTGGGCCACGCAGGTTTTTATAGACGGTTCATCCAAGATTTTTCCAAAGTTTCAAAACCTTAGTCTAATCTTCTTATGAAAGGTGTTCCGTTTGAGTTCAATGAGCCATCCATGAATGCTTTTAAGTTGCTGAAAAAGAAGTTGACCTCAACCCCTATAGTAGTCGCTTCAGATTGGAACCTTCCATTTGAACTTATGTGCGATGCAAGCGACTTTACAGTTGGGGCCGTTTTAGGCCAAAGAAAGGAAAAAGTATTATATCTGAGTCTAGCCATGCCCGGTCGAGCGTTGAATGATGTGCAACTCAATTATGCCCACAACGGAGAAAGGAATTGTTATATTTGTTTATGTTTGCTTTACCAAACATATTAGGACCTTATCTTATAGGAAACAAAGTCATTGTGTTCACATATCATTTTGCAATCAAATACTTGATGACTAAGAAAGACGCGAAACCTAGACTTATTCGCTAGGTGCTCTTATTACAGAATTTGATGTGGAGATTCAAGAGAAGAAGGGTTCCAAAAATATGGTAGCCGATCATCTATTAAGACTGGAAACTCCAGAAACAGTGCAGGAACATCATTTTCAGATCGATGACACGTTCCCAGACGAACAGATACTATCTTTGTCACATGATGAAGCATTCCCATGGTTTGCTGACATAGCCAATTATCTTTCTACCGGTATTATTCCACCTGACCTCACTTGTCAACAAAAGAAGAGATTCTTTGCAGAAGTGAAGCGTTATTTCTATGAAGACCCAATCCTCTTTAAACAGTGTGCCGATCAGGATTTTATTGGCCCTCTATATTCAAAGATGCACACTTGTTTGTAAAGTCCTATGATCGATATCAAAGGATCGGGAACATTAGAAGAACAAATGAAATGCCATTGATGAACATTCTAGAGGTAGAACTTTTTTATGTCAGGGGCATTGACTTTATGGGTCCGTTTTCATCGTCCTATGGGCACAAGTACATACTTTTAGTAATGGATTACGTGTCCAAGTGGGTGGAAGCCATTCCAACCATTACTTGTGATGCCAAAGTGGTACTGCGTTTCATCAGGAGTAACATCTTCTTCAGGTTCGGAACTCCTAGAGCGATAATCAACGATGAAGGCTCCATTTGCATGTAATTTGTTTTGCATCGTTCTGACCAAGTAATGGGCAGGCGGGGTATCAAATAGGAGATCAAGAAAATCTTAGAAAAGATAGTTAATGTGACAAAAAGAAAATTTGGGCAAACAAAATTGATGATGACTTATGGGCTTATCGAGCGGCTTTCAAGACTGATTAGGAATGTCCCGTCAGAATCATCTATAGTAAGGCACGCCACATACACCTTAAAAGCCCGGAGCCCAAGCATACTAGGCAACTAGAATGCGAACATGAATTTAATGGCGAGAGAAAAAGAGGATGCTTCGGTTGAATGAAATTTGGATGAACTTAGGCATAATGCATATGACCGGTTCAAGAATCTATAAGGAAGACCAAGGTGTAGCATGACCAAGCACCTCTTGCATAATGGTGGCTTAGGGACAACAAGTATTGTTATTTAGTCGAGATTGAAATTCTTCCCGGGAAGCTTCGGTGTGAAGATGGTGCAGGCCATTTTGATCACAGAATCTTCCCATATGAGGTCGTGTCGAGCTAATGCATCTTGAAGAGGTCGATTTAAGGTGAATAAGCGACAAGTGAGATTTATTTTGGCGGTCATTTCGAAGCACCGTCACTACAAGTTTGGCGCCGTATAAGCGATGCTCCGGGGCCCACGGTGTGGTTTGCCAAAACTTTTCTATGGTTAAGCACGGTTAAGCGAACCTGACTTGGTCGGGCTAATGACGATAAACAAAGCTATTTACTTGGGAGCGACCAGATTTTCGTCTTTTGGTCATCAGTTTTTCTTGTTTTAGGTTTGCTAAGTTTGATTTTGCTAGTTTTAATTTTGATGTATTTGTGTTGCAGTCTCTGAGGTTCCGAGGTTACCATGGAAAAGGAAAGATAGCATGGACAGCTTTGGGCAAGCTTTATGAGGAGTAGAGTTGAATTCAAGGAGTTTTCTACACTTAGAAATTTTTTTGTAAAATTTCCTGGTTGTTGGTCTCGGGAACATCGCGACAATGGACTCAATGTCGCGACGTTGAAAACATACTTCTTTACGCTTGTCGCGGCGATTGGATTCAACGTCGTGGCGTTGAAAATAATTTCTCTGCAACTTCAGCGGCGTTGAAATCAATCCTCTGTAGCGTGGCGACGTTGGACCAAAGCGTCCACGGCGTTGCAATCAAAACTCGAGGCGTCGTGGCGTTGGCCTACGTCGCTGACGTTACCGCAATTTTTAGACCTAGAGACGTTCATAATCTCACCTCCGTCACTTTGAAAACCCTAATGCGCTCGGTTGTTTGCGGGTACTGCGCTGAATCCCGTCAAGCTCTCGAATCATCTAGCCATCATAGCAACCTCCAAAGCCCTAGGCTTGTCCGAGCTCCGAAAAATCCAATGTCCATTGTCATTTGGAGACCCTTCCTACGGTTCGATTTTTTGCTTAGTTCATGTCTCGGTTCCACTACACTCCCCTTTTTCTGGGTGGTTTGTGTCCAAGAAGGTCCCCTAGGGTTGGTTGGGGGTTCTAGACTGGTTTGTCTTGCATCATGCTCCCCATCCCACTTCGTGCCCACTACGTGTTTACTAGTTGGCCTGAGTGAGTTTTAGGTGCTTCCTATGGGTATTTTGGTAGAGTGCAATCCCACTAGGGGTGTGGAAGCCTACTATTGTTCCTTTCGCCTTGAGTTCATCCAGCGATCCGCAGCCCGTTACTTGATATCGGGCAAAGCGAAAAAATGAGCTCAAAAGTAAATGGGCGTTGAAGAACCTCTCAAGCCTACGATCACGATAAATTCGTCAATGAGAGCACGGTCGAGAAGTTCGCCCTCATCTCTGCTAATCGCTCCTTCATTACGGAGAAGGGATTCCAACATCCCGACGATTTTTTCCTGAAAACCATAGCTAGGAAGGGATGGGGTGCATTGTGCCAACCCTCGAGGTCGGTTGCCACGATGGTTGTACGAAAATTCTACGCCAACCTAGCAGCTCATGTGCTCAAGAAGGTCTGAGTCCTTGGGGTGTTGGTAGACTTCAATGTGAAGTCTATCAACTGCCTATTACAACTTTGAGCCGGTTAACCCCGAGGCCTATGATCAACTTCACGAAAACCCTAACTACCTGGAAGTCCTTAGGTTGCTCACAAATGGGAAGAGCGAGTGGAAATTAAACAATGAGGCACGCCGGTGCACTTGAGACGAACACTTGGCTATGCTGGAGTGTGTACCATTTATCATATCTCGTCTCTGATTCAGACTGACGAACATTTGCGAGGTGGCAGTGAAATGGGGCATTACTCAATTTATCATCGTCGAGGACATCCGTTTGATATGTTCGAATTTATAAAAGGAAGTCATCCTCTATAATCGGGACGCGAAAATGAACCTGGGGCACCTTTCTCATCATGGCACGTGCGAAGCGTGGGGTGCCATTAGAGGATAATGAGGCTGGATCCATCCATGAAGGCCATTGTAGTAAAAGGATAAATCGGGCATTCCTCGATCCCGGCGCGGTTTATATTTCGGGTCATGAACCTTGGATGAGGAGAATTGTGACGCCACCAAACCTTGTTTGGCATGCGTGAGGAGACCCTGGGTGAGGCCAGCCACCCATCCACCCCCTCTACCACCGCCCGCTGATCCGGATGTCCCCAGCCTTTCTCCTACCCTTGAGGACCAAGTTCAGGACCTCACTTCCAGGTTTGATGCTTTCTAGGATGAGACCCAGGAGCATCGGGTCACCATGAGCCAAGACCTTGATTGCCTGTCTGAGTGACATGCGCATAGTCCTCTACAACCAAAGTTTATCCAACGGCTCGCCTGAGCCTTTGCCTTCAATGTGCCACCATCACCCGCGCCACCGCGGTGATCCACAGGATCGACAAGGGGTTCCCATCGTTTCTTATTTCCTTGCCATTAGGGACATTATCCTTTTTTTGGGGGAGCTTTGGAGTGTTAGGGTTGGCATCCGTTTTTTTTGTTATTTAGGATATGTTTATGTTAATGTTTATGTTCATGGTTTAGGATATGTTTGAGTATTTTGTTTATATTTATGTTTATGTTCGTAATTTCACAGTTTTCGTTTAGGTTTGTGTGTTAGGATGTCTCAGTTTAATTTCATGTTTTAGGATTGTGTTAAGTAGTTGTATGTGTGAGTGATTCCATGATTGCCAATCAAGGATCTTTTTGACCTCTCCAAATTTTGAAACACACAATGCAAGTAACAAGAAAGGATCCTTAGGTTGTTAGATGCTCGGGAATTACATGCTTGGATAGGTAGGGATGACATAGTGAGTCACCTCCTTGGTGTTCAAGAAACCAATTCCAGAATAGCCTACCACACACTCATACATGTGATCTCTAGGGTATCCCTAGGCTACGGACCCGACTTTCTAGCGTTCAATGAACCTTGGGAGTTTCTAAACACCTAAGTGATGGGACACCTTAGAAAAAAAGGATTGCCATCGAGCCCCATCTAAAAAAATGAAGAATGTGAGATAAGATAAATTGGGATCTTCTAGTGAATCTGGGCACGGTACGAGGGCTTTCAAAGCCTAATGCCCTGAGCCAACCGGTTGGGATCCATTCACTTCACTGCCCATTACATGGGACAGAGGATGAAAGTTTCCCACAACCTAAGGCCCTTAGGTTTGGTTGAGTGTTCATGGTGAAGTTCGAGGGGAACTGAATTCCTGGTGCCCTTAACCAACTAGTAGGGAGTCACCAACGAATCCCCGCTACAAGAACACTCAACTACAACTTACAGGAACTATGAATTCGTTCATGGATATGTACGTTAGTATGAATAAATATGGTGCATTCTTATCCCTTCATAGTTAGACTCTCCCAAATAGGCAAGTTGAATTCAAGTTTGGGGGTCCCAAAATCGATTTACATGCTAGAGATCATACATCCAATGCACATAGACTTCCTGGGAAAGGCAATAGAAAACCTAAGAGGTAAGTCACTTGTCGACCGAACCGATTTCAACTGAATTTTTTCGAAAGTTGAACAACTTTAAGGATCCTTTGAAATTAGAAACAAAGGGCAAGATTTGTGAGTTCGGTTCCTTCATCTTGGCAACATGTGCATCACTCACGTGTCGTTAAGTTTAGTATGTTATTTTCTTGTGTGTCCGGTTCAGAGTCTGTTTCTTGCTTGGGGATAAGCAAGAAGCTAAGTTTTGGGGTGTGATGAGTGCCCAAAAACACTCATTACAAACCCGAGATTTAGAGAGATTCGGGGCTGATTTTATATATGTATGACCTTGTTTTGATTACTTTTCTAATATTTAATTTTATTGGTTTTTTGTAGGAGAAATACTGGAAATGGAGCCTTACAGGAGTCCTAGAGAAGATTTGTGCAGAAATCAACCCAACGTCGAATGTCGCAACGTCCCAACGTCCCAACGTCGCGACGTCTTAACGTCGCGACTTCCCAACGTCGCTACATCCCAACGTCGTGACGTTGCGGGAAAGACTTAACAAACCTTATCTCTTGGAGAAGCTATGAAAGGAACATAGGAATCCAATTTTAAGGGTTTGAAAATCATTTCTTGATCTTTAGGGTTTGAGGCTGAGTTTAGAGCAAGGAAAGAAGACTTGAAGGCCAATCTAGCAGAGAGACTTGAAGAATCTAGAAGATCGCTTATTCCTCAACAATATTGAAGTTTTCTATTCCTATTCTTATAAGTCTTTGCTTTTCACTTGTAATGGGAAAACACAACATAAAGAGGTTCTAAATTTCTGTATTAGGGCGTGGTAGAGATTTCCGACATGAATACTATGTTAAAGTGGTAGCCTTTATAATTCCATTATCTTATGGTTATTTGTTTTACCATTAACTCATGCTTATGAAATCATATTAAAATCTTATCACCCATGGGAGGTTCTCAAAGATCCACAGGAAGTAGAATGAAGAATTAGACATAGTTGGGTTAACCTAAAACTGTAACATAGATTATCAATAATTAGAGGCTAGAGTTTCTTTATACCTTATGCACCTTTTAATGTTGGGGTTTAGCCAAGGATAAGAAACCTAGGATAAAAAGGAAGTTAAAATGACCTTTTGAGAAAGGCTTTAATTACATTTTAGATAAGAGCCGCTTGGAAAAAATACTATATTAGATAATGGAATGGAATCACAACATCACATAGTAGATTGTCAAACAACACCAACACTTAACCTTTTTTTTTCATCTTGATCACACTTTTACATATGAAGCTTAATACCACATTAGTAGTACTAAATCTAGTTTTACTCTTCTTAGCCATCAGCCACTTAGTTTGAATATTAAATAAGTATTATAATTCTTGGTACTAGTCTACTACGAGTAAGGCCTTCCATGTGCATCGATATTGCACTTTGAGTACACTATATTACTGACAAGCGTACACTTGATCGACAGGGCACTCTGCACTCTTTTATTGCATGAACAAAACACACCACGTAAAGCCAACAAAGAGGAGTCCTGCAGGCGAACAGTGCATAAATACCAACGTCGCGACGTTTCAACGTCACGACGTCGCAGGAAAAGCTCAACAAACCTTATCTCGTAAAGAAGTTATAAAAGGAACGGGAGAATCCAATTTTTAGGGGTTTGAAAAACGTTTACAGTGCTAGGGTTTGAGGAACTTGAGTTTGGAACAAAGGAAATAAGACTTGAAGGCCGATCTTAAAGAGAGAGACTTGAAGAATCCGGGAGATCGTCATTCTATTATTGAAGTTTTCTCTATCCTTATTATTAAATCTTGCTTTCATTTAGACGGAAATCGTAACATCATGATGTTCTACTCTTCGTGGTTTAGGGTGTTGGTAGTGAATCGACATAAATACTAAGGTAAAGTGTTGACTTCATATACCCATTATCATATATATATTTGTTTTACCATTAACTCATGCTTGGTTGAAATCAACATATTAATTTATGATCAATCTTAATATGTTAGTGGTTCTTTGTAAGACCTAAGAAGTGAATGAAGAATTAGACATAGGTGGGATAACCTAATAAAGTTGGTAATATAGGATTATCAATAATTAGGAGGCTTGGGAGTTCTCTGCATTCCATGCACCTTTAATGCTTGGGGGTGAGCCAAGGAGCAAGAAACCTAGCATAAAGGGAGGTTAAATGACCTTGAGAAAGGCTTTAATTACAATAGATAAGAGTCGCCTTGAGAACATGATATCAGATAATGGAAACGGGAACCAACATTACATAGTAGGACCTGCCCAACACCAAGACTCCTAACCTTTGCACCTTGATCACTTTTACGTCTGAAGCGCATGGTTACATTAGTTGTAATTTAATCTAGTTTTATTGCTTAGCCATCACAATTGCTAGTTTGAATATTAAATAAGTATTATAATTTTGGTACTTAGCCCACTACGATTAAGGTTTTCCCTGTGGATCGATATCCGTACCTTGAGTACACTATATTACTTGACAAGCGTACACTTGGGCGATTAGGCAATTTGCACTCTTTATTACATATCCACAAAAACACAATCACGTAATCGCCTATCAAGTTTTTGGCGCCGTTTCCAGGGAATTAACTATTTATTCGTGGTGTTTATGCTAATATCAATACCAAGTACTTTTTTGGTACTTCAAACATTTGTTTTGATTTAATTTTTTATACTTTTTTTTTCTTGTTTTGTGAAGAACATGCAGGTACGTTAGTTTGTATGCGATGGGAACCTATTGAATATCTTATTCCTTTGGATCTTGAAATCAAGAGAACTTTGAAAAAAATTATGAGGGATAAGAGAGAAGCAGCAAGAATGGAACAGTTACCTATAGAACCGATGGAAGAAAATAGAGACGACGATGTTGGTTCGATTAGAGGAGGTAGTATACACCCTGATGCGGCAAATATGGATACTATGTTGCCACCTATCAAAGATTATGGCCACCCATATGTGGTTACTCCACCTCGTGATTGTAGAGCACCAAAGAATATTGCCAACAATTTCGAGCTCAAGTCCATCACTCTCCGCCATCGTTGTAAGGAATTCAGTCACACGGCTCGCATTACCCAGGATTCAATGCTCATATCCTGAATTTTGAGGTATGTGGGATAATGTTGAAATATAATGGGTGAGCTAGATGATGTTATTCTACTTTTAGATTGTTCCCATTCTCATCAGCGTGAAAGCTGTAAGTATCACTCATTTTAGAACCGGCTTAGATTCAATAACATCATGGGGATGACTTATCTAACAAATTTCTTGCTAGATTTTTTTCCACCAAATAAAAGTGTTGAAAGCAGAATTGACATCGCAGTTTTTTTATCAATATGAGGGAGAGTCATTCTATGAAGCGTGGGAGAGATTCAAGGATCTATTGAGAAAATTCCCTCACCATAGTTTTACTCTCAAATGGATGCAAGTCCACCTATTTCTATATTTTTGAGTCATCCCACTGTTGATCTCATTGATACTTCTACATACATGACATTATGTAGAAAAGATTGGAAGTGGAGGCTTATTAAATTCTTGAGAACATAGCCTTAAATGATTGTCAATGGCCAGTTGAGAGAGTAGCACTGAAAAAACCAGTTGGGGTGTTTGACTTAAAGATGTTCACAAACTTATCTGCTCAAGTGTCTACACTCTCAAAGAAACTACAAGCTTCTTAACAATTAAGTTCTCAATTATCTGCACATAAGGTTGAAGAAAGCCCACTTGCATGCGAGCAATGTCATGGACCTCATCCCACCTCTCAGTGCCTAATGATGAATGCCATAGGAGATTTGACTATCGAATTAAGCTCAATATATGGCGAAGTTCCTCAAAACCAGAAAACCCCAACTATGGTAAAAAATTACACCCAGTGGAAGAACCATCCTAACTTTTCATGGAAAAATCAAAATGCGTGTATTCCTATGTAGCAAGCCAAACCTCTCCAACCACCTCAAGAGAAGAAGTTTAGTTTAGATCCGAAATGGGAATAGCTTTAATAAGATATGCATATAATTAGTGATAAAGTCAGCATGATAAGTCTAAGAATGAGACTAGGACATCATTGAATAATCAGCAAAATTAATTCGGGAATTTGAGGCCCAAATAAGCCAAATGGCTTGCTATTAAGCGAGGCAACACTGGAATCCTAGTACTTCAAAGGTCAACCTGCTGAGAGAAGGAAAGAGCACCGCAAAGTTGTAACCCCTTAGATGGTAAGACTCGAACAATTTCGCCTGAGGCCCAAGAAGATGATGAAGACCCCGGGGAAGTGGAGAAAAGCAAGGTCGGGTCAAGCATGCTGAAAGTTACTCAAGAAAACCAAACTCTAAGTCCACCAGAAAGCTCAAGCTCGTAAAACCTTCTTATGATGAGAAGCCTATTATCCAGTATCCACAGAGATTGAGAAAGAACATATTGGATAAGTAGTTTGGTAGGTTCATGGATATTTTCAAAAAGCTTCACATCAACATCCCATTTGCTGAAGCACTTGAGCAAATGCCATGATACGTGAAATTGCTTTTTTAAGGACGCCTTGTCCAAGAAAAGGAAGCTGGGGAGGACTATGAGATTATCGCTTTGTCTGCAAGAATGTAGTGCCATATTGCAAAAGAAGCCACCGTTGAAAAGATCCGTAGCTTCACAATCCTATACGCTATCAGGAATGCAAAGATTTCAAAGAGCCCTATGTGATTCAGGTACAGCATAATCTTATGCCGGTTTCCATCTTTTAAGAAATCAAATTTAAAGCATCGCCTACTACAATCACCTTGCAGTTAGCAGATCGGTCACTAACTCATTCGCGTGGTATCATAGAGGATGTGTTAGTGAAAGTGGGCAAATTTATCTTTCTTTTTGATTGTATCATTCTAGACATGCAAGAAGATAAAGAGGTCCCAATTATCCTTGGACAACCATTCTTAGCCACGGGAAGGGCAATGATTGATGTGCAAAAAGGTGAACTCAGGTCGAGAGTTTAAGAAGGGGAAGTGACATTCAATGTTTTCAATGCCATAAAGCATCCACACGATAATGACAGTTGCTTCAAAGTGGATGTGCTAGAGGCTATAGTGTCTAGCCAATTGGATCCTTCAAACCATTGGAGACTAGCCTAACTCATGATGACCCTTCCTCTTATGAAGATGAGACAATTCAGAAGTATGTAAATGGATGGATTCTTTCGATCCGAATAGAAGAAAGTACTTTGAATCTTTGGGAGCTAGCCCAAGACGATTGACTCCCTCTATTAAGAAACCCCCTATTGTGGAAGAGAAGTAACTCCCCAATCATTTGAGATATGCATATCTTGGGTAGGAATCTACACCACCAGTCATCATTTCATCCTCCCTAATGGAGGGATAGAGAAATTGTCGCAGTCTCATGAGAGATAGCGCATTGATGGTCCCTAGCTTATATAAGGATCAAGCCATCTATGTGTATGCACGTGATATTGCTGGAGGAAGATAGCAAGCCGGGCAAAGTGGATGCCTGCAGACGCTAAATCCTTCAATGAAAGAGGTAGTTTGGAAGGGAGGCACTAAATGGTTGGGACGAGGGAGCGATATACCCCATCTCCGACAAGCTCACGTGGTGAGCCCCCTGCTCAGGCGGTGCCCCAAGAAAAGGAGGAACTACGGTTATAATAAATGAGAAATGAACTCGCTTCCTAATGTACGCTATTAATGGAGAATTTGTATTGATTTCACTCTGACACCGAACAAAGGCACCAAATGACCATTTCCACTTCAATTTATTGGATCGATGTTAGATAGACCATCAATGAGTACTTCGCTTCGGATGGATACTGATACACCGATCACCATTGTTCGAAGATCAATAGAAGACCACTTCATGCGCCCTTATGGCATATTCGCTTCAGAGAATGCGCTATTCGGGCCGTGTAATGCCCAGAACCTTTCGTAGATTTACGATGGCAATATTTTTGACATGGTCGAAAAAATCCATCAAGTCTTCATGGATGATTTCTCCGTGATTGGGCTCCATGATGACTAACAAGACCATATGTCGCATCAAAAGGTGTGCATGGAAACCAATTTAGTTTTAATTGGGAAAAGCTGGTTATACTTTATGGGCGAGAGAAGGCATAGTATTGGGACATCGCATATCCGGAAGAGGAATTGAGGTTGACCAAGCCAAGATTGAGATCATAGAGAAACTGCCTCCTCCCTCATCAGTAAAGGGAGTATGTAGTTTCCTTGGCCACGCAGGTTTTTATAGACGGTTTATCCAAGATTTCTCTAAAGTTTCAAAACCTTTGTATAATCTTCTTAGGCAAGGTGTTCCATTTGAGTTCAATGAGCCATGTATGAACGCTTTTAAGTTGCTGAAAAAGAAGTTGATCTCAGCCCCTATAATAGTCGCCCCATATTGGAATCTTCAATTTGAACTTAAGCGTGATGCAAGTTTACTTTGTTAGCCTATTTAGCCAAAGAAAAGAAAGTCTTTATGCCATCTACTATGCCGAACGTTGAATGATGCTCAACTCAATTATGCCACAACAGAGAAAGAATTGTTGGCTATTGTGTTTGCCTTTGACAAAGTCAAACCTTACCTTATAGGAAACAAAACTATTGTATTCACATATCACTCTGTATCAAATACTTGATAACGAAGAAAGACGTGAAACCTCGACTTATTCGGTGGGTACTCCTATTGCAAGAATTTGATGTGGAGTTTCGAGATAAGAAGGGTTCCGAAAATATGGTGGTTGGTCATCTTTCAAGACTAGAAATTCCAGAAACAGTGCAGAAACATCATTTGTAGATTGATGACACATTCCCAAATGAGAAGATACTAGCTTTGTCCTATGCTGAAACATCTTTATGGTTTTCCAACATAGTCAATTATCTTTCTATCGGTATTATTCCACTTGACCTCACTTATCAACAAAAGAAGAGATTCTTTGCAGAAGTGAAAAGCTATTTCTGGGAAGACCCAAACCTCTTTAAACAAGCAGGTCGATCAGATTATTCGCGGTAGCTGAAAGTGAAGTGGGTGAGATACTGACGCATTGCCACTCTTTAGAGTGTGGGGGTCATTTCAATGGACATAGAACAACGGCCAAGGTATTACAATCGAGCTTTTATTGGCCCTCTATATTCAAAGATGCACACTTGTTTGTAAAGTCTTGTGATCGGTGTCAAAGGATCGGGAACATTAGAAGAAGAAATGAAAGGCCATTGATGAATATTCTAGAGGTAGAACTTTTTTATGTCAAGGGCATTGACTTTATGGGTCTGTTTCCATCGTCCTATGGGCACAAGTACATACTCTTGGCAGTGGATTACGTGTCCAAGTGGGTGGAAGCCATTCCAACCATTACTTTGATGCCATGGTAACTCATGTTTCATCAAAGAGTAACATCTTTTTGGGTTGCCCGAGCTCCTGGGAAAGGCTGCATCACGATGAAGGCTCACATTTTTGTAACAAGTTGTTTGCGTTGCTCCTGGCCAAATGTGGGTTGAAGCATCGGGTGTCACTTGCATACCACCCCCAAAGCAATGGGCAAGCTGAGGTGTCGAATAGGGAGATCAAAAAAATCTTAGAAAAGACAGTTAATGTGACGAGGAAAGATCAAGAACAAAATTGGATAGCTATGGGCTTTATCTAACAACTTTCAAGACCCCATTAGGAATGTCTCCATATAGGATTGTCTATGGCAAGGCATGCCACTTACCTGTAGAACTGAGCACAAAGCATACTAGGCAACTAGAATGCTAAACATAAATCTCGAAAAGGCCGGGAAAAAGAGGATGCTTCAATTGAATGAGCTGGATGAACTTAGGTAGAATGCATATGACAGTTCAAGAATCTATATGAGAAGACTACGTGGCATGACAAGCATCTAGTTATAATGAGTGCTTGTCTATTTCAGAGGCCGAATTATTCCCTGCCGTAGGAACTAAGGTCGCCAGCATTATACCCAGGAAGTCCACAGGTCATCTCCACAGCAGTGGTATCTAGGTGATCCTTAGGGTTATTCTCCAAAGAATGTGTGTTCAAAAGTAAAATACTGCTTATGGTTATTGATTGAAAAATCATTGTTGGACTATTTTAAAACGTAAAGGAAGGATTGATAGGTTCTTAGGTTTCACCACTACCATCAAGTAATTCCCACCTCTTATTCACAATCTCATCTAAGATCCATTGATGAATGATCTTCGACGGAAGATTTTACCTTAAAAGCTCTTTTAAAACGAAAAATGATCGAGCGATGATAAACACTTGTTCAAACGACCGCTAGACTCTACTTTGCACTGCCATCAAGCACAACGTGTGCACCAAGGATCTTCGCTCACACGCGTTGTCATGAAGCATGCCCAACTAAGGTTTTATAAGAATTTTCTACAAGTGCTTAGCATTGTACAATCCCGTTGAGGTACAAAAGAGGAATTTAGGGTTATTACCTTGATCGAGGTGAGTTTCCACCGTTAGAACCCCATCATGGGAGTTTAGAACCTCATTAAAACTAGAAAGCGATTCATATTTGATAAGAAACTACTCATAAAAGAAACTTGAGAAAATCACACTTTAATTGCAAGATTTGAGAATCAAAAGAACAAAATACTGTAAGAGAAAACCGAGTTGTATGAACTAACTGAAAGATTATACGTAATTGAAACTTAATCCAATAGTGTTAAGTATTTACGCTACTTCCAACCCCAGTAAAATATGAGAAAAACACTTTCTTTCTAAGTGAAACCAAACCTTAGAATAAAAATCAAGCCTTCCACCCTTCCTTTAGCTTTTATACCCTTCTTTTCCTTGCGGAACTCCAATTGGTGGTTGAAGGACGAGCTATGTCTTTGCACCAAGTTGAATTTACTCAAATCCCGCTAGGTGGATTAGCATATTGGTAAATTTCCAGATTCATTATGTGGTACCGTACCACTTGGCATCGGGTGATTTCCCCGCTTGGGGCACCGATACCGATTGTCTGGCACGGCACTCACTCAGCCTCTCGCAACAAATTCCCCAACACCATCGCACCTCCTAAGATCTCTCAACAATGATTCTATCATCCTCAGCACACGATCTACATTCGCTCTGGACACGAACCCCTATAACAATTATGCATCTGAACTCGAAAACCTCGCACAAGTCCAAACACGAACAATCAAAGGCACCTATTCTATACAAAAAGAGGGCAAAGAGTCAGTACTAAACTGGTATAAATGTCGCTTTTTGTATTCAATAATGAGTTTAAACCGGGACAACAAGTATTGCTCTTCAATTCAAGATTGAAATTGTTCCAAGAAAATTCAAGTTAAGATAGTCTGGGCCATTTGTGATCATCCAAGTTTTCCCATACCTGTGAGTGTCGAAATAGATGTAATCCCCGAGAGAGATCGATGAAGGTGAATGGCAAATGAGTGAAGCCTTACCTTGGTGGTCAATTCGAGAAGGTCAAGTCCACCACAAGCTCAAGCTACCCAATGTCGACCATGAAATTATAGTTTGCCATAAGTTTTCTGTGATTGAGCACCAGTTAGGCGAACACAGCTTGGTCGAGATAACAACAGTAAACAAAGAGCTACTTAGGAGGCAACCTAAGCTTTTAAATTATTTTTGTCATCAATATTTCTTGTTCTAAGTTTTCTAGGTTTGACTTTGCTTATTTTAATTTTCATGTACTTATGTTGCAGTGTTTTGAGGTTTCGTGGTTGCTATGGCTAAGAAGAACTAGCATGGAAAGCTTTGTGCGGGCTTTGAGGAAGAGTAAAGCCGAATGCAGATAGAAAATTTTTGTAAAAAAATCCTGGTTGATGGTCTCAAGAATGTCGCGATGTTAGGTTCCAACGTCGCGACGTTGAAAAATACTTCGGAACATTCGACATTGGCCCAATGTCGCACCGATCCCCTGAACGTCCTCAAAACACCTATGATTCATCCACGTTGGTGTCGGCACCTCCTGTCCATCGCCCATGATAACCGTTAAAATCCCACGAACTGGTTCGCCTGAGCGCGCATGGGTCAGCACGGTGTCCATTCATACAGTTCATCGAGTGTCGTTCAGATCATTTTTTTCTACAGATTTCATTAAACAAGTGGGGACCCCAGAGGTTTTGGCTAAATCGGAGTTTATTGGAGTATGTCAAATTCGGAGCACTTGAGCTTGTTTCAAAACATATCTCCCTTGTCCGAACTCGTAATCATGCATGTTTGCTTTGCTAAGATTCTCTTATTTTCCAAGGAGGTTTCTGTTAAAAATTCATAATTTTTGTCAACCGTTTGACCAATCAGTTTGACTGGTTCGTCGGGATAGTACGTATACAAGACTATTTTTTTGGGTGATTTTGGCGAGCACTCATCCTTGTTTTGATCATATCTCACACATCCAAACTTGGAATTGTACACCGTTTTTTTTTTTTTTTTTTTTTTTTGGTCTCCTTATTCTTCAGGGAATATTCTATCAAAATATCATAATTTTCCTCAACCGGATCAACAACATTGGCATCCACCCAACTAGGTTTGTCGGGCGCTGTGTGGAGCGCTTTGATTTTGTGGATTTTAGAGCTCAAATCCCATATGGATTAGGCTCATATGATCCAAATCTGTCATGGGAAGTTTTCAAACCATTTTGGGCTTTGATCTAAGTTACATTCAACCCACCATGAATCCATGTGGGATACTTATGGTATAAATAAAACCCTATGAGCCAAACTTAGGAATTGGGTGAGGGAGTTATTAGGAGTGGTTTCAAGGCTAATGGAGCTCTTTCCAGAGTTTGAAAGTGGAAAAAACCAGGTGGGTTCAGAGGTTGAGGTGGGAATCAGTATAAAAGGAGAGAAAGATCATAGTGTAAAAGACCTTTAGCACTTTTTCTAGGCTCGGATGCACATTTTCTATTTTTTTTTTCGGATGCTTAGCTTGGATTTTTTTCTTCTGCTTTGTGGAAGAGGTGCATCTGCACTTTGATCCACTCTCTATTTCATATCTTCTTCCCTATGCTCTTATCCTGAATAAATATATCTTTGCCTCTGCACAGCTCCGCCACGCTTTGTTGGTGTAAGGCAATGGTCCATATAGCTAAGTTGGGCTTTCAGAAGAAGGCTCATCAATTTCTTGCATATTTCATTTTGATTATCTCATGAGACCTTAAAGGTCTAAACAGTGATGATGACTATGGGAACTTCCATGGGTATCATTCCTTTGAATTGAATGGTACGGTTTTGTTGGACTGGACCAAAAGACATATACAAATTTATGACACTATTACCAAAGGACTATTGTCTAATCCCCAGCAATAATGCCATGAAACTTGTTTGTTATATTTCTTGCAATTATACCGATTAAAAATGGTTTCCTTAAGACTAGATAAATTTCTTCTCTCGTGGATCCATGATTCCTCGCAAGGTAATAGACGAACAAGCAATAAAGTGATTTAAGTCCGTATATCGACCACGAGATCTCAAGAAATTCTCAATCAACCACCCCGACTACTCAAGCTCTCATACTATTTGACTATGATTCGCACTGACATATTCCCAGTAACCCTTGAAAATAATGAAAGAATAAAGATATGTAAACTAGAAAAAATGAAATAATGCTTTAAACGTTAAAATAAAAACAAGAAATAGACCAATCGCTTAGTTTTAAAGGAGCATTGAAAAGACAACTGCTAGAAACATCAATTCCCGCAGACAACTCGTGAGCTTTACTTCATGAACTTCAGATTTAGAATTATCTAAGGAAGAAGGTAATGCCAGGGATCTCTCCTTAATGACATATTTCATCATCTAATCTTCCGTTTCTTTCGAATGCAGAATTAGATAACTACTTTAACTGAAGCTGCTCTTGTTCTAGGTATTTTTCTTTTCAATACTTCATACCTGCACATGGATCAGAAACCTTAGCCTTAAGACTGCTGACTGATCAGTAGTAATATACACAAGTGCAGTAACACAATTACCAAAAGATTATCTAATCCCCTAAGAACGCTCCATACAACTTGTTGACTGGACCATTTGATGTACACCAAATTTATGACGTTATCACCTAAGGACTATTATCTAATCCTCGGCAACAATACTATAAGACTCGTTAAGGCTACATCAATAAATTGTTATGGATCATAACACTTCTTCAAATTTGAGACTTATTACCCAAGGACTATTGTCTAATCCTCAAGAACAACCATTAAACTCGAAAGTGTGAGTTTTTTGGTTATTACTGATTAAAAGATATTTTTGTAAGAGTAAACCATTCGGTGGTTTTTGATCCAAAGATAATGTAAGTGCAATGTGCTCCACAAGCAATAAAATGGATTTAAGTCCGTATATCGATCCTACGAAATCTCAAGAATTTTTCAATCAACTACCCCAACTACTTAAGCTCCATACTATTTGGACGATAATACAATGAGATTTTGCTTGAAAGCTGAAATGAAAGATGTAAAGAAAAATTTAATAAACAATAAATGAATTGAATATTGAATATCAAAATAACAAATTTAGATTTAACAAGTATTCCTAAAGAAATCATTGAATAATCAGCTATTGTGAAGAATCAATTCCTACATCAGATCAGATTTTGGTTTTCGAACTACGCATCTTTAAACTAGTCCAAGGATTAATAAGTGTGACTGATCTCCGTCACCCGCTCATCATCTCACCTTAACTATTTCTCTCGAACACAGAGGGGTGAAATAACCACTTTTAAAACTAGCCTTGTTTTGGGTATTTTTCTTCTCAATACTTCATACCCACAACATGGACTCCATGTGGCTCAGCTCCTTCAATTGTAGGCCATTGGCTGTAATGCACTATATCAGTTCCTTTCACCTCAAAATTAGAATAGATTATTCTTCTCGATCAGATCCTTACTAACATGTGATCGAATTCACTTATTCGATCAGGGTAAACTCTCAGTGATACTTAAATTTATAACTCACTCAACCTATTCTCATTAGTAGGTTTAGAAGAGATGGTTGATTTAGTTATACAGAGCGTGATTATAATGCGAAATTAGGTTCAAATACATCCCAAAATTGTTTCTTACTCGTGAATGCCTTCAGGTCACCCCGCAGGGCCTCTATAGAAATCCCAGAGCTGAACAAATCTCGTTATGGATACGCGAGACTCCAAATTGGGATCAATCTAAGAACACGCAAACCAGCGTCATTTAACATCCGTTCGTTTATTAAAATATCGCAGAAAGAGTTTATTTCGACAATAACGCTAATTCAATGGAAGTCGGGTTTCTAATTATCATTATATTACATTGGCTTGCCGATCAAGAAAACCATCAGAATCGGAAACTAGGCAATGAATCCTAATTTGTCTGAATTTAACAACCAGACAAGACGGCATACATCTACATTCAAATTTCAATCCTTTACAACTAACGCTCAAACTAAATTAGAACGTAATACACACTAATCTAATCTAAAATAAAATGGAAACGAAAAAAGAAAGAAAGAAAAGAAAAGAAAAATAAAATACAGGAGCCTTTCGCATAATCCGCATCTCTCTTCGTCGCTAAGAGTCGCTTCTGGTAGCAAATTTTCAGATGCATAGGGTTCTCAAGTTGGTCCAATTCCAATGCACTTTGATTTCCCCAATGGACCGCCCATGTTATATCGGCAAAGTCGCTACCCAAAGTTCTTGTCGCGACATCGCTAGTCGGGCACTTGTTGCAAAGATTTATCGCGAAGTCGCGATATTCTTTGCTTTTCAGAAGACCTTACGTCCCGACAGCGAATCAATGTCACACATCAACCTTATTCACCGCAACCTTAAATGATGGTTTCCGATGTCACGACATCAATCTTTTTTGTCGCTGACATCACTCTATGGCTCCACAGGTTTTAATCGTCGCTCCTCGTATGTCGGATCGATCTCTTGTCGCGTGACATCGCCTCATGCCTTCGGCAGCCCTTCGATGATTTCACGTCGCAGATCAATATCTTGTCACACATCACTTATGGTCAGCCTTTGAATTGTCGTTCGGTGTCGCGACATCGATCTCTTTGTCGCGACACGCCTTGGAGTCTCGCAGCTCAACCAGGTCTTCTGGCGTCGCGACATCGATCTTCTTATCGCGATATCGCCTTAAGTCTTGCGTGCCTTCTTCGAGTGAGCTGCGATGTCGCCGACATCAATCCCTGTCGCCACATCACTTTATGGAATTGCGCCAACTGCAAGTCTCATGTCGTGACTCGATCTCTGTCGCCGAAGATCAGATTATGCCTCAGCAGCCTTAAACCGGTTGCTTCGTGTCGCTGACACGTCAGTCCTCGTCAGCACTACAAATGCAAATCACACTGCTTCATCTTTCAAACCCGCTATAGTGTCAAGGTGCTTCTCTTGTCACGCATCTCCATCCCTTTGGTCGCGACATCGATCTTCGTCAGCGACATCACGATGTTGTCGCTGGATGCATCATTTCTAAGTCTCCGGTTAGTCTTCGCTGTTTCATTAAATGCCCGCCACTTCGCATCGTTTCCTTCGAATTTTCCTTGATGTCGCGACTGCATAATCGGACAATGCAAGCCCAAACCGCAAATATTAGTTACCCACTGAGCCTTTCATTTCTACTCCCGCTATTTTGATTTTTACCCACCGATTGTCGCATTTTTCTACCGTTTTTTCTTCTTTCTTCACACCCTCGCACAACAAATTAGTGAGTTTCTTCATAATTTCGCATATTAATTATTCCTTTTCGACAGAAAATCAAACAAAAATGGATTAAAATAGATGACTTTTAAGCTCATCAAACCTCCCCCAAACTTAAAGTTTTTCTCATTCCTCGCAAAGAAAGAAAGAATTGTTTGTCCTCAAACAAAAAGGACATTTTTCTATTCTGTCTTGCAGTAGCAGTCAATTTTGGTTGAAATACAAGAATGCATTTTTTTCTCTGCATATCTAACTTCGTTTCAGGCTCAAGGTTGCTTTTAATCTTTATAGTATACAAAACTAAACTGTTGAAATTGTTTTATAAACTACATAACTACTAGATCCTGCTAGAATAATAGATATATTTTCCTTTCTCATCTTCATACTGAGTCACTTAACTCCTAAAGTCCTTCACGCTTTGATTGCTCAAGATTTCCAAATTCCATAGGTTTGTTTCTTCATATTGATTCCACTAATAGGTGATTTCAGCCTCAAGATCAATCAAACTTTTGGGCTTACATATTGTTAGGCTTGGGTAATGGTATGATGGAAGGAATTTTGAGGGGTTAAGATTACTCCTGAACCTTTCTCCTCTTTCTCATTCCTTTCTTTCTTGTAGTTTCTCTCTCTTACCAAACTCCCTAAACTTCATGTTTGGGGACATTTCTTTGATTTCTTCAATTCAACTCAGATGCCTCTATTTCTCACTCTTGTAATTCAACCGGGGAAATTTCCTTTGCTTCTTGTCACAATTCAGGATAGTGCAATGTTTTAACTTTTTAGGCTTTCAACACTCTTAGCTTAACTTTAAGTTAGTAGCCCCATACCGTATGGCATTAGGTACCAGGTGCTGGAAACAATCCCTGGAACTTAACAACAAGAGAGTTAGGCCACAAGATAAAATCCTATCCTCTATAAGCTTTCTTTTCATTGCATTTTCTGCTCTTTATGCCTTTTTCTTTCATTTCCTTTATTTCTTTTTTTTTTTTTTTTTTCCTCCTTGAGTTCCTCAAAACCTATACTCCTCAAACTTCATTTCTTTTCCGAACTCCTGGGTAATCATAGTCTCCCATCAAGATTGATTTCTTAGATGGTTGGGGTTTCTATTGGTTTATTTTTTTAGAAAATGTTTGTTGGCTCACTTCTGGAACGAAGGTGTATTGTGCATCAAGATATGAATAGATGGCTAGAATGGCTCAAACTATCCAAGAATGGCTCACATCATCTCATGTCACTGTATCACTCAGAATTCTCGCTCAATCAATAATCTAACAAATTCTGTGAATTTGATCGAAACAGCTGTGACTCACCATAAGGCATTGTATTGACTCATTTTTGTTGATGAGTAGTTAAATTACTTGATATCCAACACTTGACTTATTGTTCACTCACAAACTCAAAATATGTCTTGTTCCCTTCCAGTATTGTATTACCTTTCCTCTATTCTTAATTTATCAGCTAGACTTAAGTCACTTTTGCACTTTGTGTTTCAATTAAACTGTATTCATTTGGCCCTTATTCTACATTTCCTCTCAGCTTTTATTCCTGTCTAACCGCTTTCATTCAATTCATCTCATTACATCTCGTTAGCTTTATTCTCGAACTAATTCACTTTTTATTTTCCCAACTATGCAACCACAAAGCAACACACAAATTTAACAAACCAAATATTACAACAATTCATTTCAATTATCATTTTATTTCTGATTCATTTGCAACTGTTGGATACACAGTATGGGCTTGGAAGGTAAGGAGGTCATCTTGGGAAGAAGCTCATCTTTTTCTTTTGAAGAGGGCAAAGAAGATATTAGATCCGTGTCTAGGTATTCAAATGATGGAATGGAGGAAATTTCATTTCCTTCTTTCCTTTTCTCTTTCTTAGTTTCCTTCTTCAACTTGATCTTCAATGAAGATCTTCATTGAGAGATCAACCTTCTTGTTTAGCCTATCTTGTCTTTCCCCAAGCCGTTCATTGTGTTTTCCATTTCGCCTATTATTTCCCCAGACTGGAAAGATTGTTGTTAATCGCATCCAAATTTTCTAGCTATTCTTTCGCCTCGAGAGGATTGTATCCTTGCTTTGTCTCTATCATCCAAATTTTTATTCTCAAAATCTTTTTGTAGAGACTTGTATAAAATTGAACTTTGATTTGTTCTCCAAATTTGGCTTCCCGTTTCAATTCTTTTCTTCATGATGTTTAAGAGCCGAGAATCATGTCTCAAACCCATTGTTATAAAAAGACTATGACTCAGCTTGAGTTTCGTAGAAGGTCGCGATCTCTTTCCTTTCATTTCTTTCTTGAAGTCCTCTTAAGCCGTCAAGAACCTCTTTCATCCGTTCTTCTCTTCTTCAGCTCTTCTCCCATTAATGACTTCTTCTTTTAACCCCTCATATAAACTCCTTTCCCTGACTTGCTGACATTCCAATTTTTCCTTTTCATCTTTTCGTATGGCATTGAGGACTCCATTATTGAATTGTTCTCTTTGTTCTCTGAGCCTCCTCCCCGCTCTCGAATGCCTCGCTTTTGCATGAGGAGAATCCAGCTAAGGGGATGGAGAGAAATCTAAGGGGCTTCTTTCATCCCATTCTTCATCACCGGCAAATGTGGAAGTGATATTTTCAGGAGGATTTTCTGATTCTCTTCTTCTGGCCAGCAACCCCAAAGTCTCCTTCGCCTGCACCGGAGCTTCTTCTCCGGTTTTAACTCAACACCCCCCTTTTCTTTTTTGGTTTCTGGTCCCTTTCTTGCTCACCGTAGAGTGGTGACAAGCCATAGTGGACCTCTTCTTCTTCCTGCACTTTCACCCCAGCCTTTTAACATAAAAAACAAATATTGTTGTCGGGTAAGGTATCAATTCTTGTTTCCCCTTCATGGTACCTCATTATAGAATTTTCAATTATTACTCTTACATCGAGCTTGTACCCTTTTAAAATAGCATACAGCATAATTGCTTCCTGCTCTCTCACTGTGCACAAATACTTGGTTGGGACCAAAACAGAGGCCAAGAAATAGAACCATACCTTAGCCTCTTCGCAAGAAGGCTTTCCCTGCTCGTGAGTTTGCCCTCTTCACCTTGTCCCAGTTGTGCTTTTCCGTCAGTGAGCTGATGAATACACATTTGAGTGATAATTATAAGAGAATCGAACACATTTAAACCACAATGTACTCACATTTGGCATAAGAACAGGTACTTCTAATCTCTTCGGTGGTTTTCGCACTGCAAGTGTGTCTTTAGGTTTAAAACGTAAGTGCACAAGGATGTGTTCGAAGCTATGAAGCAATGTAGATGTGGGTGAGCAATTGACGAAGTCTCTAGAACCCCACAAGCAAGGAGAATGAGGGATTAAGTCCTACCAAGAGGGACTTAAAGTCCTACCGTAGAACTTGCTGAAAATCGGTAAATAGACAAGTCCTACCGACTTCTAAAGTCCCACCAGAGCACTTTGGCCGAAAGTGGCAAGTGAGCAACTCCTACCGCAGGGATTTAAAGTCTGTCAGAGACTTTGGCGAAACTTATGGAATTGTCCAAGAATTAATCCATACGCGAGGGTACTCTCCAGGGCTAACCTAAAATGGAAAAATCACTTTTGAGGGGGCTATAAAAGGAGGAGGACACAAGTATTCACTGAGAGCTTTTTTTTCCTTTAGTTTTAGTTCTCTCTCTTTCTTCTTCTTTTAGTTTTTAGTTCTTCAATTCTATAGGTTTAAGTAATAGCTTTTCTCCATCTTCTCGTGTGGTACTTGTAGATCCGTATTTCAGATTTCCTTTCTTTTAGAAGTTTCGGATTAGAGAGTTTGCAATCTTTCAACAGCAAATATTTGTTCTACTTTTAAATCTTCGTATTATATATTCTATTCTCATTTTACAAGTTAACTCTGATTTCTTCAAGATCCCGCTTTTATGATTAATTGTTCTTCAACTTTAATCATTCATATAAATTTTATGGGTTCTAAACCCCATCGCTCGGGATCATACTGGGAAACTCACTCGATCAAGGTAAAGTCCTCAATCCCTCTATATTGATTTTAAACGGATCGTGGTAATATTGATCACTTGTGTAGAAGTTGTTTTAAACCATTAGGTTAAGAAATTCTTGACAACGTGTTAACGAGATATTTCCTATTAACGTTGTGCTTGATCATAATGCCAACTAAGGGTTCGCTTTTAATTGAGAACAAGTGTTTAGTATTTCGATCATCTTTATTTTCCAAAGGCATTCAAAGATAAATCCCTCCATCGACTAATCGCTTTCTCAATGGTTCCTAGATGAGTTTATAAAATAAGAGGTGGGAATTTACTCGATCAAAGTGAGTGGAACCCTAAAATCCCAAGCACTGTCTTTCATTTTAAACATTCAAACCAATCAACCATTCAATCAAACAACACAACATTACAGTTTTCTTTAAACCATACTTTAAGGAGAATAGCTCCTATTGATCAACCGAATCGTGACTACACTCCCGTGTGGAGATGACCTGTGGATTCCTACGCATTACACAATGCTAGACGACTATAATTCTACGCTTGGGAATAGAATTAGCATACTAATCAGATCTAGCATTTTTACGCTGGCACGGAGTGGCGATCAACTGTTGATTCAAGAGAGCTAGAGGTAAATTGCAATTGCATTGCAATTCCGGTACGTTCTCCACTTTTCTTTTTATTTTGTTTTGTTTTTGTTGAGAAATCTCAGTAAGTGTTTCTTGGACAGAGTAAGTGTAGTGCATGTCAATCTGGGCTCGCAACGAGAAACACCGATTAGTCAGAGTTACATCCCCTAGAAACCTTGAGAAATCCATTATAAGCCAAGTGTCTCAAGATAACATTTTACCTCCAATGGATAATCCTGAGAATCAGCAAGGACTCTATGAGCCTCCACAACATGGGGCCATGCACGCTCCCAATAAACTCCGTGATAGTGGAGGAGGAAATGGTAACCTTCAGCACAATCAATATATTCCTCCTCGCTCCTTGCCCAATGTAGAAAGAACCTCGAGAAATTCCGTTAACCTCGAGGACCACCACAAATTCTTGTATTCGCTTCTCCCGATGAGGCCAACTTCACCCCTCGATGAAGCCTGAATGATCCGTCTTCACCAGATACCAAGGGTTCGACCGAGAATCCCACTATTTACGGATTTCGAGGATGTCCGCAGCAGATTCCTCTCCACCGGTTCACCTCTCCATATAATCTGTTTAGTTCTATTCCCTTTTGCTTTAAAGGAGAAAGCTAAAATTTGGTTTCATTCCTTGGCACCCACTCGATCTTTACATGGGAAAATATGCGAAATGAGTTCCTACCAAATTTTTCCCGGTCAGACGAACTAATGTTTCACGAGAGCAATCTCGTAACTTTTCGAAAAAGCCCGGGGAACCGTTTGTCATGCATGGGAAAGATATATGATCTCCTCCATGCTATCCCTCACCATGGATTGGATGTAGGACAAATATGTGCATACTTTCATCAAGGATTATCCCTGAATAATAAACAGTACATCCAGATGATGTGTGCAGGCGAATTCTATGAAAAGAGTGCTAGGGAAGCAATCCAACTCTTTGACACTATAGCAGAGAATGCTCGAACTTGGGAGACTAACACCTCTATAGACACTGCTAAAGTGCACAACATCCACTGGTGGCGGAATCCACCACCTAAGAGAGAATGATGAGTCATGGTGCCAAATTTAATTTAACAAGGAAACTAGGAGGCCATAGAGATGAAAAAGGTGAATGAGGTAACGAGGTACCTCAACTAAATTCTCAATACCAAATGACCTAGAGTAGAGGTTTCATGTATTATATGCGAAGCACCCCCACACACTCGACTATTAATCGCCCAAATCTTCCTCAAGTTAAAGGGAGCCATTCAAATTGAATGCTTTCAACGCCTTAATTACCAAAGGAAACCTTTTCAACTCCCCATACTCTGAAACTTACAACCCTAGTTGGTAAGATCCTAATTTTACTGAGAAATGTGGAGGACCACCTAACCTCGCTAAACAACCGAGGCCCTCACTATCCAAACTAAGGTTTTCCAAATTCCATTCCTCCATTTCTGTAATCAAGGCCCTCGATTTCAAGGAAAATTCCAATCAAGGTCATCATCCACCGAACCAGGAATTCAAACTCTCACAAAATTCCCACTCAACCTGGCCAGCTATATAAGAGAAGTCTGAGGTATAGTCAGTTACGTCTCGTATTAAACCCAAAGAAACTACAAAGCAAACACGTAATTCCTAATCGCTTCAACGATGTGAGATCCCGCATAACCAAGTTAACCTCATCTATAGGTAACCTTCAACAAGAAAAGGAAACTCCCTACCACAACCCATCCAAAAACTCAAGGTCAAAACAAGGTGGAAGTTTAGGTTCCAGCAAGGGTACTCGAGCATTGTGGCGCGGCCACTTACCCTCTTATGTAAGTGTGCCGATAAAACTATTCCAACCAAGGAACCAACACAAGAGTCTCATAGTGAATTAGTTAGAGAGGATGAAAATCAGACACACCCCTATGTCCCTAATACAAATGACAAAGATAAGCAACCGCAGGAAGACAAGTCTAACCATATCCCTCCTGTACTCCATACCCTCATAGGCTAAGAGCACCAAAGAAAGTGAATAACCATGTTGAAATTTATGAGTTGTTTAAGGTGTGAACTAACATTCCCTTGTTAGAGGCCATTACAAATCCCATCATATGCTAAATTTCCTCAAGGATTTGTGTACGCAAAGGAAACTAGGTGTCAATAAGGAGGCATTCATGACTAACAAATTCCACGCCCCTAATTAGGAACAATCTCACTTAAAATACAAAGACCTGTGTAGTCCTACTATTTCTTTATAATAGTTGGTGCAAGTTAAAGCATGCTTTAGTGGACTTAGGGGCAAGTATTAATCAAGGCCTTACTCAAGATATGTGGACCTGTATGAATTAGAGCCAAAACCAATATCACCCTCCAATTATCGACCGTAGTATCAAAATCTCTGCAATAAGTGAAGGATGTCTTCGTCCAAGCGACAAATTTACTCGGTCAGATTTCAGGGTGCTCGACACTCAACCGGTAGTGAACCAAGGAACCTGGCCTCCCGCAATTTTTGGTCGACCATTCTTGGCAACCCGCTTAATGCCATCATACATTGTAGGGGGAGGCCTAATGACACTTTCATTTGGGAACATGACTGTTAATCGAATATTTTCTAATGCATCAAAGGAATGGAGATGAAGAAGATACAGAAATTAACAGGTTGACTCCGTAGGCCAAAAATACCGATAATACCCTTCACATGATGATCCTTAAGATATGTTTATCGCCCGACTGGGATGAGGAAGTGACCACTTTGGAGTCGCAATTTCCACTTCATATAATCGGTATATAAAGATGTATTTGAAGTTAACAGCGGGCACCTAAATTTGAACCTTTGTCGCCTAAACAGAGGATAAGACACTTCCGAGGAGAGGCCACCTAAGTCGAGCTAAACCTACCAACACATCTTAAATATGCATTCTTAGGGAGTACACACTTTTCCAGTAATCATATCTTCTTCCTTAGACGTGACTCAAGAAACTCAACTTTTGGAAATATTGAAAACAATACGTAATCGGCTACCGACAATTGCGTATATTAAGGAATTAGCCCCTTGATTTGCACACATGTAATTCACTTAAGAGGATGTTAAACCTTCTAGGCAAACTGCAGACGATCAACCCAAATAATGAAAGAAGTGGTGAAAAGTGAAGTGTTAAAACTCTCGATGTCTGGTTATTTACCCTATCAAGATATAGCATGGGTTACCCAACACGTAGTTCTTTGCTAGTCGAGTCACAAAGAGTTGCCACGAAAATAATGAGCTTATTCCTACTGTGTCACCTGTGATGGAGGGTGTGCATAGACTATAGGAACTGAATTTGGTAATAGGAAAGACCATTTTCCTCTTCCATTTGTAGGGATCGATAAATAGAGCGAGTCATAGGCATGAATTTTATTGTTTTCGATGGGTACTGTGGCACAATCAAATTGAGATAGCTTTAGAAGATCAAGAAAAACTACATTTACTTGCTCCTTTGTACCTTCGCTTTTAGGAAAATGCTCTTTGATCAGGTAATGCACCCTAACTTTCCAACTGCATGATGGTATTTTCAAAGGGGATGATAGAAATCATATTGAGATTTTCATGGATGATTTCTCGCTTTTGGTGACTCATTTGAGGGTCATGAGGAATCCACGTAAGGTTTCGAGAGGTGTCGCAGAAAAATTCTGTGTTAATTGGGAGAAATGTCACTTCATGGTAACACATGAATTGTTTTAGGGCCACATTGTATCAAAAGACTTTAATCAAGTTGATAAGGCCAAAGTTGAACCTGATTTCCAACCTCCCTACTCCTAAGTGTGTTAGAGACATAAGGTCATTCGGGCATGTCTGTTTTTATCGACGGTTTATAAAAGATTTTAGTTAGCAGCCCGGCCTTTTATGTAATTTTACTTGCTAAAGATGTCCTTTCACATGGTCACAAGCTTGTGACACCGGCTGCTAAGCTTCAAAACCATGCTAGTATCACCCCCAATCATGCGGTCTCCTAATTGGGACCTCCCATTTGAGATCATGTGCGATGCTAGCGATTATGCCATAGGGGCTGTGTTAGGACAGAGGGAGGACAAAAAGGCTTTTGTCATTTACTATGCTAGTAAGACACTAGACGCGGCCCAGCCACCATACAACCACGTAAAAGAGTTTCTGGGGCAGCTTGTCTTTGCTCAGCAAAAATCTCGTCATATATTGTTGGCTCTCCGTGACCATCTTTGATTACGCAGTTTTGAAATACTTGCTCTCTAAGCAGATACAACCAAGGTTGACTAGGTGGATTTTACTGGTCAAGAATTCAACTTGACTATCAAAGATAAAAGGTCAGAACGGTCAGCACCACCTATCTCGATTAGTTCCGTAATCCAACTCCCATGGCATACCCATAGATAGCTTTCCCGATGAGCAACTTGCTCTTATACATTTATCTGGTGGTACGCCGACATAGTGAATTACCTAGTCACCGGCCAAATTCCAAATTAATGGACTTCTCACGTAAAAAGAAATTTTCGACAGATATTAAGAAATACTATTTGATGATCCATATCTATTTAAATACCGCCCGTGATCAAATATCGAGAAGGATGTGTAAATCGAATGATGAGTGTGCATAAATTTAACTTCTTTACATTCCGTTTATGAGGACATTTCTCCGCTCTCGAAAACACAGACAAGATTTTGCAAGCTGGGTTTTATTAGCCCACTCTATTTAAAGATTGTTTTGATTTCGCAAACGTGTGCTCCATGCCGCAATTAGAGGTCACAAAATCTAAACATGATGCCTCTACCCCACTCCCGATCATTGAAATCTTTGATTGTTGGGGTATTGACTTCATGGGGCCTTTTCCCTTCGTGGCTATCTCTACATTTTATCGTCAAGGACTATGTATCTAAGCTGGTCGAGGCGCTTCCAACGAGAACCAATGATCATAAGGTTGTTTTGAAATTTATAAAGGAACATATTTTTTCTTGCTTTAGAACGCCTGCGATTGCCAGTGATGGTGGACTCCACTTTCGCAATCGATCTTTGAAAATCGCTAAAGAAATAATATGGTGTCACCCATAAAGTATCCACGCTTTACCAATCTACGTACCTCAATGGTCAGTCGAGTTAGCCAACAGGAGATAAACACATTTAGAAAAGATCTGTTGTCCCGAATCGAAAAGATCGGTCACCCGTTTTTACCCGATGCTCTGCGGCATACCGTATCGCTTTAAAACCGGCTCTGGTATGTCTCCCTTTATAGCTAGTTTATGGCAAGGCTTGCCATTTGCCGCACTCCACAAGAGAGATGGAACACCAGTTTACTGGCTATTCGAACTTTTAACCGATCTAACTCAAGCAGTGCAGCCGTTTATCGCGTTTAAATGAACTCAAGAGTCATGAGGGGAGTCGATGAAAAGCTCCGCACTTGCTAAGTGCGAGCGCTCAAGTCATCCCACAAATCCATCGCCAGAAATTTTCAACCCAATCGTAAAGTGCTTCCTACAAGCTTCCCGATTACATCTATTTCCTCGAAAGCTCCGGGCCTCGATGGATCGCCTCATCAAGTTAAGGTGGTCTATCCATACGGGCGCGGGAAATTGAAAATCCTGACAACGGACACTCCTTCAAGGTGAATGGCCAACGCCTCAAACCGCTCGAACATTTTAATCCTCAAGAGCACAAAGAAGATTCGTAGACCCGCCCTACCAAAAACTCTCCTTCCAAGCACATCACTCTCAAATTGTTGTAAATAGTTTTGTTTTTTATTTTGTTCTCGTTTTGTTTGTTTTTATTATTTTTCCTTCATTCAAGGCGTATTTCCTTTCTTTCCATAACATATAAAAAAAAAAAAAAAAAAAAATCCTACTTGCTTCTGCGGTGTCTCCAATTCGTTGGGGGTACCTTAGTTCAATGCATCGGGGAAGGGACAATGCTTGTATCTCTGTTAATAAGGGGGTAAATTATTACCTTTGGTTGAATGTAACTATAAGCTCGTTATATGTTCGAGTGGGTGGTACGAAAATTGCCTTTGGAATGTCATGTTTTACATGCTGTACATACCATGATCTCATATACTCTCCACATCATCTGCATGTGCATCATGCAAGCACACACAGAGCCTCATATTAGATGCCGTGACTGTTTCCCATGCATTACACTGTTTTACTCCTCGCCGGCCACCACAGGACACCTTGGCCCGAAATTTCTCAATCTTGCACCTTGATTGTTTCCCAGTTATTGCATCATTTTAATTTGGTCATGTGAATTTCATGCATCATAGTCTTTATGGAACACCTTGCATAAGTGGAAAATGATTAGAATATCATTTTTGTGCATACGTGGAGTTGTGAGTCTCGACCCTTGCACCATTTTGAGCTTTTCGGTTGTCAAGTTTATTCGAACCTTAGAATCGATTCATGAACCAGCGGTGATTCTCATGGAGGTTGGAAGACATCCAAGGAATGAATTATAAGTACCAAAAGTCCTACAAATGCATTGGTGGAATGCGACAAAGTAGATATGCGAAAAGCAGGATGAAGGCGGGTTGAGCAGTCGAAGTTGTGGTGCATACATTCAAAGTGGAAAATATATATATATTCATTATATATATACTTTCGAAAAGAAAAAAAACAAGCCGATGGCAAGAAGTCCTCTGAAGTGGGACTTTAAGTCCTCACAGGTAGGACTTAAACAAAAAAAGAAATCGAGCGGTAGCAGAATCCTATGATTGGACTTTAAGTCCCCTCACCGTGGATCGGGTAAGAAGTGATGAGGTCTTTATCACCCAGTGGGTTTGCCTCTTCATTTCCTGGGCTTTATATTAGTCCACAAGTTGTTGCCTATTGCTTGTTCCTTTTCACAAAGTGCATGGCTTGATTTCCTCTGCCGGGGTTCGAGGTCCAAGTTCCGGATTGATTACTTGCGGTCGATGTTCGCACGGGGTAAAGCTTTACCATTCTCATAGCATTGTTAACTCTTCTCTCGATTAGATATGGACTTCTTTGGATGGATTTTTGTTCTTTGTTATTCTGCGATTGTTAGTTAGAAGCACGTGTTGTCGAATGGGCGGGGCCCCTTCTGATGCACACCACGAGAGCCCGACCCAGGTGATCGGGCGAATCTTTGGGATATGATTATTGCCCACGGGCCATGCAGGGCGTTATCATTATCATCATGTCTCATGGCGTTAGGAAGAATGCGGGAAGGGAAGGCGTGATTCATATAGAGCAGCGGTGAAGAAGCGATGCCACCGGCCGATGAAAAAGAAAAGGAAAACAGAAATTTAATAATCCTCTTGAGAAAGTGAGGATTTATACGAGAGTGTCGATGAGAGATTGAGGCTATGTTCTTGAAGATTAAGAAGGTGAGCCACGAAATGGGTTGATTAATGGCAAATAGAGGTTTAGGTCGAGAGGGGCGTCAATCTGGCTGTTTTTATACTCACCCCATCGGGGTAATTATGCGGGAAAATATGCACTTTGTGCTCGGAGATAAGTGTTACCTTGAGTTGTTGAGTTCTCGATTTGAAGGAAGATCAGTGAATTCGATGCAGTGTTGGAAACCTCGGTGATGGGGGCGACGTGTCCTCCTGATTCGATAGCACATGCCCCTTGCATTATGTTAGATCTGACATCAGGCCAAGCCATATCCACGCCCGAGGCCATTACTAGTTTTGATGCCCGGCACTACGAGGCCATGTACTCATCCTGTACCCATAGTGGATTTATGAAACGAGAAATTTATCCACTGAAGAAATTTAAGAGGCGGGAATACGCCACATTAAGACAAGATCATCCCACGCAATCGTGTTTTGGTAGAATGGATTTGTGAGCTTCGATCAAGAGCGATTAGGTTGTTGTCACGAGTTATGGCCCGAAACTTGTCAGTGTCACACTAGTCATATGGTCTCGCGCGATGAGAGAGTTTCTGATGTCGGCGTTCACGCGGAATATTAGTTTCCTAAACATGACCGTATTGTAGAGCGGGGATGAGGAAACGATTAAAGAAAAGATAGTGATACCTCGAAAGGAGGCGAGATCCACGACTAAGACCAGCAGCGAAGCTAGAAGGCGGCCTCTGACCCACGGCCACGGTGCCTCCGACCCACTCTTGGGACCACTTCTTCCACGGTTCGGCACCTATGAGCACATATGGCTGAAGAGGATGGAGGCGGCGGATCAAGGGTGGTTCGAGTGTATCCTTGGGAGGCTTGTTTGGACCGACGTCTTGCGGGCTTGAGGCCACATCTTATAGTGAGCCGGCGATAGCGGATGCTACTTCTCCGGTTAGAGGAGAGTCGGAAGAGTTAGGCAGGCTAGCGTGGACGAGGGCGCACATTCTCCTCGATGAGGATGAGGATGACCAGCTGCATGTCGCTGCACTAGGAACATGCCCAGAATTGGTGTTAGCTGATGGGTAGTAGACCTTAGCCATGTCATGCGACACCGTTTTGATTTTCCTTTTCTTTCGTTAAATGTGTTATTGCAAGCTTTATTGGACCTGTTTGATTCGGCTTGTGTTTTGCGTTTCCTTTGGAGCTCTATGCATGATGGTTACATGTTTTATCTTTATATGATTGTGTATAATTTTGATCATTCTGATTCATTCTGAAGCATGACTATCTTGCACTTCTTAACATCCACGATCCACTGTCAGATAACCAATTTTGTGTTTGCATATTTATAATACTCATTATTTAAGAATGTGGTTGGGCGATTAGTCATCTTTGATTATTAATGCCCGACGTGGGTGAAATGCTTTGTTCCGTAAGTGTTGTTTTGAGATTTTATGAAAGTATATTATCTGGAAAAAGAGCATAATTTAGAGTTCATGCCTAGTGGGTAGTTTCGTTCTAAGTCTTGCTAGGGACTGAGATGCGGAATTGGGGGTGTGATGAATGCACATTTGGTGATAATTATAAGAGAGAATCGAACACATTTAAACCCTGATGTGCTCACATTTGGCATAAAAGCAGTACTTCTAATCTCATACGTGTTTTTCGGACTTGTGCGAGGTCTTTTAGGTTTTAAGCGTAGGAAGGCACAAGGATGTAAGCTTCGAAAAGCTAATATGAAGCTTGATAGCAGATGTGGGTGAGCAATTGGCGAAGTCTCGGGAGCTTGTGAAACGAGAAGCTTGGGAGGACAGTCCTGGGTGGACTTAAAGTCCTGCCGTGGGAACTTCTTTGAAAAGCGCGTGGACAGTCTCACGGAGTAGAACTGTTTGAAACTGCGTGGACAAGTCCTCTTAGGTAGGACTTAAAGTCCTACCGGTAGCTGCTGGAAAAGTGGCGTGAGCAGCTCCTCTGGTAGGACTTAAAGTCCTAGTGGGACTATCAAGCTTGCGGGGTGTCGAATTCGATCCATCTGTGAGGTACTTAGTAAGCGAACCAAAATGGAAGAATCACTTTGGAGGCATAAGGGAGGACACAAGTATTCGAGGCTTTTCGCTAGTTTTAGTTCTCTCTTTCTTTAGTTTTTAGTTCTTGATTCTAGAGGTTTTAAGTAATAATAGTTTTTCTCCATCTTCTCGTGCCAGTACTTTTTGTAGATCCAGATTTGAATTTCCTTCTTTAGAAGTTTCGGATTAGAAAGTTTGCAATCTTCAGCCTGAATATTTGTTCTACTTTAAATCTTCGTATTATATATTCCTCATTCGATTTTACAAGTTAACTTTTTGATTTCTTCAAGATCCATTTTTTTATGATTAATTTGGCCTAGCCCGACTTTAATCCCATTCATATAAATTTTATGGAGTTACAAACCACCTAGCTGGGGATCATACGGAAACTCACCCAGATCCAAGATAAAGTCCCTCAATCCCTGCAATTGATTTTTAAAGCGGATTGTGTAATATTGATCCACTTGTAGTAAGAAGGTTTTAAACCATTAGTTGGAGCAAATTAGACCAGCGAGTAATTGCTTGAATATTTACGTGCTGCGTTGGTAGCGATCACATAATGCCAGCTTCAGAGGGTTAGTTTAATTGAGAACAAGTGTTTAATGTTTCTCGATCATCTTTATTTTCCAAAGGCATTCAAAAGATAAATCCCTCCAATCGACGACCAGATTTCTCAATGGTTCTAGATGAGTTTATAAAATAAAATTAGGACTTACGGTCGAGTGAGTGGAACCTGAAATCCCGGCAATTGTCTTTCTATTTTAAAAACAATTCAAACCCGATCAACCGTTTCAATCAAACAACACGTAGTGCGAGTTTCTAAACCATACTTTTAGTGGAGAATAGCTCACAGTGATCAAGCCGTCGGACCACTCCAATGTGGAGATGACACAATGGATTCCCACATTATTACAATGCTAGGCAGTATAATTCTACGCTTAGGAATAGAATTAGGCATACTAAGGGACCCGAAGCATGAGCCTTTTGGCAATCTTCTCAAAATTTGCAGGTTTCAAGAGAGCTTTTGGGCGGACCGTAGCGTGCCCTGCCCATTCCATGTGGCCTGTTAACAGCTTTGGCTCCATATAGTACCCACTCCTCTACGAACCACGGTGTTATCTTCGCCTGCGGTTGGGTAAGTGCTTTCCACCTTTACTTTGTGTGGCACGACTTTTGATGTCGCATGAAAGCTTTGACCTCTTTGTTCAATCATCTCCTTGAAAAGGTAGTAGGGTTTTACGAATCTTCTTTTGATACAGACACTCTTTGTTGGCATAGTCATTCAGGTTGGAATGAAACACCTCGTCTAAATCTTCTACTTCTTCTTCCTCTTGTTTTTCCCTTTCTCTTGTCGAGTCCTTTCTTGAGAGAAATTGCTTGGGTACCTGCGGGTATACAGCAGGCATCTCTTCCATCGGTTCTTCCTGTTGGATTTCTTCTTCTGGTTGCACATATTCCTCCATGATCTCTTCGGGTTAAGTCTGAGGGTTTGAGGTTTCGGCCGATTTTAAAAACGGAAGGAAAAGTTTTCTGGAGAGTCGAGGCTAGGGTTTCGGGAATTGAGTGAAGGAAGGAGATGACGTTTTACGGTGGAGCGGAGTCGGAAGAAGTTCTCAGCGATTGCAATTCAATCAAGTTTTGTGGGCTACTTATTGTTTTATTAAATTCGCATGTCGCGAGCTTGATGCAAAGTTGAAATTATATGTTGTCATTAAAATTAGAAGTAAGAAAGATTAAACTGCCCCATTGGAAAATTTCAAATGATGTGTGACGTAAAGTTTCTTATGCGAGCATGATCAGTGGTGGGACTAGTGGGTCGCGGCTGCGACAACGATTATTTCCTCTGTATGATGATGTGCGACAACTCCCGCTAGGAGGAATTGCTCTTATCGCGACTCTGTCTTTCTTCCTTAATCTTGGCGAGTCACGACATCCAATCTTACGTCGCGAACTAATCGGTATTTGCCTTTATATCTAATGAAACGAGAGGTCTTTCATTCTTTATCAACTCTCGAATCCTCGACATCAAATAATTCCAATTTCACACGACGGAGTTCATACATGTATTCAATTAAATTTTCCCACAAGAAATTTGTATAAAGGGAAAAAGATGCTTCCCTTTTCTGTATCTCCTTCTGTGAGATTCTTTGGAATTAGTTCTGAATTGTCTCTTCTCTCATTTCTCGCATTTTGCCACAAACATAACAACATTCTGGAAAGGATTTGATTACTGTAATTACTTCTAGATTTCCAAATAGTCACTATATAAAAATAAAACTTTAGAAAAAAAATCAAAATTCTAAATAAAATTCAAAATTCAGAAATTGAAGTCTTTTTGGGTTGCCTCATTGAGAATTTGCTCAGTTTTGGGTCCTTATTGGACTTTGAGGTATTTTAGTTCTTCTTCTTTCTAGATAACACATTGGAGCTCTTCCATTTCCTTCCTCCCTGCTTAGATAGTCTTGATCTTTGTCAAATTGACTTTGAATTCTTCTCCATTATGATCCTTAATATTCTTGCTCCAAATGTGTTATTGACACCCACTTTGTGTATGGCCTCCATTTAGTTTCAACTTCACGAAACAATTTAAATGCAAGAATTAAACAATAGAACACTGTTCCCCGATCTGAACTCTTTCCCTCGGGATCCTTTGATCATGCCATTTCTTTTGTCTTATCGCCTTAGATTCTAGCATTATCAGCGGCTTCATTTCTCGAATTCTTGGTGAACCAGTTGGAACAATCACCTCTCTTCCCCTACTTGATTTTAAAATCGAAGTTCGACTTCTTGATGGCCCACATTGCCTTGTATTCCAATTCCTAGAGTAGGTGACATGGTTTAAAACAATTACGTATGGGGGACATTCGATGGGAGTTTTTGTATACGTCCACCTTAAGCCCGAAGTGCATCATCGAAGCTTGGAAAGACCCGATCCTTCACGCGGGCTCGCGGAGTCTTGGCTGTTCATGCGTCTCCCACTGGTGAAATTTACCTTGTCCATTGATGCAGGGATGATAAAGCTGAACTCATTGCATCTTGATCATACACTGCTCATGAGTTTTGCGAAATATTTTGTTTTTGCAAATGAACCCTCCATCACTAATGATAGTTCTAGGTGTTCCAAATGCGCTCAAGAAATATTTTTTTTTTTGCAAGAAGCTCACTCTTTGTGCTAGCATCATTCCTTGGACAGAAGCCTTAGCTTCACGATTTGGAAACATAATCCAGTTTGCTAGCGTATGTATAGGTTCCCGAATGATGGTGAGAATAGTCCCATAAAATCTATTCCCCATACATCAAATATTTGCACCACCATTATACCTCATAGGGGCATTTCATTTAACTCGCTGATATTTCCAATCTTTTTAGCATCTATCCACACAATTTCACCGCTCGGCCACAAATCTCTGAAGATATTGGGCGTAGCTGGATTGGTATCTTGTAGGTGTTCTCCTCACGAAAAATGACCGTATGGTGATGCATGGCATTCATTCGAAATTTTCCCTTGTTCATTTCGGCACATCTTCTTATTATCATGCCATTTACCTCTTTTAAATAATAGTGGATCATCCCAGATATAATACTGCTTTGTCGGTTCCTGAGTTTCCTCTTACATTGGTAAATTTGGTCTGAATTATCCACAAGCTAAATAGTTCACAATATCCCGGCTATACCGTGGAAGTTGGAAGGAAAACTTTAAAAGCGATTCTTCACTCATCACAGGAAGTTCTAGTGATATTGTTTCTCTTCTTGACGATTCTTCTTTCTACTCTTAATGATGATCAGCTATCACATTGTCACACCTTACCTCCTTGATCTCAAGTCAAACTCTTGCAATACGCAGTACCCACCTTATCAATCTTAGCTTAAGCTTCCTTCTTTGACATCGGTACTTGATTCTTTGTAGTGATCGGTATGAATAATAACATGGGATCCCAAAATGTATTTACTTTAGAATTTTCTGAAACAAATCTTATGGCTAGCATCTCCTTTTGGTTGATGAGTATTTTCTTGCTTCATTGAAGGTTCTACTAGCATAGTATATAGTCCTGAATATTTTCTCCTTTCTTTGCCACTAGGAATGGCTCATTGCAAAAATCTTGTAGCATCACACGGTATTTCAAATCCGCTGGTCAATTACGGTGCAGCCATTATAGGTGCTTGAACGATTTGATCTTGATTTCTTCATGGCCTTGCGAGAGAAAGTCATCAAATTAAACCTTGTATCCTTCTCCGATGTCCGGCATAGTAGATGCGGCTATTTTGAGAAGTCTTTGATGAATCTCACCGTCCGGCATGCCCCGAAGCTTCTTACTCCTTTTCTTTGTGGTAGGTGGTCGCGAAGTTTTGATGATGGATACCTTGGATTAGTGCACTTCAGTCCGATGCGGTACATACTTGAAACAATACCTTCTGTTACCATAAAATGGCATTTTTGGTCGATGCTAGTTGTTTGTCTTGGCATCGCTGGAAGCCTTTGTTTCGGGTTCTTGAGCGATCAGCTGGATCCATACCGCGGTGAAATCATCAATAAAAATTTCCATAACCTCTTCAACGATGCGAAAATATTGACATCATACACCTTTGGAATGTAGCGGGAGCATTACACGACCCGAATGGCATCATACGAAGCAAAGTACCATGGGCATGTGAATGTGGTCTTCTCTTGGTCTCGGTCTGTTGCTTAATCTGATTGTATCAGAATACCCATCAAAGAAACAAAAATGAGAAGTGTCCTAAGCTGTCTGTCCGAAACATTTGATCGATAGAAGGCGAAATGATCTTTTTAAGTGGTTGTGTTCGACTGTAATCAATGCATACCCTCCATCCACATCCCTTTGTTCTTGTTGGAATCAATTCATTTTTCTCATTCAGGATCTGATGACCACCCTTATTTGGAACCACATGGGTGAAATCCACAAGGACTATCACGAAATTATAGATAAAACCGGCATTCAGCCGATTTGAGTACCTCCTTCACGACCACTTCCTTCATCACTGAATTCGATCTCGCTGATGTTATACGAATGGCTTTGAAGTTTCTTCTAGCAGAATTTTGTGCATGCAAATTGATGGATTGATACCCTTCAATTCTTGATGGACCAGCTATAGACTCTTTATGTTCATAAGATTTGCGCAACCTCTGTTCCTCATCATCGCTAAGTCTAAGCGAGATAATCTATTTAGTCTTCTCTTTGGTGATTCTAAGTAAAGCATACTTGAATGACTTGCAGTTCTTTCAACACTAGCCTCCTTCCTTTGTTTTCTTGATGAATTTCCTTTGTCATTTCTATTTTGTAGGCTCGAAACCACCGGTTTCTATAGAATGAAAACTATTATATGGACAATCGAGTAGTCATCTTGATATCTGAGATTCATCTCTTTTTCATTGATAAAAATTTGAGCATTACGATCATTGTGAACATCGGGGTTGTAGTATAGACATCATCGATTACATTTGCAATTTTCTCTTGTCTATGTCTACATGTTACGCATGCTTTTGATCGGGTTAAGCGGCTTCCTCCTCTCCGACCCTCGAGGTGAGAACTCCTTTTGCACATCATCGGTCGGGCGCTCACATAGCTAGGAATGGTCTCCCGATGCGGGGGCACTTGTGAATCTTCTTCCATGTCGGAAATGATGAAGTCGGAAAACAATTTCAACGTTGACCCGAAGCCGTCTTCGAAGACTCCTTCGAGTTTCACCATCGTCATGCCATTTGAAGAAATACTTGATGGGTAGGAATAAGGCGATGAGCTTAAAGAAGTCATCTATTTTCAGTCATTTTTAGATCTATTTTATCTAGCAGCGATTTATGTGCGAATTATGGAATAACTAGCAAAAGCTGTTAAATCATTGGGAATTCAAAGAGAAAAAAGAAGAATTTTTCTTGAAAAAGAAGCGAGGAAGGTGGATGGCGTTAATGAGATAATTGGCTGGAAACAAATTCTGACGAGAAAAGGCGCCTGAGATGAAGGAACACGATGTAAGTGAGAAGCTTTAAGCGACAATCCAAAATGCATATCCGGGTTGCATTAGTAAAACTCCGGTCGGAAAGCAGCTTACTTGAAGAAACGAGGCGGTACAGGAGTTAAAGAAACTCCGGAGTGAAACAACGAGGGCGAAAATGACTTCATGTCGCGACATACGGATCTTTGTCGTGACATGACGAGAAGTAATCTGGGCTGATCTGTGGCGACGGTAAAGGCTGTCGCTGACAACCCTGATAGTGAAGAAATTAGATTACATCCTTTGAATAGATCGGCTTATGCGCGACATCGGGGAAACGGAAGAAATTTGCTAGGTATGTGAGAGAATCGCCCAGCAGAGAGCTATGGCCGAGGAAGGGTGAGATGTGAAGTGAGAGTGGCTTCAGAGTTGTTGTCGCGACGGAGGTGAGTGCGGCGTCGGTGGCGACCGAGTTGAGAGCTTGCGGGCGCCGTTGATCTTCAGCGCCAAGTTGATGTCCGCGAGACAAAGAGCGATCAGTGGCATAGCCATAAGGTGATGTCGCGGCAAGAGATTGTTGTGTCGCGACATCGAAGCCCGATGTTGGAAGCTTGTAAGTTCCGCCGTGATGTCGCAAGCGAAGATTGGAAATGCGACAGTCGAAGACATCGGTTGAAAGGCTGCGGAGTTCATTTGGTTGATGTCACGAGCGAGAGATTGATGTCGCGACATCGGGAAACCGACTCATTGAAACTGCGAAGGCGTGAGCTGATGTCGCGTGAGATTGATGTCGCGACATCATGAGCAACCGGTCAAGGCTGCATGGAGCTTAAAGTTGATGTCGCGGCGTGAGATCGATGTCGCGACATGGATGATGTCGCGACAAAGGGATTTGGTCGCGACGGGAGGCGATAATTTAGGCGATCCACTTGAAAATCCATGTAGAATGCGTTGGGATTAGGGCCCATTGAGAAGCCACTGCCGTGCGGCTGCCCGAGAGAAGAGGAGCGGCTTGGGAGATGACCACCCGGACGAGAGATGCAGGGAGGCTGAAGGCTCATTTTTCTTTATTTTCTTTTTAGTTTTCTTTTTCTTTTCTTTTCTTTTCTTGATATTTGATGGTTAGAGATTAGATTAGATTTATACGTTTTATTTTTCGTTTTTATTTTGCGGATCACGTATTTGTCGATTTTGAAGCCGGAAAGGCCCGAATGAGAATTCTATTCTTTCAAATTACTACTGGAATGTTTTAGATTGCTGGACAAATTTAAGATTCAACTCTTCAGTTTGAATTATGGAGTTATTCTTGTGATCGGAGGAATCTTTGTGGCGTGTGATTCGTGATTGAGAATCTTCCATTAAGTAGATCTTATATTCCGAAATTATCTTTCTATGTCGTTTAAATAACTTTTACAGTTTGGTTTGCCCAGATTTACTTTTGGTGTTGGTTTCTTTGTTTTTTGTCTGAACTCTCGATTTCTTATACATTATAAGATTTGTCTCATTATACGATTTAAGGGAGGCCTGCGGTGACACCGAGAGAAGCGATCCTGAGAGTTATGAACAATTGCTTGAAGGTATATTAACCTGCTATTTGAGATCTAATGAGCTTTGCAAGTTTACTTGATAAATCTCTTCTCACTTGAAATCAAGAAGGAAGTTGAATAGGTTATCAATTTAAACAGGTAGAGTTCACCTCCCGGTGTGATAGTGGGGGCCAATCCGAGTGTTAGCTGAGATCCTAATCAAGGGAGAGGTTATCTATTCTGGTGCTGGGAGAGCATCCTGAGTTCATATCCTTGCTTGGTAGATAACTTGGGGAGCTAAGGTTTGATCCATAAAATGGGTATGAAGTATTGCAAAGAAAAATACGGATTAGGGAATCCCTTTTAAAAGTAGTTATCTCGTTCACTGTCTTGAAAGAATGGGAAAATTAGATAATGAAATTATTGTAGTGTGAGAGATCGACTTTCTTTTTGCTAAATGCCTTGGGCTGATTTTAAAACACAGAAATAATATTGAAGTTTTGTCGGTATTAACTCGAGAATTAATTACTTCAACATAGTAGTATACTTCAATGTGTTCTGCGAAGATAATTATTCGGTGTCCATTTGTTTTCTTAGCTAATCTTTGTTCTTTATTCTTTATATTCCGGTTTATTTTGATTTGCTCATTTATTTTACTCTGTTAGTATAATTCCGGCTTCTTAAAGGATTCAATATCACTTTATAGTCCTAAATAGTATGTAGGCTTGGTAGTCGGGGTAGTTGATTTAAAAATTCTTGGATCTCTGTGAGGATCAGTCTCTGAACTATATCCATTTTATTACTTGTCGACTGTGCATACGATGCTCTCAGGCCAACCAGAGTGAAAATGATTAACTCTAGGAGATTTTGGTCTCAAACCGGGTTTTAATGGTGCAATCTCGGGGATTAGATAATAACCCTTTGGTAATTGTCACGACTAAATTTGTATATGTGTTTTGGTCGAGAGGTCATCAAGTTTATAGGCGCCGTTGTCGGATCGAAAGAATTTATTAAATCAATATTCGAGGGGACGAAAGAAGGGAAATACTAATTTGGACATTTAAAGAAAAAGAGGCAAAAATGGCTTTTCAAGCGTGGTTATTTGGCCCTTAACCTTTAACGAGCCATGTTGAAGTATTTGTTGTGGGGCTAATCCTATTGATGGTGTGCTTTGATTTGGGAGACCTTAAATGCATAAGAAAAGGGATCGATCGATTCCGTGAGTAGATGGAAAGAACACTTTCGAGAGCTTAGAAAGACAAAGAGAATTTGAACCGGCCGGCTATGTGAGGATGGAAGGTCATGGTGAGTCGATCATGATTTTCGCGGCGAAGTACCTCAGAAGCGGGGATGCTATGGAGGACTTATAAATCATTCATCAAGATAAATGTTGCGGTGAGACCACCCGACAATAGATCGCGAGAACGACTTTGAGCTCGAAGCCATTACGATCACCATGGTTAATGAAAACCCCGATTCCTTTGAGTGGAATTTCTTTGAAAATCCCGAAATGAACACTTGGGGCGATTTTACGAGAATAGCGGTCGATTAAATTGAATGGTGTGAGACGAGAAGTTATTATTCTTGATTGTTCATTCTCTTTACAAAGATATGAACATGACATGGTTTAACTCACTACCATATGAATCTGTTAACACATGGGAAGGCGTGGAAGCTTATTCAGTGATTCTCCCCACGTCCCTTCATACGAGCAAAAGAAGGAAATTACTAATTCGAACATAGGGAAGAGAGATGAGAATATGTATAATGCTTGGAAGGATCTTCTCTTTGAATACAACATTAGACCACGAATCTTCGGAGAGAAATAATGAGCTAAAGAGGAGTGGAATGAATGAGAATTTGAGCGAGTATCGGCTATAGAGCTAATTTGGATGCATTGATACATTTGGTGAATAAAAGAAAGTTCAGCTAGAATTTAAAAATGGAGCAGTTTGAGGAAAGAAAGAAGAATATACAAAAAGAAGAACCTCTGAAATCACATTTCAGGACAACAGATATAACATGATTGGAATCAAAAAAGGGGAGTTCTAATTCTTTTATCTTTACTTTTATTTTACTTGCATTTGATTTGAAATATTTGTTAGAATTTTATATTTGATATAGCATGATTGCAAGTTTGGGGAGTGAAATATAATATATATATATATATATATATATATATATATATATATATATATATATATATATATTTTTTTTTTTTTTATCGTGTATTTGAATGCCTAAGCTATTGAATATGAGACATAATAGAAATTGTCAAATTCTTGCATGATGAAGCCATCTAATTATGGTCGTTTTGAGTAGAAATTGAACAATTTAGATATTCTTTATGGAATTGGATTAATTTTGTTTGGGACTGGCTCAAGTTCGAGGTTAACGAATCTTGGAGTATGAAGAATAAGAATTGGAAAAAGAAAGTCAAAATGATGAATTTCGTCTACTTGAGAGGAAATATAAGAAGGGAAAGAACATTCCTATGCGTATTTCAATTTTTCGAGTCCCATGACCTCATCATGAAGTCATGACTTCCGACCAAATAATGTCGATTTAGTGGTCGATAGTTAATATCGACTTCAAAGACGATTAATCCACGACGTGAACTCGGTGTTTAGTCTCGATTAAAATCCATGAAACTGCAGATTCCTTGGAAATTTTGTTTAGAATGAAGTAATTAGTAAATGCAAAAGCGAGCTTATCTTGATCTAGCAAGTTGTGGAATATTCTGGGTTTCAGGAGCATAATCGAAAGTTAAGACGTTAAAAAACGATCAAAATTCTCAATGAAAAGCCACAAATCCGGTTGGAAATATAAGAAAGAGCATAAATTGAAGAATCTCATTTAATCTTTCCATAGAAAATTGAAGGAAATAGAAATGACCTTGTTCAAAACTGAGAATGCAATCTAGCTAATAAAAGGGATGGGGGAGTGAAGGAAGAGAGCAAAGCAAGAAAAGAATGAAGAGAAGGGAGGATGAGAGCAAAATTAGGGAGTCCAAAGTTATAAGCCCATTTATTTTTTTATGGAATGAATGGTGAAGGAGGAAACAAACGATTCCATTCTTTATTCCATAAGCGTGGGTGGCACATCCAGTGGTTGATTAGAATGGAATGGGGAAGAAGGGTTGAGTGGGAGCCAAATACTATAAAGAGCTCCGAAGAAAGGTGGAGACGGTATACGATTTGTTGAACGACCTTGTTAGCTGAGATCATTCTTGGGAGGAGCTCAAGGTACGTGAGCCCGAATTTTGGAGCCCGGGTACGCAAAATACGGAGAAGATATAGGATTTGCGAGCAGGAAGTAGAGAGTTTTTCTTGAACTTAGTCACAAAAATGATTGTAAATGAGACAGCTCGTACGATATCAAAATCTTTTTGAAATGAGAATAAAATTTCTATTGATTTACAAATTGGTTGATCCTGATGTTTGAATTTTTGTTTTTAATGCGAGTTTATTTTACATTTGGGAATCGGAATAATACTGTATGTTTAATTTGTTTAGAAAAGAATAAATGAATAAAAGAAATTTGGAATTAAGGTATGTATTGTTTTGTTGATTAGTTAGGTAGAAAATCGAAATTGGTTGTGCGATGTAACAAAATGTAGTTAAACTAGTAGCCAAATAAGCAGTGAATAAACAGTCTTGAAGAAAATAATACACCTCGGTCGATAGCACCTGTAGAGCACAATAAACCAGAACATTTGCGGGAGGCTGAATTAAATCCATAGTCCTGAACTTGTTTGAGTGATTGGCGAGATCCTAGGTAAAGACAGCGAGTGATGCGAGGCCATCAGCGAACGGCTTGAACCATTACAGCCTGTATGTATGTCATACACGCACACCTTGGATTCTGAATTTGAGCAAAAATAGTCCCTACCTTCAAAACAAGCAAATTGAAATCCTAAGCCATCCTGTATAAACAATCTTCATTAAAGACAGCTGATTGCAAGACTCGAGAAGAGGATGAGGCAGAAGTTTGGGGAGTTTATTTTTGGAGAAATAAAGAATAAATACAGAAAAAGGTGAAGAAAGAAAAAATCAAAAGCGGGAGGATGCAAACGAGAAAAAGAAAGCAAGGAAAGTTTTTGTCTTGTGGCACAACTCTCTTGAGCAGATTAAGTTCTTAGGGGTGCTTCAACACCTAGTGCCCTAATACCAAGCTAGTATAGGAGCTACTAACCCAAAGTTAGATTAGGTGTTAGAAAGCTAAAAAGACAAAACATTAGACTTTTCTTGAAAAGTAGCGAGAGAGAAAGAGTTCAACTATGAAATACAATTGAGAGAATTGGAGACAAACAATTTTAAAGAAAATCAAGAAAGATACCCAAAGATGAAACTTGGAAGGAGATCGAGCTATAGGGTGCAAAGGAATAGAAAGACAAACGATTTGAGAAAGAAAGAGAGGAAAGAGTTTGGGTAATTTTGAGCCTAAAATTCCATCCATCCTACCCCGCAGCCCAGAAGCCTCACATTACAAGCACGAAAGACACGATTAATGATTTTTGAAAGTTGAATTTACCTATATTGGTAGATCAATATGAAAAACAAGCTGTGGGACTTTAATAAACAGTTTAAGAGAAACTCCCAGAAGATTAACTAAATCCAATTCAAAGTGGAGTAGGATTGTTGACCTGCACACACACACACAAAACAAGACTTAAAAAAATAAATTGTTTACATACATCAGTTTATCAAGAAATTTTGTAATAAAAGTATACCGTATATATTCTGTGCTCGAGAAAAGCTGAAACACGAAATAACAGTGATATCTTTTAATTTAGATTATAAGGGTTTAATGATAAAGGCATGGAACAAATCGAGAAAAATGTCCTTTTGTTTAGGGGACAAACAATTCTTTCTTTTTCCTATTTAGCGAGGACAAGCAAAATTTTTAAGTTTGGGGAGTTTGATGAGCTTAAAGTCATCTATTTTTAGTCCATTTTTTACGATCTATTTTTATCTAAACAAAGTGATTTATGTGCGAGAATTAAGGGAATAAGCTAACCAAAAGCTGAAATTAAATATTTGAGGGGTGAAAAAAGAAGAAAAATTTTTCACCGAGAAAAGCCAGAAGGTGGATGAGAGTTAATGAGATAATTGGGACGATTACGTGAAGGCGCTACAGATGAAGGAACGATGTCGTGAAGCTTTGGTAGTAATCAAATGCATATCCGAGGTTGCGGCGATGAAACTCGGTCGAGCGAAGCTTACTTGCGAAGAACAAAGGCGAGTGAGAGTTAAAGAAACTCGGAGTGAAAGCGACCGAAATGAAGAAAGACTTCATGTCGCGACATACGGATCTTTGTCGTGACATAGACAATGTCTGGAAGCCGGAGTCATGGCCGAAGCGGTAAAATTTAATCGCGGCAACGATAGTGAAGAGAGAAGAATTAAGCTACATCCCGCTGAATGAATCGAGGCTTATCGCGACATCGGGGAAACTTGGAAGGGATTTGCTAGAGGTCGCGGCGAAGAGATACGCCTTGGAAGGTATGTGAGGGCAGTGAGATGAAGATTTGGGGATCTTTCGGGGATTGTTGTCGCGACGGAGGAATTTGAAGTCGCGACATCGATGCGACCGGTTAGAGCACTGCGAGGGCATGAATTGATGTCGCGACAAAGGGTTGATGTCGCGACAAGCGGGGAACGAATCAAAGTGAAGGCTGCGAGCCATACAAGGCGATGTCGCGACCAGTTGTTAATGCGACATCGAAGACGATCGATGGAAGCTTGTAAGTTCATATAAGGCGATGTCCACGATAAAGTTGAGTCGCGACAGTGGAGACATCGGAGTTGAAGGCTGCGGTTTCATTTAGTTGATGTCCGCGACGAGAAGTTGATGTCGCGAAATCGGGCTTGACCATTTGAACCTGCGAGAAGCGTGAGGTGATGTCGCGTGAAGTTGATGTCGCGACATCATGAATAACCAGTTAAAGGCTGCATAGACTTAAGTTGATGCGCGACGATGAGATCGATGTCGCGACTTGTAGGATGATGTCGCGTGAGAGTTGAGTCGCGACGAGCGATAACTTGGGCGATCCGCGAAATCCGTAGCCAGAATGCGTTGGGATTGGGGCCCGAGGAGCCTATGTCTGTGACTGCCGGAAGAGGGCTGCGGCCGGCGGTGACGGACGAGAGGTGCAGGGGGCGGAAAGGCTCATTTTCTTTATTTTCTTTTTAGTTTTCTTTTCTTTTTCTTTTCTTTTCTTGATATTGATAAGTTAGAGATTAAGGTGGGTTATCGTTTTATTTTTCGTTTGTTACACTGCGGATGCGTATTGTTGTGGATTACACCTGAGCATAAAGTGAATGCGAATTATTCTTTCAAATTACTACGGAATGTTTGAAGTTCGGACAAATTTAAAGATTCCCGGCTCTTAGGTTTCGGATTGCAGTTATTCTTATGATCGGAAGAATCTTGTAAGCGTGTAATTCGATGATTGAGGAATCCGGCTTTCATTGAGGTAGATGCGTAGTCAAAAATTATCTTTCACATGATCGTTTCAACAACTTTTGAATTTCGGTTTATGAATTACTTTTGTGGTGTTGGGTTTCTTGTTTTGATCTGAATGTCAGTTTCTTATACCCGGTATAAGATTTTGATATAAGCTACTCTGATTCAAAGGCCCCTCTGAGTGACCGAGAGAAAGCGATCCTGAGAGTTATGAGCAAATTGCTTGAAAGGAGTATATTAACTGCTATTTGAGATCTAATGAAGCTTCTGCGTTTACTTGATAAATCTCTTCTCCTTGAAATCGAAAAGAGAGTTGAATGAGTTATCAATTTTAAACAAAGCGGAGTTCGCCCGATTCGAATAGTGGGGGCGATCGAGTGTTATTTGAGGATCTAATCAAGAGGTTGTATTCTGATTTTTGAGAAGAGCATCCTGGAAGTTGTATATCCTTGGCAGTAGATAGCAGGAGCTAATGTCTCTGATCCATAAAATGGGTATGAAGTATTGCAAAGAAAAATACAGTTAAGGAAATCACAAAAGTAGTTATCTCGTTCCCTTTGTCTTGAAGAATCGGAAAATTAGATAATGAGTAGTGGGTGTGGAGAGATCGACTACTTTGCTAAACACCTTAAGACCAGTTTTAAAGCACAGAAATATTCAAAAGAAGTTTTATGATGTTACTTCTGAGAATTAGTACTTCGCTCTCATGATATATAATTTATTCTACGAGAAGATAATTATTAGGTGTCCATTTGTTTTCTTGGCTAATCTTTATTCTTTATTCTTATATTCCAATTTATTTGATTGCTCATTTATTTTACTAGGTAGTATAATTTCCGACTTCTTAAAATTTGGATTCAATATATCACTTTATAGTCCCGAATAGTATAGGCTTGAGTAGTCGGGGTGGTTGATTTAAAATTCTTGAGATCTGCGTGGGATCGATATGCGGACTTATATCCATTTATTGCTTATCGATCTTTGCATTGCGCTTACGTCTCTCATTAAGAGCCAAGGTGAAATGATTAACTCTAGGAGATTTTGGTCTCAAGCGGGTTTATGTGAGTGCGATCTCAGGGGATTAAGATAATAACCCTTTGGTAATTGTGCGACTAAATTTGTATGTGTGTTTTGGTAGGAGTTCATCAATAACCTCCCCAAAGCTTAATTGTAGCATGAAAGAGGCATCAAGTTTATACTAGCTCACAGTCCACAGAGCTTTAAGAGATTCAATTCCTCCAGTAGTCTGGGGTGTAAAGCTCACTGGATCATGCGTGCTTTTACGCGATTCTTTCTTTTTATCCACGACACTTTGCGAAATAGCGATTCAGATTCACGATCCGCTATTACACTATCTTTCTTTTCTTGCTTTCGGCATGTCCTTGAATTTTGCATATAGTGGCTTACGAGTTGCCATACGTAAAGGAAATGCGATCTCTGGCTCCACGAAAGGTTTTGGCTTAACCTGGCTAGCTCCTCATCCTTGATTTAGGTCTGCGCGGAAATGGGGCTATGATGCAGAGCCTTTGATATCCTTTCTGTCCACTCCTTCTTTCTTTTTCTCGATGCTTCTTCCTTTTAAGGCTTTCTTCTTCTTTCTTCTTTGTCATTTTCCTTCATCTTTTCTAACTCCTTCCCATCCTAAGATTTGGCTTTACGCCGTAAGTCTTTTGGATTCTTCTTTGTGTCACTTAGGAAGGTATCCTTCCTCGGCACCCAGGGTCAGGGCCAGTTGCCACTACTTGTGTCTCACAGGAGTTCTTCGGGGATGCGGTGAGTGAATTATTACGAAAATTTTGAGAATTAGTATGATTTTCGATTCTGCCTCTGCAAACTGTTCATGGAGGTTAATGGCTTCTATTATCCCCAGTAAAATCTGACGTCTGTTCTTAGATTTGGGCCCTCCTCACAACCTGATATTCATTTACGTATTTCACATTTCCTTCTTCTTCTTCTTGGAACGCTGGTGGTTGTTGATAGCCTGTTGAGGGTTACGTGTCCATGCCTTGCTTAGGCCTTGTGAAGCCCCTCCACCATATGAGAAGTTCTCCTTTAGTTTCCTCGATCTTTGGAGTGATAATGTCTTGGCGAGTTAGTATTAGGTTTGAAATAGTAATTTCTTGCTCCCCCGGATCGCAACCTCTTTCGATATCATAGAATTGTTCTTATTGGCTCGGCACTTCCTTGATAACTCTCTTTCCGCCTCTATCATGGGCGTGTATGTCTTCCTTTCTTATCCAGCTGTGCATAATGGCATCAACTTGGCCTCCATGGTGTCATCTTGCTCGACTCCATGATCCCCTTTCCTCTACTGTTTCCTCTTGAAAGCTCAGAAGGAGTTTTCATGTGCATTCTTGAGTCTTGATGACTCTCTTGCCTCTTGACACTTTTAGTTTAGATACTCCCTAACCCTTAAACATAAATGATCCTTTGATATATCTATTCGAGGAATGATATACAATATCCATTGGAGTCTTGGAATCTATCCCGGCCGTGGACATCTTCTCGACCAGCGGTTTGAATCTTTCCCGAGCTACATCCCGGGCTTTCATCTTCCCACACTCTTTGAAACCGATGATTTCCCTCCTTCTCTCTGAGGTGAGGGCTGGGGGGAAGAATGCCCAGTGGAGGCCTCTCTTAACTCCTCCAGTATCAGCGGAGCCATGTGGTAAAGATTCATGCCGTAGCAGGCTGTTTGTATCTCTTAGAGAATGGGAATAGATGCGGTTGTTAATACGGTCTCACCCATTGACTTCAACTGTTGCCCGTCACGAAAATCTTCAAGGAGTGCTTTCGTTTGGATCCTCAGTCGGATGACGGTGGCCGTCATTCTTTGGACCGTATCGATGTTAATCTTTGTTAGATTCAAAATTGTTTGCATCGATATTGCATTTTGATTACGATACTCTCATCTTGAATGTCGGCTTCGGAGAGTCCTCCATAGTATCGGTGATCGGAGGCCTTCTGGTACCTTCTCTATGTGCTTCATTGATCCTGTCTTTCGTGCACTTGTGGTTGAGTTTACGCCTTCTTTATCTTTCTCGAAGCTTAAGTGTTCTCTCTGTTTTTGTATGCATTTGGGAATCGGATCGTGTTACTGTTTCCTATGCATTAAAATTTTTTCACAAATCAAAAACACACTTACATTAATAGGATGAGTAAATTACGGCAATTATTTTCAATATATGGTTTGTTAAGGTTGTGTCAATAACCCTTTGTAGCTATATTTGTTCTTTCCTTCAAAATGTCGAGTGGCATTTTGCTCTTTCGTCACGAATATCGATTTACTAAATTCTTTTGATCCACGACAGCGGCGCCATAAAACTTGTTAGTGGATCAAATATGTACACAAGTGTATAACGATTACCCGAAGATTATTATCTAATCCGTGAGCTCATCCTGACTTGTTATTTGGACCATTTGATGTACACAAAGGTATGGCGTTATCCACCCTAAGAATGTGCTCCCAATCCCAGGCAACAATACCATAAGACTCGTTAAGGCTGCATCAATAAGGTGTTATAGATCGTAACTTGCTTCTTCAAATTTGAGACTTATTGCGAAATTTATTATACAATCCCTCGATCGACCAACCAATAAAGCTTGGAGTGTGAGTTTCTTTAAGTATTAAGCAGTTAAAAGATATTTTGTAAGTAAACCATTTTTCGTAAGTTTTGATCGATGCAGGGTACTTTGGGTCGATGAGTAATGAGTAGTTTGGGTCGGATATGGGTCACGGAGATCTCGAATTTTCAATCAACTACTGACTACTTAAACTCCATGCTATTTGGACGACCAATACGATATTAGTTTTGCACAGAAAGCTTGAAATGAAAGATGTAAAGAAAATGAAATGAAGATGTAAGAAAATGAATAAACAATAAATGGTGAATATTGAAATATCAAAATAACAAATTTAGATTTAACGAGTTATCTCTAAAAATCATTGAATAATCGCTATTGTGAAGAATCAATTCCTCATTCTGTCTTTGCGTCTTTGGTTTCGAAGACTACGAGATCTTTAAAACTAGTCCAAGGATTAATAAAGTGTATTTGGATCTCTCCAAGCCATTTAGTTCATCATCTCACCTTAGCGTTTCTCTCCGAACATGTGAGGTGAAATAACTACCCCAAAACTAGTAGCCTTGTTACGGTATTTTTCTTCTCAATACTTCATACCCACAACATGAATCTGCCCGGACTGAGCTCCTTCAATTTAGTCATTCTTGAGGCTGCACTATCTTTGATTCCTCGCCCCTCAAATTAGAATATATTATTCTTTCTGATCGGATCTTACTAACACGAGGATCGAATTCACTATATTCGAATTGAGGTGAACTCTACGTATACTTAAATTTATAACTCACTCAACTCGTTCTCGGTTACAAGCGAGAAGGGGATGTGATGATTTAAATATCGACGCATTACTCTCAGTGGTCGAGTTCAAATACGCTCGAAATTGTTTTCTTACTCAGGGAATGCCTTCTGTGTGTCACCGGAGGGCCTCCACAAATCAAAGTGAAACAACCTCGTTATGGATACAAGAAATTGCAGTGGGATCAATTCAGAACAGCGCCAAAATAGCAAGTGAGTTTAACATCGAAAGTTGGTATTAAAATACTACGGGAAGATTATTTACGACAATAACGTGATTCAATGGAAAGTGGGTTTCTAAGTGCGGTGCCACCATACATTGACTGGCGATCAAGAAAACCCTTTGTAAATCGGAAGCGGGTGTTGAAATCCCAGGTATGCGGAATTCGAACAACCGAGACAATAATTTTAAGAAATATACATACACATTCAGCTCGATCCTTTCTGACTAACGTTCAAATCAAATTAGAGCGAAATACACACTAATCTAATCTAAAATAAAATGGAAGCGAAAACAAAGAAAGAAAAAGAAAAATAAAATAAAAATACGAGGTATTGACAACGGATCTCTTTCCAAGTCGCGAGCACTACGTTTGTGGCGGCCGTGTTATAGGAGTTAAAAGTTGGGCCCTAATTCCAATCGCGATCTTTTGTGGATTTCCCGATGGGTAGCCCGTGTTCTTTGTTCGGTCGCGACCTCAAAGCCCTTGTCGCGACATCGGTTAGTTAGCACTTGTTGTGACATTTATCGATAAGTCATGATATTCCTTTGTTTTCTTGCAAGCACCTTATGCGACAAAGGAATCAATGTCGCGACATCAACCTTATTCTGTAACCTTTAAATGATGGTTTACGATCTTGTATCAATCTTTTGTCGCTGACATCACTCTATGGCTCCACAGGTTTTACTTTGTTCATTCGATGTCGACATCGATCCCTTGTCTCGTGACATCAGCTCATGTCTTAGCAATCCTTCAAGCTAATGATTTACGATGTGTGACATCAATCTCTTCTTGCGACATCGCTTTATGGCTCTGCAGCTTTGAATTGGTCGTTCCTAGTGTCGCGACGCCGATCTCTTATCATGGCATTCGACTTGAAAGTCTGCTGACCTTGAATTGAGTCGTTCCTAGTGTCGCGACATTGATCTCTTACCCGCTGACATCAGCTTGAGTCTGCTGACCTTGAACTGTGTATTCTTATGTAGCGTTATCGATCCTCTTGTCAGCGACATCAGCTTAAGTCTCGACCTTCAAGCGATGGTTTTACGATGTCCTTGACATCAATCCACTTGTCGCGACATCACTTTATGGAATTGCGACTTTAGCAGGCAAGTCTACGATTCGTACCCGCGATGGGGTGAGTGGAATCCAACAAAGAATTTATATCCTAAATTCCTCCTCACTAACGTAGTCAAGCTACTGCTTGATGCTATGAGTGATCTAGGGTCGAACACGGGGATGGGTTTTCTTCATCTGAAATGATTTAGTGGAGCCAAAAATGGTGAGATTTGGTTTGGATTTTAAGGTGGGGGTAAAAACGATTAGGTTGGTGGTTTACCAAGGCGAAAAGAAATAAAATAAAATGTAAAATAGAACTCCTTGAAGCATTAGGCCACTGAGTTTAAGATCCTAGGCTAACTAAGAGGTCCCCGGGTTAATTTCCTCGCGTTGGGGAGGATGACATATAGTCATCTCGACAGGATCGCATTGGCATTAAAACCTAAACCACAATAATTTTTCTTTTGATAGAAAGCATTTATTTAACATTTATGGTTCACAGATAGTGAAAATCTATCTTGACTCATCCTCGATGATTCGTAAGGGTAACTAATGAGTCTCAATGGATCTAAAAATAAGAGAATCCAGCGAACCTAAAGATTGCAAGTATTGATCCAAAGTGGATGCACTTACAGTGAAAACCTAACCCCTTAACCTACCTCAGTGGCTCGTAAATGGCAACTAATGGATATTAGTGTATCTAAAGCTAAGAATACACTAAACCCTAAAAGCTTGCCAAGTATTGGCCAAAGAAAGTACATCAAAAAGCTTTAAACCTAAAGTTAGAAAATTGGGAACCAAAATATAAAAACTGCTTTGCATGAAAGCAGGGGAACCACCGGCTGCGGATCCTTCCCCGGTAGCCTTTTACTTCCAAGAAGAGGAAGTGGTTTTAGCCACTCATCCTCCAGTTGTCCTTGGAGGTGTTTGTAAGAAAGGGAGAAAGAGGAGAGAAGAAGCGAAAGAAAATGAAAAGCTGCGTATGTACTGAAAGATTAAAAGTTAGGGTTACAAAAATCTATAAGTTGGCTTTTATAGCCAACCCAATGTGTGAAATGACAAAAAGACCTAAAAGATGAAATTACAATAGGGACAAAGTGGTAATTATACAATAGGGACAAAGTGGTAATTATACAAAACGAGGTCGTTTGGAATCAAAATTATCAAAATCACAGGGCAGCCATTTTCGCTATGCAGGGAATTTTCGCTAGCATAGCGAAAAAATTCTTAAACTGCGAAAATCTGAGATAGCCCGAAATGGAAAATTTAAGCTATCTGATAATTTTCTTCAGCTAGCGAAATTTAAGCTAACCTATGAAAAACCTTTGTGCATAAGCGAAATTTGCATTTTCGCTATGCCTGATATTTCGCTATCATAGCGAGAATTCCAACGTGAATTTTGGCTACGTTCGTCACTTGTTCCATTCACAGCACCACAGCGGCCATTTGCTCCTTTGCATCACGCAGTAGCTTTGTTGCTAGCCATTTCTTCAATTTTCTTCTGCTTTGAAATTCTTCATTCTGGCTTCTTTGAAATTGATATGAGACCATATGAGATTGGTGAAAATCAACGGAGCTTTGGTTATGATTGGATTGACACGATGGTGGCCTCGATTCACGCCAAACTACAAAAGCTTGACCTCGAATGCAATTAGAAGTGCAATAGGGACCCGAACATGTCAATTGGGTTAATTATAATAATTAGTACACAAAAAGCGCTCAAAACCTATTAAAAATAGGGTTCAAAATAGCACTTTTTGGACACTAATCACACCCCCCAACCTACACATTGCTAGTCCCTTAGCAATGCAAGAAGAAAATAACAAAGAACATATAAAACTATAACAAAATAACGTTCACAAAAATGGTATTTCAAAAAGGTTGTGAATGAGTAATGCCTAACCCTAAGTAAAAATTATCAAAGCCGTGTCCAATAACTATCATGAGAGAATGAATGACATACCTGAAATTGAGTATCGAAAAGAAGTCTCCCATCTTGGTGATCAACCGAGAAACTTCCATCAAAATCTAAGTGTTTATTTGATCGACTCTCAACAATAAGTTGCTAAAGCGCACTCTCCCAGCCTAGATACTACCACGACCCTAGCATGCTAGCAACCTAAATAGTCAGGACCCACCTCCTATTCCACAATTCTTTTTTGTGTTGTGAGGTGCAATCTTTGAGGAATCGACCTCACCAAGTCCATGTAATAGGGATCTCTGCAGGTGACTCCTGACCAATTAAGGCTTAGGGCACCAAGTTATAAGGATCTTTTGACCACAAACTCTTCAGGTTTCACCGGACTTGAATGATTTCGAGACTCAGCACCTACAACCTTTCAGCTCCACCTATCCACCCATGTAGCGAGCACTAAGTCGGTGGCTCCCAACCAGTGAAGGTTTAGGGCACCGGGCTTTAAAGGCTTTCGCCATATACCCCTCGGACCGTGCTCGGGTTTCAAGGCAAAGTGTTGCAATTTTTATTCTTTTTCTTTTCTTTTTCTTTTCTTTTCTTTTTCTCGTTTTTCTTCTTTTTCTTTTTCCACAGGGGTCCATAACCTATTAAAGGTGGTCAATGAAACTAGGGTAGGTTATGCAAAGTAAGGAGGTTGTGCGGGTTTTCGACCTATTATTGAAACCTAATGTGCATTGTGTGTGGTTAGCTAAAGGTGGAAGAAAAAGGTTGAAACGACAAATTTAACTAATCATCCACTCAATTATGCATGGAACCAATCTAACATCAATACTCAAATTGAATGAAAGTTTTCAATTTTCAAACCCTGAGGTTAGGCAAAACACACAAAATTCTAGTTGCAAAGCAGACCGAAATTTGAAAAGTAAAATTTGTAAAATGACTTTATAGAAAGAGGGACCCGACAAAGCCCTTGAACATCACAAAATGGGCTTGCTCAAAATGGCTCTAAAAGAATAAATACAAAAGCCACTTCCTTTGCTAACTCTCCCCCCAACCCAAACATCTCGGTGTCCAAAATGGGGCTCGGATTGGAAAATTAGAGAAGGAAGTGTTACCTCCTTGATAAGATGTGATCATTTCTGGATAGGTGACTTCGCAAGCTTTCCATCGACACCTTATTCACTCCGTTTGGGCTTCAAATAAACAAGTTAGGAGAAGAAAAGAGAGGAAAAAAAGTGACCCGGTTGGATAAATTTTAAAATTACACTTTTATAATAATCTCAAAACATTCTTTCTGGCCATATTTGGATTCTACACTCTCTAAGCTTTCCAAACGGTACGAGAACACAAAACGGGTTCGGATGAAAAAGTTATGGCAGCAAAGTGGAGGTGGCGTGGGGCATGTAAATTTTGGTAACTAGCAGAAATTTTCGATAAATTTAGCGAAAATTAAGCGTTCGTATGTTTGCGAAAATTTATTATGCAATAGCGAAAATTTTGATTTTTTGATTTTTTTTTTAAATTTTCAAAATAAAATAATTAATAATTAAAAATAAAAATAAAAATAATAAAATAATAAAAATAAAAGATAAAAATAAAATTTTTTTTTATATATTAAAAAAACATTTTCAAATATATATATATATATATATATATATATATATATATATATATATATATATATATATATATATATATATATATATATATATATATATATATATAAAAGCGATTTTTTAATATATAATAAAAAAAATAAAATATATATATATATATATATATATATATATATATATATATATATATATATATATCTCAGAAATAAAAATAATATATAAAAAAGAAACAAGCGTTTTTTTTTTTTTTTTTGAAGCGTAAAGAAAAACAAGCGTTTTTATATAAAATAATAAAATAAAAAAACAAACAAAATAAAATAAAATAAAAAAACAAATGGCCTTGTAGCGGCACAATCGCGTAGTGGATCACTATTGATTTATTTGGAATTTCGCTAGCTAAGCGAACTCCAGTTTCTAGCGATTCTTTTAACCATTTGTCTCCACGGGATTTTCGCTAGGCTAGCGAAATTTAAAGCTAAATCTAGCGAAAATTCCATATAGAGAAATTTTCGCATTTCGCTAAGTGCGAATTTTATTTATCATTACGAAAAAGAAGTCTATAACTTCTGGCTAGCTGTGATTTTTGTCAGACTTGAAAATTTACTTGTATGGCTTGCAAAAAAAGAAATTAACCTGAAAAATTAGGAAAATTTGCGAAAAGCAAAAAATAATTTAAAAACATAAATTAACTAAAATTACACATAAAATCTAAGAAGAAAAATTACTTGAGAAATCCAAAATAAAATACGATAAAATAAAGCAAAGCGAGAAAAATTAAAACAAAAGTGGGGAGAATTTGTGCTCCCCCCAGCCACTTCATAGGCCTTTGGGGCTGCTTTGGGGCCCGAGCGGAGCTCGAAATACGGGGTTCGGGTGCTCCAAATAAGGCAGAGCTTCCCAAACCATCCACTATGCCGCAGCGAGTATGAAGCGGTTGCCATCTTCTTTGAGGTAGTGGCAAAACTCTGTACAATGGCCACTAATCTCTTGAAGTTTTGTAGAATAGGCAGTGATGGGTTGGACTTTATGGTGGGTGCTTCAGGGGTTTTGTGTTGGGATTGGGATGCAGGCAGGATATACACTTGGTTAGTGGAGGGGGCTACTGGCAGTGGGTTTTTGGTGGTTTGGGTAGTGGCAGTGGGGTTCAGTTTCAAGGGAATTGGTTGAAGGGTAAGCTTTTGTGGCTCTTTCCTGCTTGATACACTTGCACCCTCCCTCCCAGTTATCAAAACTAGCGAATGTGTCCCTCTTTTCCAAGACGAAACTTAACACACGATTCGAGGCATCTGGAGTTCCTCGAGGCTTCTACGATTCCATTTTCAATTTCTCCTGAGCCTGTAGTTGAACTTGCTCACCCAAAATTGCTTGATCGAAGCACTTCGTCCTCTTGACTCTCTTCCTACTTGCATGATCAAGGTTGGTGGGCAAGCTTTAAATTAAGCTCTTTGCAAGTTGTCCAATTTAGCTCCATTTCACTTTGAAGTCCATCAATCCTCTTGTTGGGAGCTCTCACGGGTGTCGGTTTCTGATTAACTCAGACTGATCCAACGCCCTTTGCTCCTCTATGAAATTATCCACTTGTTTGCTCAAGTTCAGGATGGCTTGTTCAACAGGGGATGGGGTTGGTGGTTGCTGCTGCTGAGAAATGGGGGCATAATAAAGAGGTTCAGGAGGTGCATATTGTGGAGGTTTTGGTTCCCGCATGAGGAATTTGTGTAATTCTGACTATGGTTGTAAATGCTATATATGGTGAACTCATCCATTGGTCTGTAGTCCCTCATGGACCTATATTCACTTGGGCTCCTCTCCACGGGTTCTTGACTTTGCCATGCAAGGTTTCTATAGTCCTCATTGTCATATATGCCTAGGGTTACTCTCACTTTGAATACTCCTTTGTATTGCCTTCCCTCTTCCATTGGCCACAATTCCAAACCCCTTGAAAATTCAATCCTACTTGATAGAAATAAGGGAACACAACTGATCCTGAGAATTTTTTTATATGAAAATAAAATAAAAAATGACAATGAAATATAAAAGAAATTCACCAAAACTTGTGATGAGGATCACAAGTGTTTCCACCCGACAAATCAAATGCACTTAGGCACCATCCCGACAGCGGCGCCATTTTGATTATTTTACGGTAAATTGAGTGGAATCAACAAAATTTATATCCTAAATTCCTCCTCTTTATAGTAGTCCAAACTCACTGCAGTATAGTGATCTAAAGATTAGAACACGGGGATGGGTTTCTTCGTACAAATGATTTTAGTGAAGCGGAAAATGGTGAATTTGGTTTGGATTTTTAAGGTGGGGGTAAAAAGCAGTGGGTTGGTGGTTTGCAAGCGAAAAGAAATAAAATAAAATGTAAAATAGAACTCCTTGAAGCAGCCCAAGACCCCTTGAGTTTTAAGATCTAGGCTAGCTAAGAGGTCCCCGGGTTAATTCCTCGCGTTGGGGAGGATGACATATAGTCATCTCAGTCGGATGATCTTCATTTGGCATTAAAACCTAAACCCTAATAATTTTCTTTTGATAGAAAGCATTTATTTAACATTTATGGTTCACAGATAGTGAAAATCTATCTTGACTCATCCTCTGATGATTCGTAAGAGGGTAACTAATGAGTCTCGTGGATCAAAATAAGAATCCCTTGAACCACAAAGATTACCAGTATTGATCAAGTGGATGCACTTACGAGTCAAATACCCAACCCCTTAACCTACCTCAGTGGCTCGTAAATGGCAACTAATTGATATTAGTGTATCTAAAAAGCTAAAGATACACTAAACCACTAAAAGCTTGCCAAGTATTGACGAAAAGTACATCAGCTTTAAAGCACAAAGTTAGAAAATTGGGAACCAAAATATAAAAACCTTATGCGTGAAAAACAGGGGAACCACCAGCAGCCTGCAGATCCTTCCCCCAGTAGCCTTTTACTTCAAGAAGGAAGTGGTTTTAGCCACTCATCCTCCAAGTTGTCATCCTTGGAGGGTGTTTGGCAACCAAGAAAGGGAGAGAAAGAGGAGAGAGAAGAGAGAAAACTGAAAGAAAATGAAAAGCTGCGTATGTACTGAAAGATTAAAAGTTAGGGTTACAAAAATCTATAAGTTGGCTTTTATAGCCAATGATGTAATGAGAGAATGACCAAAGACCTAAAATATGAAGTACAATAGTGACAAAGTAGTAATTATACAAAACGAGGTCGTTTGGAATCAAAAATGTCAAAATCACAGGGCAGCCATTTTCGCTATGCAAGGAATTTTCGCTAGCATAGCGAAAATTTCGCTAAGCTAGCGAAAATCACAAGAGATAGCGAAAATGGAAAATTTCGCTATCTCACGGTAATTTTAAGCTGGCTAATGACCCAAGCTAACTGTGGCTCATGTGCATGTGAAAATTTGCTATTCGCTATGCACGGTAATTTTTGCTATCATAGCGAAAATTCAACGGCAATTTTGGCTTTGTTCATCAGCGTTCCATTGATTCTGCTTCTGCCATTTCTTTGCTCCACGCATCACGCAGCACATTTGCTTGCCATTTTCTTCAATTTTCTTCTGCTTTGAAATTCTTCATTCGGCTTCTTTGAAATTGAAAATCATGAGACCATATGAGATTGGTGAAAATCAACCCGACTTTGGTTATGATTGGATTGACCCGATAATTTTGGCCTCCAATTCACGCGTAAACTACAAAAAGCGACCTCGGAATGCAATTAGAGAATGCAATAGGGACCCGAACATGTCAATTGGGATAATTATAATAATTAGTACACAAAAAGCGCTCAAAACCTATTAAAAATAGGGTTCAAAATAGCACTTTTTGAACACTAATCAGTCTCATGTCGCGACCTCGATCTCTTGTCGCGACATCAGATTATGCCCTTGCAACTTAAACTAGTTGCTTTTGGTGTCGCGACGTCAGTCCTCTGTCGCGACTACGACCATCACATCGGTTTCATCTTTCAAACTGTCGCCGTCAAAGGTGCTTCCCTTGTCCGACCTCCATCCTTATCGCGACATCGATCTTCGTCGCGACATCCGCGATGTTAATCGCGACATCATTTCTTAAGTCTCTGGTTAGTCCATCTTGATTACTTTACATTGTAATGCACATCGCGACTGCGTCAAGTTTCTTGAATTTTCTACGCGATCTTAGCGACACGCATAAGCGGACAATACAAGCCAAAGCGCGGCATTAGTTACCCGGTGACTTTCGCATTTTACGCCACCGCCATTTTTACGTATTTTTACTCCCGCGATTCTTGCATTTTCTCTTTTCTTCTTTCTTTCACCTCCTGCTAATAACAAATTAGTGAGTTTCTTCATAGTCTTGCATATTAATTATTCCTTACCGGATGAAAAATCAAACATAAAAATGGATTAAGAAAATAAGATGACTTTTAAGCTCATCAAGACATAAGAGCTAACCATGGGTTTACCTCTTGGTTTCTCATCCTCAAAATTTAGGAGCAGTTCATTCTTTCCTTGATTAGATCCTTGCTAACACGGGATTGAACTTACTATTCGAATCGGCGAACTCTGCTCATTTAATTGATAAGTCATTCCAACTCATTCTCGGTTTCAGTGAGGAAGAATATTTATCGTTAGAATTTACAAAGCTTGAATTAGATCCCCACGATATTAGGTTACGCATACCCTTTAGATATTGTTCAATACTCTCAGAATGCCTTCTACGTGTCCCTTTCAGAGGGCCTCACGGAAATCGAGCATGAAGCGATCTAATACGGGTATAGGACACTAATATTTGGGTCGAGACTCTAACAATAAACAAAACCGACAAGCGGTCGAGATTGAAGTTCGGTAGACTCTGTAAATTTCTGCATAAAGATGCTGAATTCTAACAACGAGTAAAGTTCAACGAGTTTGGATTTCTAAATTACTTCATTACACTAACGGTAGCTCCTTGATCAAAGAACTTCTTGTAGGTCGAGCGGAAGTTTGAATTCCAAAATTTGTTTGGACTTCAAAGCGAACGAGCGATAATTTGAAGAAAATAACATTACGCATTCGACTTCAACTTCAACAACTAACATCGAGATCGAAATTCAAAGAAATAACAATCTACTCTAATCTAATCCTAAAATAAATAAAACAAAAGTAAAAGAAATTAAACTACGAGCCTTGACTGCAGGACTTCTCTTTAGGCATGTTTGCTTTCTTTTAGTATGACTAGCGTGTTATAGGGTTTGGAAGTTGGGCTAACTTCGATGCACCTATTTGTGGATTTCAAAATAAGCGGCCCATTTGTTTGTTGTTCATGCGACTCCATTTTGTTTTGTCACGACCTTGACGATGTCGCGACCTCTCTTCCACATCGTGACTTCCTTTGATGTTTATGAGCTATTACGTGTGTGACTTCTCTTTGCGTCGCGACTTCTTCATTCACGCATTGTGGTCTCTCTTGGGGTAGCGAGGCTTCAATCTATGTCGCGACTTCGTTTTACGTTACGTCTGTGTGAAGCTTTTATGCGGTCGCGACTTGCCTTTAACACCTTGGATCACGATGTCGCGTGGTAGTGATGTCGTGACCTTCATTCCTTGTATGAGTGATGTCGTGACGGTGAATGGCCGTCGCGACATCTCCTTTACGCATTGTGCGAGGCTCTTTTGAAATTCGGCTACTTCCAATCATCACGTCGCGACTTCAATGTTATGCTTATGAGCTCTTTTGATGTCGTGGAAGTTTTATTGTCATGACTTGTCTTCAGCATCTCTTGGGTATGATGTCGCGATAGCTAAATGATGTCGCGACCTCCATTCTTTGCAGCTGATGTCGCAACCAGCGGGGCGTCGTGACCTTCTTTCGATATGGCGATGTGCGACCACTAAAGGGCGTCAGCGAGCGCCACCTTCGCGCCTGAAGTGATGTAGCGACCCTTTGAGCGTGGCGACGTCTTGTTCGGTGTTTGATGTCTCTACTCTGTTCCTAGCGCCATGACCTCTATATTTCAGCCTCTTTTGAAAGTATCTTTTTGCAACTTATGTCAGTGTCCACGACCTCCATGTCTACTGCTAAGCTTTCAATTATGTCGCGACCTCGAAGTGGTGTCGCGACATCTTGTCTGCTTCTTCATTAGTTCCTGGTCGTCTGATTTGGAGTTTCTGTTGCGACCTTGGTGTTATTCTTCATTACTGTCAAGGTCGCGACATCAAGTCCTTTCTTTCAAAATTAGTTGCGACTTCCTTCACTTGAGAGGGCTGTTCTTGTGGCTTTATAGTCAACTCCTTGTCGCGACCTCATGGTGGTATCCACGACTTCATTTATCTCAGTTTGGTGTCATGACATCGCAATGATGTTGCGACATGAACTTCTGCATTTGACTGCTTCTTTTAATCTTGACCAAGTCATATTTTGTCTCAAATTCCTTCTTCAGGTCACGACTTCACTTATTCACTCTTCAGTTTCTTCTTCAAAGCCAAATTTGTTGAGGTCGTGACTTGGAATTACTTTTGAAGCGCACTTCACATCACTACTTAAGTTCAGTTTTGACTTGATTCTCTTGCCGAGTTGATTTCTTATGATTTTTTGCTAAAAATTTGATTTTACTATTTGTATTTTCACGCAGAGTGGAATTTGGGTCATTTATCGAGTTCTATGAGACAATTCATCATTATTCTCATTATAAACTGAAAAATGTATTAAAAATCTCATGAGTTTTTACTCATGGAAATTCCCTCGAACCCAAAATTTTGCTTGTCTAGAAACAAAGAAAGAAGAAAGAAATTGTTTGTCCTCAAACAAATAAGCTTAGAAAATTTTTAAGGACATTTATCTGATTTATTCCACATTCTTTTTCATTCCACCTTTATGATCTGGAATTTAGAGATATCACTATTATTTCAAATTTCAGTTTTGATGCAAGAACAAGGCATGGTATACTTTTATTACAAAATTTCTTGATAAACTAATGTATTTAAACAGTTTATTTAACAAGTCTTGTTCTGTGTGTGTGTGCAGGTCATCAATCCTTTTCAACTTCATGTTGAACTTAGTTGATCTTATGGGAGTTTTCTTAGACTGTTTATCAAAGTCTCATATGCTTGTTTTTCATATTGATCTCCACTAATGTAGGTAAATTCAACCTTCAAAATCAATGAGGTCTTTCAGGCTTGTAATGTTGGGCTTAGGTAATTGGGTAGATAATGGAAAAATTTAGGTTGTAAATTACCCAGTTTCCATCTTGTCTCTACATTGTTGCCTCCAACTTTCTTCCTTTTTCTTCTTTGTTCCTTTATGATTCTCCTTAATCACTTGATTCCTCTTTTGAATTCTTTTGTGGAATCTCTCATTTTCCATATGTACTGATTCGACGAGATTCATTTGTTCTTTAACTCCTTTGCCTTTATTTCTCTAGGATTTGGAATAGTGCAATGTTTTGTCTTCTTAGGCTTTCTATTGCCCAGAGAACTTTGGGCTAGCAACTCCCCATACCGATTGGCATTAGGGTGTTAGGTGTTAAAACCCCTACGAGCTTAATTGTTCAAGAGAAATAGGCCACAAGACAAAACATTCTTTATTTCACTAGCTTCTCCTTCTTTACTTCTTGACCCCTTCTTGTCAAAAATCTGGAATATTCCCCCAAGCTTATTTCTTCCTTTATACTAAACTTTTCTGGATTAGAGCTGGATAATTTGGGTTCTTTCTTGGGTTTATTGCAAGGAAGGAATTCCGGAGTTTTCAATTGCTTGTTGTTGAAGAAATAAGGCTTATTTAGCTCATCCCGGGAACTCTCTTAGAATAATAGCAAGCATATTTTGAGGAATTGAAGCTTAAAGAGGCTCTATTTGCAGGATGGCCTCTATCATTTGTTGGTTGTTTTCACCTAGGATTTCGCCTCAATCAATAATCAAAAGCCAGTTCTAGAATTTGTGGATCTAAAATAAATTCCCAGAGAAAGTGTTTCCTAATTCCTGTCCAAAGTTTCATAAGTTTTGTTGACCAATGTGTATTATTTCTTCAAGACTTGTACTTATTCTTGTATACTTACATTATTTTAAACAAATTATTTGTATCGACAATAACCAATTTTCCAATTTTTGCAACTAAAGCGAATCTAAAACGAGCAGTAAATACTCCTAATTCCAATTTATTTATTCATGCCCGGTTGCAATTATTTGTGTTCAAGTTTATCTCTAGTCAAACTACTTCCAACTAGTTCGATTATGACATTTCAGCAATTTTCATTCTTGAACTAAATCCCGATGTCATTTTTTCGACAAATTCAGCGAAAAGTAAAAGCCACGAAGCTAAGCGCAAGCAAGCAAACATTTCCTTTTCACAAATTTTCTTGTTTTATTAATGATGTAATCTGCAGGTTGAGAACAACAATAAGAGGAAAAGAAGAGATAAATTAATGGGAAAGTCTATTTTTTCTTTTTGAGGAAGGAGCAAAGATGTTTGGGGATCGGTCCAGGGATGAAGCCGAGTGGGATTCGTTAGAAATTTCATTTCAGTTCTCTTCTTCTTCTTGACATTTTCCCTTTCGATCTGCTCTTCAAGGATCAATTCATTTGTGAGATCAATCGTTTTATTCAGATCATCTTGTCTCGTGCCGAGTGTGTTCGTTGTGCGTTCCATTTCAGTCATGACTTCTAAAAATTTGGAAAGATTGTTGTTAATCAAATCCAAATTTTCAAGCCAGACTTTTCTTCTATAGGCATCCTTATCATCAAGCTCTTGATCTCTGTCCTTCATCTTCTTTAAATCCTTGAACATTGAAGTGTAGGAACTTGAATCCCTTGATCTCCTCCTTAGTCTTTGCTTCTTGATCTGCATCCCTGTCCTTTATGAGTTTGAGGAGTTGAGAATCGCAATCATACTAATTGTTGTAGAATGATTCATGACTTAGCTTTAACTTCTTCGGTAGATCTTGATCTCTTTCTTCCATTTCCTTTTTAAATTTCCCCTCTTGCTGCTCCAGGATCTTTTTTAATTGCTCCTCCTTTATGCTCATCTCTTCTTCCCATTGTTGATCTCTTCTTTTCATCTCAGCTTCATGTACTTCTTCTTACATTCATCTCTTCTTCCCCGATGTTGATCCCTTCTCTTCAATTCTTTTTCCTTAAACCTCTTCTCTGAACTTTCTTTGGAGGTTCATTTCTCTTCTCTTTCTTCAGCCTCTGCCCGAGATTAGGCCGAGCATTTCCATTGTTGATTGTGCCTAGGCTCCCTTAGAGCTTTCACCAGGTTCTCTGAAACTACTGTTCCTTATTGGGGGAGAGCTAGCCAGTGGAGTTGAGAAATCTATGGGGCTTCTATCTTCTTGCTCTCTATCCTCTGGAAACATAAAAGTATTCCCTTCTTGATGTGCTTCTAGATTTTCTTCTCCCTGCTCTGCCACCAGAAAGGTGTCTTCTTCCTGAATTGCATTTTCATTTTCATCCCTTGAATCTGTTTCTACTATGACCCCCTTTTTCTGTTGATTCTTTGGTCCCTTGCTTACTCCCGTCAAGGTGAGTGGGTGACACTTGGGACACTCTTCTTCTTCTTTCGAGTTGCCTTCACACCAGCCCTAATACATAACCTTGTGATAGTTCTTTGGGTGAGGATCAAACCCAGTTTATTACCTTCATGATACCTCGTTATAGAATTTCAGATATGTTCGACTATCAATCTTGTATCCCTTCAGTATGGCATAGAGAAGGATTGCTTCTTGTTCTCTTACTGTGCAGACGTGCTTGGTAGGGACCAGAATAGAGGATAAGAAATAGAACCACACCTTTGCCTCCTCTGTCAAATCTCCCCTGCTCAGGGTCTTTTGCTCTCCTTTTCCTTTCTTCCACTACCCTTCCTTCTATTAATTTTCTCGCAAGCTTCTCACGGTTAGGGTTGTTCATCAGCTTCCTGAATTTGGATCCGTTCTTTTGCCCTTCCATCCCATACATCTCATTAATGGTCTCTTCGCGCTCCATACAGGCACCCGGACTCCTCGACATCAGCGGAGTTCTCTTTCCTACCAGCGGATGGAGTAAAATTCTCGGACTGGCTAGCACATAACCGGACTTTGATGTTTGCGAAATTATCCCCCTCCCTCTTTGCTCTATCAATTCCTTGAACGGTGAGATGAGTTGGGTAAACCTCTTTCTCCTACAAATCCTTTCGACATAGTGCTTTCCCACGAGACGGAGAAGCGTCTTACGAGCAATTTCGTCTTCCCTCTTCTTCTCGCTAATTTTCCTTTCCCTTAACTTCCCTCTGTTGGCACATGGCCCCGGTTGAACTTATAGTTGTTCAGGCGGCTTTGTGTTCTCCTTTGGATTTCGGATAGACACCCTTGATCCACAGTATACTCCTCCATGATTTCGCTCAGGTTTGGGATGAGGGTTGAAGGTTTGGCCATTAGAGAAATCGGAAGGTTTTTAGGAAGAAGTTCGGGTTTGGGTTGTAAAAATTAGGAACTTCAAAGAATATCTGAAAGATAAAGAAAGGTTTATATGTTGCTTCAAGGAAGGAGATGGTAGTGGAGGGAGTTTCTCAACAGTTGCAATTCTATTATTGTGTTGTGGGCTCTTTATTACTTCATTTATTTGTGCTTGTTGCGACTTTAATTTCATCTTTGCGATTGTGTCTTTGTCTACATTAAATTTAGAGCGAAATTAAAAAGTACCTTAATGGCATACTTGTCTCCGATGTAGCGACTTATTCTTGTTTGTTGCGACATAACTAAACTGTGGGAGGACAAGTTATCATCAGGCTGCGACATCAGGTATTTGATAGTTGAGTTGTCACGACATGAACTTCTCTTTTGAAGGAATGGTTCTTGTTCTGAACTCTCGAAGTTCGAATCCACGACCTCGATTTATGTGGCGACCTCTATTTATGTCACGACGCGTATCGTGGGTGCCACACTATATACTATTCTTCCTTGATCTTGACTAAGTGCGACCTCAACCTGTGTGACCTCAATTTCTGTAGAACGCCGATAAAGTCGCGACAGTACACACCCTACTAAATTTGATGATGTCGGACATCTTTTCATTCCTTATTAATTTGCACCTTCTTAGCATCCATTTAATCATTCCCACCACTGACAATTCAAAAAATGCATTCTATTCAATTTTCCACACAGAATCTATGTAGGGAGAAAAGTACTCCACGCACTACGGTTTCTACGTCACGTGAAGTCTTTGCGATATCCTGGAGTTTGTTCTTCTCTCCACAGGCCCTTTGATTCTTCATCTGCATATTGTAACAATTCCAAAAATGATTAAATTAATCTAGTACTAACCTAGCAATTTCTAACAAATCATGACTAAAACTAAAAAATTTTCAAAAATACGTAATAAAAAAAAATTTCGAAGTCTAAATAAAGCTAAAAAAATCTATATGGGTTGCCTCATGGTACGCTCCATTTTGAGTCTATTGGACTATTGTTTCAAGTTTCTCTCTTTCAATTCACCGGTTGGAGTTCTTCTGTTCTTTCTCCCCTCTTGAGATAGTGTTCCCGAGTCTTTGCCCATTAACTTTGAATTCTTCCCGGCATTAGTCTTGAGTGTTTTGCTCCAAAGATAGTACTTGACACCAGTATATGGTACTCCGTTTGATTTCAAACTTTCCTGGAAATAATCTTAATCTAGAGTTAAACGACAAGACGATCCTGCTCCCGAACTCTTTCTCGAGAATCCTTTGATCATGCCATTTCTTTGTCTTGTCCTTATATATTCTAGCATTTTCATGAAACCCCGTTTCTCGATTCTTCAATTCATTCGGTTGGAGAAGTCTCTCTTCCTTTGCAATTTTGAAATCGAAGTTTAGGCGTTTGATGGCCATGGCTTTGTATTCAGTTCAGAGGGAGGTGACATGGTTTTTCCAAAGACAAATCTGTATGGGGACTTTCCAATGGGAGTTTAAACGATTCACCTTCAATGCCCCTGAAGTAATATCAAGCTGCATGCCAATCTTTCCTGCTTAGAACTCCTGAGTCTTTTCGAATTTTCTTTATTTCTCTGTTGAAATTTGACTTGCCCATTTGTTTGAGGATGATAAGCCAAGCTCATAATGTGTTTGATACCATATCAGCTCATGAGTTTGTCAAACACCTTATTTGAAAAATGGCTTCCTCCATCACCTAATTATAGTTAAGATTGTCCCAATCCCCCTTCCATTCTTTCTTTGTAAAAACCACACAATTGTATTGGCATCATTCTTTGGACAAGCTGCTGCTTCTACCCATTTTGATACATAATCCACAGCTAGGAGTATGTATATATTTCCAAATGAAACTGGAAAAGGTCCCATACATCAAATAATTGCACCACCAGGATACCTTGCAGGGGCATCTCATGCCTTTTGCTGATATTTCCCATTCTTTGGCATTGATCACACAACTTTACCCATTCAAAACAGTCCTTAAAAATTGTAGGCCCGTAAAATCTGTTGGAAATTTTTGAGTACATTTTTATCTCTACAAGTGTCCTCCATATAAGGTGATGCATGAGCCATTCTTGTAAAATCTTGCTTTGCTCACTACGTTACACATCTCCTTATAATCGGATCGACTCCTCTTTTAAACAAATTTGGATCATCGGATGTAGTACACCGCTGCTCCGGTCCTAACCTTTTCTCGCTTGGTAAATTTGAATTACGGTGGCATAATTCCACAAGCTAGAAAATTCACAATATCATCATACCGGGGTGATTGTAGTGTGGTGGAAATAGCGCTCGTCACGGAAAATTTTCTGCTATTTCGCTTCCTTTTTCTTGTACAGTGGGTTCCTCTACTCTTGACAAGTGATCAGCTATCACATTGTCACTGCCCTTCTTGTCTTTAATTTCTAAATCAAATTCCTGCAACAATAATACCCACCTGATCAGTCTTGGCTTTGCTTCCTTCTTTGCCATTAAATATTTAATTGCTGCATGATCAGTGTGTATAACAACATGGGACCCCAAAATATATGGCCTGAATTTTTCACATGCAAACACTATTGCCAGCATCTCCTTTTCAGTAGTAGAGTAATTTTCTTGTGCTTCATTAAAGGTTTTGCTAGCATAATAGATGGCCTTGAACACTTTTTCATCTTTCTGTCCCAATCTGACTCCATTGCAAAATCACTGGCATCATGATCTCAAATTCTTTGTTCCAATCTGGTTTTGCCATGATGGGAGCTTCCACTAGTCTGGATTTGATTTCTTCAAATGCTTTCTGGCAGGATTCATCAAAATAAAACTTACTATCTTTCTCCAGCAATCTGCATAGTGGTTTGGCAATTTTTGAGAAATCTTTGATAAATCTTCTATAAAATCCAGCATGTCCTAAGAAACTTATGATTCCCTTCTTGTAGTGGGTGGCATTAAGTCTCTTATAATTGAAACCTTTTCTTTGTCTACTTCAAGCCCTGCTGCGAGAAACCATGGCCTTTGAATCATACGTAACCATAAAATGGCATTTTCCCAATTCGAGCTAGATTTTTGTCTTTGCACCAACTGATCTTGTCCCCGGGTTATGTAGGCATTGTTCATGGATCCATACCAACATGATCATCCATGAAGATCTCCATAACTTCTTACGCTAGATGGAAAAATATAGACATCATGCATCTTTGGAAGGTACCGGGAGCATTACAGTCAAATGGCATTCTTCTAAAAGCAAAAGTACGAATGGGCATGTAAAAAGTGGTTTTCTCACGATCTTCCAAGTGCAATAGCTATTTAGTTATATCCAGAGTATCCATCAAGAAAACAAAAATGAGGTGTCACGCCAGCCTATCCGACATTTGATCGATGAAAGGTAGGGAAAAATGATCGCTACGGTTGCGGTATTGATTTTACGTAGTTGATACAAACCCTCCATCTGTACGGTTCTTGTAGGAATAAGTTCATTCTTTTCATTTCGATTACGATGAATCCACCTTTCTTAGGAACCACGTATCTTGGGCTTACCCGAGAATTAATACGATATAGCATATATAAACATGCATTTAACCATTTCGAACTTCTTTACATTGACTTCTTTCATGGTAGGTTCGACCTCCTTTGATGCTCAACGAAGTTTTGCATTATCTTCCAGCAATATTTTGTGCATACAAATAGAAGGGCTGATACCGCTTCGGATCTTCAATTGACAAGCTCAATCGCTTCCTTGTATTTTCTCAAAATTACCGACCTTACGTTCTTCGACCTCCGTCGGTGATATGATGCTTGGTTTTCTCTTACGGCTCTAAAAACTCATATTTCAAATTAACAAGACGCTCCTTCAATGTTAACCCTTCTGCACTAGTTTCCTGCCCATGAGTTTGTTGTTTAATTTGCTCCACTTCATCTTGACATTTTCATTTATACTTGAAATTTGTTTCATTATTAAACAAATTTGAAAGCGAACTTCACAATCAAAACTCTCAAAATCTTGAAAATTCATCTCGATTTCATTGATAAGTTTTGAATGATACAATCGAATTCACTTCATCAATTTAGAGAAAGGCTGGCCAGCTGCCCCACAGTATACAAGCTGTCTTCCTCCACAGCTAGGATGTTTCCAGACTCCTATTAATAAAATGCCTTTAGCCATTCCCAACCACACAGTGTCGATTCACCTTTACGTACGTCGTCAGGCGACTCACATTTGCTAAGAAAGGTCTTCCCGACAACGAAGGAACTTGAGATCTTCCTCCATGCATGAAATGTGCTTGAAATCTGCGAGAAAATTAATTTCCCAACCTTAGTACATCTTCCATAATGCCCTCTGGTTATGCCATTGATCTATCAGTCATGCGCCAAAGTAATTGCTGTTAGGGTTAGTTACTGAACTAAGTCTACTTTGCGATAGGGGCATCAATTTATACTTGCTCGAGTCATAAAGCTTTCTTGAACTCACATTTCCTATAGAGCAGGAATAGTGAAATTTGCCGAGTCTTTCATCTTTGCTAAGACCACGGTGAATAATAGCCTTGCATGACGATCGGGGTCTTGCACCCTCCTGGTATCTTTCTTTTCTTGCTTTCAGCACCTCGGCGAAATTTTGCATAAAGGCATTTGGCCCGATCACCTCTTGCAAATGGGATATTTATTTCTATTTTCTTGAAAATATCAGAATTTAAGCTGTTCTTCTCTTTTTGCCCGAAGTCTCTGTGAGATAGCCTTCTTGAGGCATAAGTTTGGTACTCCCTTCTTTTGGTCATTTCTTCGCTCATCTATTCAATCGGGTTGTTCTTCTCTTCTTTCTTTTGATCTCTTCTTTCTACGCCTCGATCTCTTAGTTTTTATCTGTCTTTGCATTGGCTGCTCAAATCCTTCCCACTTCTCAGGTGGGTTTGTCGCAGGTCTTTAGGAGGTTCTTAGGTGTCCTTTGGGAATGTTCCCTTGTTACGATTAGGGCATATTCGGGGCAGTGCCTACTTGTGTCTACATGTTTTCGGTGAAGCACTAGCATTCTTCTGAAACATCTGGGTATCAGACTTGAAAGTTTCCAAGTCAGATAGTTTCTGATCATGGAATTGTAATAGCCTCTTGTTATCCCCCGTAGGCTGACATTTGATCCTCGAATGGTTGGGTTCTCCTCGACCACCAGAAGTATTCCATTTACGCCCTCACCTCCTTAACAACAACTAGCTGGAACCTTAGTGGCTGTGGTATCATGATGAGGATGTTGTCCACGCGTAGACCGTAAATGCCCCTCCACCATATGAAATTTTCATGGTTCCTTAGTCTTGGATTATAGTGTAATAGGCGAGGTTAGGATTTGGCTTTAAATGATAACTCCTTTGCTTTCGTTCACGTTAGCAACCTCCTCAGCACCATAAGAATCTTCTTCTATTGGCACATCAACACTTCTTTTCATCAATTCTCTTTTCTCTGCTCCTATTTCATGAGCAGTGTGCATCTTCCTCTCTTGTTTGTCCATCCTATGCATTATAGCATCCAACTTAGCCTCCATGGCTGTCATCTTGCTCAGCTCCATGACCCGCTTTTCCTGCTACTACCTCTTGAAAGCTTCGGATGGAGCTTTCATATTGCATTTTGCTGAGTCCTCTATCGAGATCTCTTGCCTTTTCGACACTTTTTCACTTGAATGCTCCACGGCGCTGTGAAGCATCGATAATACCCTTGGTTGCGCCATTGGGCGTGATACACTATATCCATCTGGGTCTTCAAGTCTATTCCATGCATTGGGCACCTCTTCAGCAATCTTTTGAATCTTTCCCAAGCAACATACAGGCTCTCATCTTCCCCTTGTTGGAATACAATTATCTCTCTTCGTCTCTCTGGGAGTGAGAGATGGGGGGAAAGAATGCGCACAAATGGCTTACACTTGACTCTTCCTGATATCAGCAGAACCATATGGTAATGATTCATACCATGTGGGTGCTATGTCTCTCAAGAAAATGGGAAGAGATGTGGTTTATCACCTCTGGTCTCACACCGTTCAGCTTCACTGTATTAGCCATCTGAGAAATCTTCCCAGGTGCTCATTTGGAATCTTGATTGGGATGACCCGATGGCTGATATTCTTGAACCATTGTAATTAAGGGTGGCTAGTTGAGTGTTTTGCATCAGCTGTAGTACATCGTGACGGACCCCTTCCCTAGTGACGAAATCTGAAGCAACTTCCACGGTAACCTCTCGGTAAACTCGCTCATTGACAAGTTACCATGAAGCTAAGCTAGATTAAAGCGCTAAAAGCGTATTTGGAAAAGCGTGGGTTTTAAAATTTTCACTTTTCTATCAAAATCACACATTTAGTTACTTAATCCGTGACCTCTTGTGCCACGGTGGTCAAGCCAAAATACAAAATCACTGTATAAAAAAAATACACTCCCAATGTTTTCCAAATGTCGACTACAACAATAAGGACCTCTGGTCCTCATCAAAATATAAAAGATAAGGATAAATCGACATAATTTTATCGCAGCTTTGTTTCTCAAAACCATGCATGCATATTTTACAAAATATATTTACATATACAAAATGCCACATTTAACTTTTACTATTTTTAATTTACACCTTATCTTATATATAATCACAACACGACGTCTAGGGCGAGGATCCTGGAAAGATCTTTTCGACCATTTTGCACTGAAAAAGAATTATTTTAAAGCGAGCGTGAGCGAAGCGGGCTCGTGAAGTCTTATAAGTTCTAAATCTTTCTTTGTCTGCTTTGTTTAGTAGCCCCCAATATGAAAATGCAATACGAAATGGTTGTAAAAGCTGTTTATGAAAGCGAGTTTTTTGCTAAAAGCCATTTACAGCGTTACGGCTTGTTTATAGCTGCGATACAGCTATTTACAACTGCGGCATTTACGAAAACTATTTACGCTCTTGAAAAGCTGTTCGATGGTGGTTAATATGCGAAAGTGCTATCTTTGTAAAACAAGTACCAACCAGCGTGGCCATTTCTGAAATACCCTAGAAGTGATCGCCGGAGCGCCGGAACTGGCGTCGGTAGTGGCACTGCGAGCGGCTAAATTTAGATGGTCGGTGAGCGGCGGGATCATATAGCATAATGGAACCTCCCGGAACCAAAATGCCGGTGGGGAACCTCGGAACCAACACCTCATCGCTATGTACTAAATTCGGTAGCTAACTATATACCTCGAATGTCTGCGGAGGCGACTCACTATATAAATATATGCTAGATCTAACCCCGAATTTAGGCCCGGGCAATATAGTTAGTCATAATATCCCATAACCTTGCCATGCACAATCAGAAATACATCGGCCAGGAAGCGAGGCTGTGTCATCTAGGGGTTTTTGCTAAACCGAGCCAAAAGCGTCTCTTAAATCTTTTGAAATCGAACTTACCAGCCAGTATAACAATTGGGAGGTAATAAAAAATGCTATAAATCTATATTTTCAAAGCACTTTACAAACTGTAATTTAAACACTTTAAGTTTTAGAAAATGATTTTGAGTACTCACCTTTTCTCGACTAATTTCTTTCAAATCTTGTCAAGCACTTCTGGGTCGTCGGATCTTGAATGCCGCCTACACAATTCATTCAAATTACGAAAATGCCTCGGTTTAGCGTTTTAGCAATAAAGCATCTGTGAGAACTTCAAGTGACTATATCGAACGAACTTCGATTCTAACAAAACTTTACGTGCTAGTCCCATTCGATATAGACATCGATAATATGATGTGAAATTGACCAAAATGTCCATACACATTAAATGCCCTATAAAAACTATCTGTTTTAGTCAACTTTTGACTTAAGGGACTTTCCATATAGTCTAAAAATACCCGAAACATTTCTGAAAATTATGTTCGACTTGTCAGTACACTCATGAAATTTCAATCAAAGCGTCCCAGAAAATAGTCCCAAAATTCAGCCACATTTGTCCCGAACAGTTCCAAAAATTCCTAAAAATTCCTAAACTAGATGCAAAAATTTTTGGGACTAAAGTTTGCATTTTTACGACCTCTAAGAAAATTTCAAAAGTAGTCACATGCACTTTAGGAACTTTGAAAATAGAAATAGGAAAATTTTACGCTTTTAAAGTTTAGAATGAAAATTTAGATATTGAAATGCACATGCGTAGCTACTCTTCGCGTATACCAATTTGCCTTCTGCATAAAACCAAATACTCTGGGTAAGGATTTCCGTGAATGCGAGAAAACGAAAGAAGAAAATATAAAAAAAATCGCCTCACGCCCTCTCTCTCTGCTTCTCACCGTCCGCTCCCCACTGCAGTTTGATTTTTTTTTTTTATCCCTTTTTTTTTTTAATTATTATTATTTTTCTTTAATTATTATTCTTACTATTTAGATAAATAATTTCTATTGCCCCATTAGAGTCTATTTAATAGGAAAATTTTATTTCTCATAATTAAATATTCTTTAAATATTTGTCATTTTCGAGATTTTTTCTAAATCCGTTTTCGGGTTTCACTCTAAACGAGTAAACAGAAATTAGTAAAATCCGACCGTCTCTAATTTAACGAAACTCTTCCTTCGGGTTACTAGATTGCGAGACGAACTTTAACTAAGACAACTGCTTCTGGCCATCCGAGATCTAGAGAATTTTCGAGACTTCCCTGAACTATTTTGACAATTTATTATTATTATTTTACTATTTAAACTTCCATTAATTATACTTTCACCCCCTCTACTTTCCTTAATTGTAAAAGTGCCACAATTATTTGAAAACTTTATAATTTCACCCTTAAACCAATTTTCAAAATTCTATTATGGCACTAAAATAATTAAGGAAGTCTCAGCACTTACTTCGCTACACATACTGCATAATCTCCTGGATCTGGAAGCTACAAATCCTCCCTTCTCCTTAAGAACATTTCATTCCTCGAAATGAACAAAACTAATATAACGAGGATACCTTAATCAGTGAACAACTGAGGATATTGATCAAGCAGATCTAAGCCTCGACTTATGTACTCTTTAATCCCATGATTCCCCATAAACTGGATTAGCTTAATGACCTTATTCCGCAAAATCTGCTCTCCGTGATCTACTATCTACATGGGTCAAGCCCTTATAAAGCCAAATTATCCTTTAGTTCTAATCGGGCCGATCTCGAGTACATGGGAGGGATCTCGAATGCATTTCAAGGGAGCATGGATACATGAAACACATTATGAACCTTAGACAACTCCTCGAGGAAGGTCTAATCTATATGCTACCGGTCCCACTGCAATAATCCATATGGCCCTATGTATCTGGCCCCGCCTTCCGCCTTCCAACTGAGGACACCTTTCCGCTGTGGAAACTTCGAGGGAAAACCCCATCGCCACCTTTTAAACTCAGAGCCCTTTGCCTGCTGGCTGAGTCCGTGATAATTCTTCTGTCTGTCCCCGGCTATCTTCGAGTCCTGTCTCTAATAACTGATCTACCTTAAGGTAATCTCGTACTAACTTCCGGCCTATCACTCTCTCCTACTTCATCCCAGCATACGGGAGTACGACACTTCCGACCATACAATGCTTCAAATGGAGCCATGCCTATACTGGATTGATAACTATTATTGTAGGCGAACTCCATCAGAGATAAATGCATATCCCAGCTTCCCTTAAACTCTATTACGCATGCTCTAAGCATATCCTCTAACGTCGAATAGTTCTCTCCCGGACCGACCATCGGGCCTCGAGGATGGAAAGATGTGCTAAAGTGCAATCGAGTCCCCATGGCATCCTCTCAGAACTGACCAAAAATCCTGGATGTGTGAATCTGTGGTCTCTGGCTCCGAGACTATCGACATGTGAACACCATGTAATCTAACTATCTCCTCCACATATAATCGGGCCAACTTCGTCCAACGGTCATCATTACTAATCGAGAAATGCGCCAATTTCGTTAGTCTATCCACCACTATCACCCATATGGCATCGTGTCGTCTCCGAGTTCCCAAGCCCTAAGAACAAAATCCATAGTAATCTTATCATCCCCACTTCCATACAGAATCTAAGGGCCACCCCGTAGCTTCGTGCTCGCTCTTACCCTCACTTGACATGTTAAGATTCGACAAATCTCGCAATTTCCTTTTCATGCCTCTTCCACCAATAATGCTCCTCGTATATGATACATCTTTGCTACTGTGGTGCATTTGCATATGTCAAGAGTGAGCTTCTTCCATGATTTCCTTTTAGTTCACCTATGTCGTACACACATTCGACTCCCTCTAACTATTACGCCATCGTCTCTCGATCCGAACTCGGCTCTACCACCTCAATCTCTCAGCCTCTCTAACTTAATCATCTCTAAACTCCGTCGACCTTCCTTGATCTGATCCACGAGAAGAGGACGAACATAAAATGATGCCAACAAAGGTCCCAGACGCCGACCGCAACCGGAACCCCAAAGATCTCAACTCTATCAACAATGGAGATATACTGTCATAGATAAGCACAGAACCCTCCGCTTCCGGCTAGCGCATCTGGGCCACTCACATCGGCCTTCCCTGATGGTACTCTATCGTATAATCATAATCCTTAATCAATCCCAACCACCTGCGCCAGCTTTAAGTTAAGCTCTTTCTCGAGGTAAAGATATATTGCGTGCTCTATGATCTAAGTGAATATCCGACAAGGAACACCGTATAGATAATGTCCCGCATCTTTAGAGCGAAACCACCGCCGCTAGTTCTAAATCACGGGCCGGTAGTTCCGCTCATGCTTCTTTAACCGACTCCGAAGCACAAGCTATCACTCAACCATCCCGCATCAAAACACACCCTAAACTTCTTGTCCGAGGCATCACTATATACCACATAACCGTCCTTTCCCGACTGTGAAAGTACATCGGAGCCGTTGCCAATCTCTCGTCTCTCGCCCTCAAAACTATACTACAGACCGACCACTCCGACTTGATCCTTTCAATAGATCGGGTTAATCTGCAGTTGCTATCTTTGAAAATCCATCAAAAAATTTCCCGTAATAACCCGCCAACCAAGGAACTCGCGAACTCGTAAACATTCGCGCTCCAGCCACTATACCTTCAATCTTCTCGAGGATCCACACTAATACCTTCCAATAAATGACATGACCCAAGAAAGCCATCATTCAACCAAACTCATGACTTACTAAACTTAGCGTATAACCCGGCGCCTCTCTAAGAATCTCGTAATACTGTCTCAGATGCTCGCATGTTCCTCCTCGAACCGCCCGAGTATACTAGGAATGTCATCAATGAATACGATCACAAACTTATCTAAATACTGGATCGAATAATCCCGTTCATCAAATCCATGAACGCACTGCACTAGTCAATCCGAATGGCATCACTAGGAACTCACAGAGGACCGTATCTCGTCCCGGCAGCCTTTAGAAACATCATTCTCCCTGACCTCAATCGATGGTACTCGACCAGTCAATCTTAGAATATACCCGAGATCCATGTAATCGGGTCAAATAGCTCATCCATAATGGCGGTGCTGACACTGCTGCGCATTGTCGCCCGATTCACTGCCTATAGTCTATACACACAACCGTAAGCTTCCATCTTTCTTCTTACGAACTGAGCTCCCCACTAAGAGGTACTAGCTCTGGATTTAAGCCTCACAAGAATTCCTCCAATTGTGCTTTCAATTCTTTCTAACTCTGGCACGCCATTCCCCGTATGGAGTGAATGGATATCCGTCTGGCCCCCGAAATCGCTCAATAACGAACTCAATTTCTATCCCGGGGTAAACCCGAAATATCATCCGGAAAGACATCCGGGAACTTCACTACGCTGGGATGTCTTCCACCAAGTCCTTCACTTCCTATCCACTACAATGCCAAATAACCCCGCAACCTTCCTAAGCATTTTCGGCTTTCAAGCCATGGCATTAATGAGACTAGGGCGATCTCTCTTCTCCGATTCCCGAAATATCACGCCCGGTTCCTCCGTCGAACTAATCTTACATCTTTCTTATAGCACCCATGGCTCTATGCCCGGATAACCAAATTCCATTACCTTAAGATTATATCCAAATCATGGATACCTAACACTATCAAGTCTGCTAGAAAATCCTTATTCTGGATCACCAATCTACTACATGGAACTATCCTTTCGGATGTCATAGTATCCCCATTAGGTACCTAAACCAATTCTTTGTTACGACCATCTATAAAGCCGACTCTATCCGTGCCTCTCGAATGGTAATCGAATAATGAACGAGTGGCTCCCGTCCACCAATGCATATGTGCATCATGATCGTGAACTCCAAATCATACCAGTGAATCACGCTCAGGATGATCACCACAGCGATCAGAATACCCGAGCCCGAAAGTACGTGCATCACTGACCGCCAATCTGGTACCGCTCCCGCACCTCTACCGCGACTTACTCAGTGTTGTACCACACTCCGCCTAACTACACTTTTTACTACTGACTGACCACACAGCTCTGGGTAGATGCTACTCCAGACCTACCTCGAGGTCTCTACACCCACTAACCGGGATGTCCCTGATAAAGTGACCTTCCCGCCCGCAATGGAAACATCCCCGTCATATTCATCCCGCACTCTCCGAGATGCCTCCTAACATGTGGCACAATGGAAAAGATGATCCCACGATCCACCACCTCCTGGTCAGCTCGTGATCGAATCCATCCCTAGTTGGGATGTCGCCCGTCCCGAGACTTACCGCCATCCACTTCTTTCCTCTTTCTACTAGACTACCCGGGTCCGGGTCGACCAATGCCGGAGCACCTCTTCTAACAGCCTCGGCCGCCCCTTGCTATAACTTAAACTGTCATTTCTACTCTTTGGGCAAATTCTAACAACTTTCATAAAATTGTCGCTTGCTTTGATTTTACCGTGTCCCAAGAAACACCTGAAACCCGCTGGGCTCTCTACCGCGCCAGTGGAAAGACCTCGTGTCAACGTCACCTTTTTCTGCTAATTATGGTGGAAAGACCTCATGTCTACGTCACCATGTAATAGCTAGAACGCTAACCCTATCTAACCATGGCACCCCCGCTCCGGGTCGCCTAAGATTCATCATAAGTTTTGTACCTCCTAATTTGTGAGCACGCTCTATCACGCCTCCTCGCTTCTTTCGAGGCTCCCGTGCCCGATCCGCAACTACCGTAATAATCAGATAACTTGATCCATCACAAGGTACCGCCACCTAGGTCCGCGGCCTCGATGGTTCCTCACTGGGCCGATTCATTGAAGCATCTTTCAATCTATGTGTCACATATCTCTCTGTGGTGCGCCTCCAAGGAAGTCCTGGGATCGACCTCACGACCTCGCCCGCACATAATGCCGTGAATTTCAAAGTTAAAAGATTCAAAGGACACTTTCAATATTTGATGCATGCAAGGATTAGCAAAACAATGTAGGTTTCATGTGATAGAAAATCATTATAGAAACAATTCTATAAAATACCGAGAAAACACGAAAACGCGAACTAGCCTAAAACCGCTTCATACCGCTGATGCACTCCCTTCCTAGTGACAGAAATTCGCCGGCAACTTACAAGAACCTCTGCCACTCAAGCTCGCCGACCGACAAGTTACCACATATGAAGCTAAGCCGCAAACCGCTAAACTCAGATTCGGGAAAACGTGGGTTTTAAAATTTCACTTTTCTATCAAAAATCACACATTTAGATTTAACGAAAATCCCAAGAAAGATAACGACCGCACTAAGTGGTCAAGCCTCCAAAATACAAAATCACCAGATAAAAATATACTCCCAATGTTTTCCAAATGTCCAACTACAACAATAAAGGACCTCTGGTCCTCATCAAAATATAAGATAAGGATAAATCCAACATAATTTTATCGCAACCTGTTTTTCTCAAAACCATGCATGCATATTTTACAAAAGATATTTACATATACAAAATGCCACATTTTAAATTTTACTATTTTTAATTTACACCTTATCTTATATATAATCACAACACAAATGCCTAGACTCGAGGATCCTGAAAGATCTTTCTGCCAAAGACTGCACCTGAAAATTATTTTAAAAAACAGTAAACCGTGAGCCAAACGGCCCGCTGAGTACTATAAGTTCTAAATGCCGCTGTCTCACTGCTTGTAGCCCCCAATATGAAAATCAGATTTAAATGGTTGTAAAACTCGTGATGAGAAAACTGAAGCTCATTTATGAAAACCATTTCTTGAAACTCGTTCAAAACTCGTTTCGCTACCGAAAACCGCTCAAAACTATTTCACAAAACCGCTCAAAACTATTTCTCGCTACCGAAACCGCTTCAGCCGTGGTTAACATCCGAGTGCTATAATCAGAAACAAGTACCAACCATCGTGGCCCATTTCAAATACCCTAGAAGTGATGCCTCAACCTCAATCTGCATCGGTAGTGAACCTTTAACACTACCCGCTTAAGATGGTCCAAGAACACCTACGGATCTATATAGCATACTGGAACCTCTGAACCAAAAATGCCCTGCGGGAGTGAACTCCTGAACCAACACCTCATCGCTTACGTGACTAAGTCAAACAAGGCTTAACTATATACCTCGAATGTGCAGAGGGCGACTCACTATATAAATATATGCTGGGATCTAACCCCAAATTGCCGACTCGTGCAATATAGTTAGTCATGTAAATATCCTATAACCTTGCTATGCATTAATCCAAATACATCCGACCGGAACTCGAAATGTGGTCATCTAGGGTTTTGGCTAAACCAGGCCAAAACTCGGCCTTTAAATACCGGGAATCAATCTTTTCGCGAGTATAAATAATTGGGAGGTAATAAAAATGCTTTATAAATCTATATTTTCAAAGCACTTTACAAACTTGTAATTTAAACACTTTCGCTTTAGAAAATGATTGAGTACTCACCTTTTCTCGACTAATTTCTTCAAATCTTGTCAAGCACTCTAGATTCTCGTTTGATGCCCAAATCGCCTACACAATTCATTCAAATTACGAAAATGCCCTCACTAACGCTTTAACCATAAAACATACACGTGGCTTTCTAAAGTGACTATACTGAATCTAACTTCATTCCTAACAAACTTTACGTGCAGTCCTATTCCGATATAGACATCGATAATATGATGTGAAATTGACCAAAATGTCCATACACATTAAATGCCCTATAAAAACTATCCGTTTTAGTCAACTTTTGACTTAAGGACTTTCCATATAGTCTAAAAATACCTAAACATTTTTGAAAATTGTCGACTGTCCGACTACACTCATGAAATTTCAATCAGAACCGTCCGAAAATACCCCTAAAATTCACCCGACCGTTCGAACACAATTCCAAAAATTCCTAAAAATTCCTAAACCTTGGCCTCTAAAATTCTTGGGACTGTGCCACACCTTTACTTCATTTTCTAAGAAATTTCTGCCATAACTTTTAGGCTTGAAATAACACAAATAGGGAAAATTTTCACCTTAAAGTTTGACAAAAGGCTACTATTGGTACCTACGTAGCCTTCACAGATACCTAATTTTGCCTTCTCGCTCCGACCGAATGCCTACTATCCGATTCCGTGAGGATCCGAGAAAGAACGAAAAGAAGAAAATATAAAAAAATCGCCACGCCCCTCTCTCTCTCTCTACTTCTCACCGTCCTGCCTCCCCACTCAGCTTTGATTTTTTTTTTTTTTATCCCTTTTTTTTAATTATTATTATTTTTCTTTAATTATTATTCTTACTATTTAGATAACAATTTCTATTGCCCCATTCGAGTCTATTTCTATCCCGAAAATTTTATTTCTATAATTAAATATTCTTTAAATATTTGTCATTTTTCGAGACGAATCCTGCTGCGCTTTCACTCTAAACCTCGTCAGCTAGAAATTCGTGAAATATTCCGACTGCTCCCTAATTTAACGAAACTTTCCCGTTACTAGGATTTCTCGCGAGATCTAACTTAACGCAGACAACTGCTTCGCCATCCGATCTGTAGAATTTCGAGACTTCCCGAACTATTTTGACAATTTATTATTATTATTTTACTATTTAAACTTCCATTAATTATACTTTCACCCTCTACTTTCCTCTTAATTGTAAAGTGCCACAATTATTTGAAAACTTTATAATTTCAAATTTCTTAAACCAATTTTCAAAAATTCTATTATGGCACTAAAATAATTAAGGAAGTCCTGATGTACTTACTTGCTACATACCGTACACCCTCTGATTCGGGTGTTACACCATCAGAATACTTTCTCGACACAAAGGCCTCCAGAACTTCCATTGTGTCGCACCTGGGGTCTTCCGTCGCTGGCCTCCGTTCGTTCGGGTCATGTCTCTCTTCTCGCCATACCGCGCTTTCTACTCTTTTGTCTTTCAAGCTCCCCCGAGCTGCTCTCTCCACTCCACTGTCCACTGGAATCGACGTATCCCCAAGCCTATGCATAATGGTTCTCCTGAAATAAAAGCATACTCATATTAATAGGATTAGTCAAACCTAACAAATATTTTCAACATGGCTTGTTAAAAATTAGTAACTAATGTAGTCACTGCTTGAAAAGCTATTTTTGTTCTTTTCTTAAAATTGTCCAAATTAGTATTTCCTTCTTTCATCAGAATATTGATCTAATTAATTTTTTCATCCTCTAAGAACGGCGCCAAAACTCGGCTGACTCGACCAAAAGACATATACAAATTTATGACACTATTACCAAAGGACTATTGTCTAATCCTTTAATAATGCCATGAAACTCTTAGTTTGTTATATTTCTTTGCAATTAGTACTCCATTAAAAATGGTTTCTTAAGACTAGATAAATTTCTTTCTGCTTCGATCCAGTGATTCGCAAGTGTAATGTGATCGAACAAGTAATAAAGTGGATTTAAGTCCAGCTTATCAATCCTAATCGAGATCTCAAGAATTCTCAATCAACTACCCCGACTACTCAAGCTCTATACTATTTGACTATGATTTGCAATTGATATATTCCTAGCAATTTTGAAAATAATGAAAGAATAAAGATATAAACTAGAAAAAAATGAAATAATGCTTAAACTAAAATTAAAAAATTAAAAAAATAGACCAATCAGTTAGTTTTTAAAGGGAGCATTGAAAATACAACTGTTGTGAAACATCAATTCCTGCAGACAACTCTGTAGCTTTACTTCATGAACTTCAGATTTAGAATCCGTCCAAGGAAGAAGGTAATGCCAAGTGGATCTCTCCTTAATGACATATTTCATCATTCCAATCTTCCTCGCTTCTTTCGAATGCAGAATTAGATAACTACTTTAACTGAGTCGCTTGCTCGGTATTTTTCTTTTCAATACTTCATACCTTAACATGGACTCGTAAACCCAAATTCTAAGACATGCTAAGTAATGGGTTTACACTATATTGGTTTCATCCTCAAAATTGGAACAGCTTCATTCTTTCCTTAATTAGATCCTTCGCTAACACCTGGATTGAACTTACTGCTCGAATCGAGGCTAACTCTCGCTTCATTTTAATTGGATAAGTCATTCAACTCATTCTCGCTTTCAAGTGAGAAGAAGATTTATCATTAGGAATTACAAAGTCTATTAGATCCCCAATATTAGGTTTGCATACCCTTTAGATATTGTTCAAAACTCGTGAATGCCTTCGTGGTCACCTCGCAGGGCCTCCCCGGAAATCGTAGCATGAAACAACTTATTACGGTGCATAGACACTAATATTTGACTGACATAACAATAAACAAACCAAGAAGGTATCTAGACCGAAGTTCAAGACTCTAATAAATTTCGTTAAAAGATAAATTCTAACAATGTATAAATTCAACTAAGCCTGGATTTCTAAATTACTTCATTACACTAACGTAGCTCCTCGATCAAAAGAACTACCGTAGACGTAAACCTGGAAGTTTGAATTCAAAATTTTGTTCGACTTCAAACGAACTGTGCAGTAATTTGAAGAAAATAACATTCCTCGATTCGCCTAACTCAACAACCAACATCCAGATCCAGAAATTCAAAAGAAATAACAGTGGCTGGAAAGGTGAATAGTGGCATGAGGTGAACAGTGCGCGCAGGAAGCAAATTTCGCAACCATGCGAAATTTTTGATGTGCACTATTTTCTTTGTATTTTCGCTTCCTCTTCCTTTCTCGGGGTCTCCTATCCGCAATGCCGAGTTTGACTAATTCTCGTTCTTGGATCGAATTCAACAATTTTGCATAAATAGCTTGTAAAACACACAAATTAGCTTTACAAAATGCGATCAAGAATAGCAGTGGACCTTAATGTGTAACGGTTAATTACGCTGATTAGTACACAAAAAGTGCTCAAAACCTACAATAAACAGGGTTCAAAATAGCACTTTTTGAGCACTAATTAGCAACTTGCCATGTATGAAACTTATTTTCAAAACAAAATATTTGTTTTACATTTACAATCCTTTGGACACTCTCCGAAACCTTGGGACATACTCCGACTATGGGAAATCTCCGAATCTGGACACCCTCCGAGCAGTGGACAACCTCCGAACACTGGACGACCTCCGAGCACTGGACATCCTCCGAGCACTAGACAACCTCCGAGCACTAGACAATTCCCAATAAAACTTTTATTTTAACATTGGACATTTTCCGATTTCTTTAAAATCATGCGCTCAGTTTGGACAATGTCCCATGCCACTGAGCCCACCATCGACACCAATCAATGTCGATCTTACCATGTCCCCACGACAATTTATCGACACCAAACACGGTGCCGATTTACCAGAGTCGACACTAACATGATCTAATCTAAACCATGCACCTACACCCACTTCATGCGATGTTTCAGGCATGCAAATGCATGATGCCAATGCATTTATCTCATGTCACATGAATATTTATAACTACATGCAACATAATCACTTCACGGATGTTTATACCTCCTACACACAATTTGCATGTTATTCAATATCAAACACTAACACACAAATATATAGCACACAAGGACCATTTCGGGCCTGGCGAATCGCTCCGTGACTCCATTCCAAAGTGGGTCCCGAATTTCAAAGATTTAGCTGTCCCAAGTTTTCGGGATTCACCAAATGGCCACTCACTACCAAACCATCCAAATCCATTCAAATGGTTTCTTAAATTTCCAAAGAATAAAGCAAGCAAGAAAACCCTACCTCTTTGAGCCGCCAAAACTCCACAAAACTGCACCCACGCCAGAAATTTTGCAACAGACCAACTTTTGCTTCGCTCGCCTCGGTTCGCTGACCGATCACCGGAAATCTAGAGAATGTAGAGCTTTCTAAAATCCCTCTCTTTTCTCTCTCATTTTCCTTTTCTCTCCTTTCTGTCATTTTCTCTCTTCCTTTCATTCCCAAACCATTTTGGTCTAGGTTAAGGTCAAGAGAAAAGTCCTCTCACTTGCCAAGTGTCCAATTCTCATTGGCCACCTTAGATTATTTCATGTCATAGGAATATTTATAACTACATGCAACATAATCACTTCACGGATGGTTATACCTCCTACACACAATTTGCATGTTATTCAATATCAAGCACTAACACACAAATATATAGCATACAAGGGACTATTTCAAATTGCAATCGAAATTGAGACCGGGCCCAAAGTGGGTCCCAAAATTTCTCCCAAGATTTAGTCCCAAGTTTTCGGGATCAAATAAACGGCCACCACGACCTCATACCATCCAAACCATTCAAATGGCTCTAAATTTCAAGAATAAAGCAAGTAGGAGAAAACCTCTACCTCCTTGAGTTGTCTAAACTCCACAAAACCTAAGACTCACTGTGCTCTTTGCAATGGGGAGCAACTTGCCTCTCGCTCCTAGTTTGCCGATCGATCACCGGGAAATCTAAAGAGAAGGTAGAGCTTCTCTCTCTAAAATCCCTCTTTCTCCTTTCGCTTTTCTCTCTATTCCCTCTCTTCCCCCACTCAACCCACAATAAGTCACTGAAGTGGGAGAGTACTCCTCTCGCCCACATGTCACTAATACTTTTGGTTCATGTGGGATTACACCTTATCCTCTCATCCATTCAATATTTGGACTCTCCAATGGCATGATGTCATGTGTCTTTCATGGGTCCCATTTGAGCTCATGTTTGACTCATACTGCACATGACACGTGGCACCTCTTGAGTCACTCACAATGTGCCAAGTGACATGCACTCCTCCCGATGCCTCAAAAAACGTGAAATTCCAACTGTCTTGGAATTCGATCAATTTCGACGTGATAGCTAGATTTCGCGAGACGATTCCAAACGACTAAGCTCCTCGTTTCCCATCATCCGGTAACTAGAAAAATTCCTGATTTTCTAATGAAATTACTTTATGCTCCCTCGTAAATTTGGATTTTTCGGTTTCACATGAGGTAAATCTTCCCAATGGGTAAACTGATCCCCGACCTAGAAATCTAGTTTTGTAGACGCTTTTCCCGACTGGAGTCAATGAGGGGTTTTTGTTCTTACTTCATTTTCCCCATTTTTTAAAAAATAAAAATAAAAAGTGGCGACTCCAAAGCAAAATCGTTCCTCCTGTGGACTGATTTTCCAAACCCGAAAATCAACCCACATTTTCTTCTTTCATTTTAAAGTTTAGTCACAAGAAGCCCACGGATCAGTAGGGTCCACAAATTGTCGACTCCATGGGATCGAACCTGCAATCTCTAGCTTCATAAGAGTGCATCGCTTCAACTTGAGTTGGGTATATTATAGCACATGGTTCTCTAACCAATGGACTCTTAGGGCTACACAAATGATCGATGACCACTTACCGGGTATTCGCATACACTCTGTGGTTCGTTTGTGCTTATGTGTTCACTGTGGATTCTAAGATGTTTGGCTTCAGCTTTGTTAATTGGTACCTAACTATATGTTTCGATCTCGCATGTGATGGTTAGATTGTGTGTAGATTCTATGGTAGGCTCTCGCTTTGCACATGACTCCGTTTGCTGTACGGCTACCCTCTCCCTTACGATCAGCTTTATTTTTTGTACTCAGGGGGGCACGCTTGTATCCCCTTATTTCCGAATCACTAGTCTTAGTCGACCATTCCTCATGAATTGCCTATATTGCTTAGGAGTCATTCCCAATTGTTTTCCTTCAACCAAGCTAGGGATTTGGAGTAGGGTCTAGTGTAAGGGTTATATCGATGTTTGGGAGCACTATGGAGATGACGGATATCCGAGCAATGAAGACCTCAGATAGCCCCGAAATGGATTTCTCCCCATGGATACGCGGGCCGTGTCATTTCGGTGGTGCCGCCGTTGTCGGGGTTTGCCCCATCGACCCTTCCGAGGCGTAGGGACACGGGTCGATTTGTGACGCTAGCCATCGCACAATATTCTTTAATACTATAGCGACGATCCCTGAGAGTCGGGAGGCCCGCAAAGGCCGATGAGTCGGGTCATCATGCATCTTCCAGCCGAGTGGAGAAGATAAGATAGATTATAGATGCACTCCTCGCAGCGATCGATCAAAGATGATTATGCTGCACCTTCACCTCCGCTTAGGCATCCTACGGGCTTCCTACAAACAGACTTCGATCATCGGGTTCAGCCCTCTATGGCATCAGGAGGCCATATCTGGGAGGATTACGGGCGCACTCTTCCCCTCTCGCACTCAAAGGAGAAGAATCCAGGGTCGGGACCTAAACCATCAGATGTTGGGTGCCATTGGCATGACAGGACACAGGTCCCCACGTCACCCTCCATTTCAGAGGCAATTTTCAGACACTCCTTACCAAATGATACAGCGGGATTAATATAGACCAGCTGCTCCTTTCGGGCCGACTGGGCCTACTTATCTACATCCTCCACCACAACCAAGATATACACAGCCTCGCAGGCCACCCCTGACAGCACCATCAACAAGATAGGCACCGCCCACCGGAAGCCTACTAAGAGTTTACACAACTCGGATACCACCGTAGTCGAGCATTTAGAGATCGGGTCAGGCGGGGTTTGATTTGCTCCACTACCACCTAGACCACCACTACAACTCACCCCACTGATCTCGTGATGCCCTCACTATGCCTATCATCAAAAGAGCGGGTCATGATACAAATAGTTGTGCATCATTGGCATGCTATTCAGGACTTGATTGATCAAGGTTTGGTTGATTTGGGACGCCCTGGAGTGACTACAGACCCGCTCCCCACTCATGACACTAGAGTTGTGCCTCCACCCCCGAGTGGTATACATTCGATCGAAGCCTTTGGATATGAGATATCTCATGATGGATGGATGGAGAGGCTCCTCACCCATCCTCATTGCTTGTATGCACTCATACTTTGCTGGATACACCCATGGTCAGCAGTCTCCAGCCATTTAGATTGATTCCGTATGATGTTCCCAAATGTACACACAAGATCGCAAAGATAATTGCAAAGATTTTCCGCCCATGACACCTTTATTCTGTTCCCAGAGGAGTATGGGCCAGTACATAGAGATGTGTTCAGATTAGTTACGAGGGAGGAGTGGCAGCTCACTCAATTGCTGATTGCACTTTGCTGCACCGATGCTAAAGACGAGATTCAAAGGAGATGATGGAGATTTTATGCTACCGTGCACCACTAGCCCGTATTTCCATCCTGAGCTTATTGGCCTCATCCAAGACACATGTAGACACATTGATCGTGAGCTCCTAATCATATTAGAGTTTGGAGCACATTACCACCACAAGTGGGATCCGATCCATTTTCTAACAATGGATGTGGCTACATGCATAGTTGTTTTCTAAACGATGATTTACCACTGAGGGATCACTCATGTTCGGGCCCTTTGTTCATCGATGCTGCTTATTAAGGTCGTAGGGACAACCCGCTTCACCCTCGAACGCTTGTCCATCGGGTTACCGCCATTACTTGGGATTTTCACCATCCACCCCTGGGGGCCATCCACACAAGAATCTGCTAGAGCTTATACGGACTCGCAGAAAGTTACGGGTACTCACTACACATGTCATGATACTAATCGACTCATATATTTTAGGTTTTTCCATGTTCTGAAGATTCAATTATCCTTTAACCTGCTTTTGGGCCGCCCTTGGATTCATGAGGCGGGTGTTATACCATCTTCACTCATTAGCACAAGGTCATACACGAGGTACATTATCACGATAATAGGGCCGATAAAGATGTTGTTACTTCTTCTCGAGCTAGTGTTACAAATCATCATAGTGAGGACTTACTCGCACTTGGATCTGTTTGTTACGAGGTCCGTGTCATTGGCCTGCAGGATGACGAGAAGACATGTGGTACCTATGCCTTTGATCAGCACAAGCAAAGACTTCGTACTGGTGATGATTAAAGGCATGTCCTATATGCTCGTCGATCGATCGCCGCCAACAAGTATCGCTGAGTCTGCTTCACACCGATCACGACATACCATATGGATCATCGCACCCTTTAAGGATGATTCACGACACAATGGGCGATGGACATGATCAGATCGCCGCATTCCTGGCGATTCCTCACCCAGGGCCCCGAACCGCTGGCGTGTCTGGGATTTCTATGCTTAAGCTTCTAATGGTGATGGAATTGTTACTACTGATATTACTCATGATATCAAGCTTCTCACAGGGAGCTGGCCCGACCTCATGAACCCACCTTTCTTTTCACACACTATGTCCCAAGTTTGTCACCTACTTCGATGACATCGATGGTACACGATACGAGTATTTTCGAGTATTTGCTTGTGTCACAATATTTCCCTTGATTGCACTCCACAACACATGGCGCTATGTTGATGACGCTGAGACACAAATGACCACCAGTGGTCACTAAAGTGTGTGATTATGATACAGAGGATAGGAAAGTTACACCATTTCTAGTAGCATAGAATTGATAGATTTTGGGCCACCAGATCAGCCTAGAGAGATTAGGATTGGCTCTTCCCTATCTCTTGATGAGAGGAGTAGATTGATTGACCTACTCAGTCATACTGTCAGATGACATGGTCATATGAGGACATGGCAGGCCTTGACCCCACTATAGTTCAGCATCACCTGCCCATTCTACCACATGCTAGGCCAGTTAAGCAGAAATTGAGGAGACTGCACCCGATGGAGCTCTGGTGTTAAGGAGAAGATCTCATACAACCTGCTGTTAGCTTCTCCTCGTTAGTAGTTGAGTATCTTGAGTGGTTGACTAATGTTCGTCCTTGTTCCCAAAAAGGATGGCAAGGTTAGAGTTTGTGTTGACTTTCAAGATTTGAATAAGGCCAGTTCTAAGGATGATTTTCCCCTCCCACAAATCAATATGTTAGTTAACAACACTGCAAGGCACCCTATGTTGTCCTTCATGGATGGGTTTTCCAAGTATAATCAGATTTTGATGGCTCCAAAGGATATGGAGAAGACTTCTTTCATCACTGACTGGGGTACTTACTGCTATCGAGTCATGCCATTTAGGTTGAAGAATGCAGGAGCCATATATCAGAGAAGCTCCCTTTCGCATTGTGGGCTTATCGTACATTTTTTCGTGCCTCTACTAGAGCTACCCCGTTTTCTTTAGTGTATGGTACTTGAGGCGCATACCTTCGTCGAGATTGAAATGAGATCTTTGAGAGTAAAGACTAGAGCAGCCGGATATCCGAGGACGAGTGGACCCACCTCTATGATCACTAGCCTTTTGGATGAGAGGAGATTGAGGCGCCAGTCATGTTCAGCCTATAAGAGAAAGATGACCAGATTCGTAGTGCGGTCAAGCCTAGGAAGTTTCCAAAAGGCGACCTAGTCTCAGAAGTCCTGGGATCGATCAATCCACCCTAGAGGTAAGTTTAGACCGAATTGGAGTGGGTCGTATGTTATTCAAGATTTGACCTTAGAGGGAGCATCCTAGCTTCATAAACTCTGATCTAAATCAGCTTCACTGAGCTACCAACGTGGATCACCAAGAAGTTTTATGCACGAGATCACGGTCAGAGGATGGCGGCCATCACTTGAGTAGCCATATTCCCATTGCACACGCATACATTGATATATCCTATTGCTAGCCCTTTTTTGAGCCTCACGCATTTATTATGGCCTATTCTTTTCATTCACCAGATACTTTCTTTTTTTTGACCTGCCTGAGGGGCCTACCCCCGTGCTCTTTTATTTATTAATCGGATTCCATGAAAGCATTATGAGCATTGTGTCATTCTTCATTTGTTCTTCTCGCATCATCAGTTCTGCTTTCTTTCTCTCCGTTTTGCATCTTCACATTGTCTCGCTCAATCTACTTTCTATCATCTCATTCGTCATTTTATCTCCTCACAGATGATGATGTGTTTCCTCATCCCGTAGCTACAAAGCTTGTCACACTCTTCGTTCCGCCTATAGGTTTTGATCCGGGATTCTTAGGTTGAGGGGACCATTTGGGATTAGAGGTTTGAGGTTCTTTGGTCGGGATTGTGCTAGTATGGCATTCTACTGCTTTAGTCGTTTCCTCTAAGTAAAGAAACAAAAACAAAAAAAATCAGGCCCTGCTTCGGGTATCTGCTAATATACTCTGGGATCATCAAAGGTCATTCGGCTCGAGAGATTATTATTCCTTTGAGAGTCAGAGAGCATTGTACGATTTTTCCATGGATCCGTAACACATTGGGAATGAGGTTCTGGCTGCTTCGCACAGGGTTCCTGATCCTTACTGCATCACCACTCCCATCTTATGCTGACTCGCTTCGACTCGCCCCGGGATGAGTCAGCTCGTCAGTCACACACACAGCCACATTTGTAGCCCATCTTATTTCTCCATTTTCCTCGCTTTTATCCATTCATCATTTGTCTTATCCCCTTCAATCTTCTTTCACCCTTATTGATCGCCGTCTACCTTCTTGCGACGTGTCCCTTTCGTGCACCTTCACTTTCATTCGACATCGCTCATTCTGATGTCGGGTCGAGCCACCGCTTCACATGATTCCTTGATATTTGACATTGCACGCATGTGAGGTTGGGTCAGATTATTGGGTTTTGGGCCTTTTGTTTCCCATCATGTCATTCATCTTTCACCTCTGCCTACATTACTTGCCTCGAGTCAGAGACCAATTTAAGACCATGAGATCTCATGTTCTTCTTCGGCATTTTTTAGATGGACAGTTCGCTTTACTGATTGAAAGTACTCTGATGTTGATGTGTCTGCTTCTGGGAAGTATCGAGGGTCACATATTGCTTTTCCATTCAGTTTGCTTACCTCAGGTTCATGATCATATACAGATGATACAGAGAATTGGGACCGTTGATACGTTTTTACCGATGCGCCGACACGTTCACACTAAGGCATACCCCATCCTTTCATGTCGGGCTTGCTCTACGCACGTATTAATCGGCATCCCATTTCGCCTAGAGATGTTTTGGCATCAAAGTGTGAGTACGCCCCCCACATGCAGCCGGGTTTCTTCATACAGCAGAGTGCTTCTAAGGTCTAGCCTGGGGTTAGATTCACACATATTCATCAACCTCGCAGGTGCACACCAACGCACAACCCATACGCTAGTCTCGTCATTGCTCGCACGATCAAGTGTGACGCCCGATTTTCAGTCCTGACCACCGTCAACCTACTGAAAACCTGTGTGTCTCAAATCATGAGACTCATACATGAGTAAAAATGGCCACATTGGCTCTTACATCCATACTCACCAAAATATAATCAACTATAATACAATAGTTTCAATCATAATACTTGTTACATGTTTTACAAAACATATAATCAAAGCCACATGTCTACTTTCTTCTCAAAATCGGCCTCTAGTGAGCGCCGTCTTCCTGAACACTCCCTATACTTGAAATAATTTTTCTATTGTGGTGAGCAAAGCCCAATAGCGGGAATTATCCTACATGAGTTACTTCCCGCCTAAGTGCTCAGCGCACGGCAAACCAAACATTCAAGCAAAACATATATGTTCCTACTCAAATGTCTACATGAAATGGATGAGATTGTGACTCACCCTTTCCCACTTCTCGAGCCCTCAATGACTCCCTCACACATGCCTAAGCCAAGTGTGAGAAAACACTGTTTTCAAAACAAAGGTTTTTGTTCTTGAAAACATAATACCAATTTTCGATAAAATCTATTGGACAACCCTCCGAGGTGAATTGCTGGGTAACTTTCCAAAACAGTCATGGGTCTTCCTCCGAGATGAACTATTGAACAACTCTCCAAGGCAATTTTTCGGAAAATCTTCCTTTGAAATCCATTTAGCAACCACGTTTTTTTTTTTTCATGTCATGCACTCACACCTATTATTCTAGGTTATCCCAGTGCATATGAAATGCAATATGTCATTTCACAACAATTCATGTTAATATATTAAGCATGCATATACTAAACGTAATTTCTATACACAATCATCATGTTATTCATTCATACATAAAGAATAACATGAAATTAGCTCACACGTGGCTAATATAAAACTAGTTAGTTTCCATCTTAGACTCCGCCTCTATAGCATCACACAAATAACACAACACGTTATTTAATTAAGCAATAATATATCCAAACACAAAGCCACACACAAACAAATTCACTATCATTCTGGATCAGGTGAGAAACCACTCTGGTGGATTTCTTCACTTACCCAAATCTTTTAACCGAAACATGGCCATCCGTGCCTCAAGATATCCCCTGTCTACTAAACCCGCTCTACCTAAAGAATAAAACAAGAGAGAAAACCCCTACCTCCTAAGCTCAAACGACAAATCGGTCTTGTTACGAAGCTCTAGCTGCGAGGGTAAACTCTTCCTCTTGCTCCGCCTAGAACCGTCAGTCCGATCACCGAGAAATTTAGAGAGAAGTGAGAGCTTCTCACTCTAAACTCTCTTCCTTTCTCTTTCCTCTTTGTTTTCTCTCTCTATTTTCCCTCTCTTTTCCCCCATCCAAACGCTTGGGTCAAGTTGGGGTCAAGAGACTTGTCCTCTCATACCACATGTCAACCTCCCATTGTTAACTTGGATTTCCATATCCTCTTATCCATCTACCATGGATTTCCCTCCAATGGCATGATGCAATGAGTCTCATGTTAGCCCCACTTGGCTCATTGTTTGACCCATTCTTCCCAAGACACGTGGCACCTCCTGAGCCACTCATAAAGTGCCAAGTGTCCCGCACTCCTCTCCATGCCTCGAAAAACGTGAAATTCTGATTGTCTTGGAATTTGATGAAATTCGACGTGGTAGCTAGATTTTACGAGACGATTCCAACAGTGAAGTCCGTTTTGTCATTCGATATCTAAAAAAATTCTGGATTTTGACCGAAATTACCATTTTACCCTTTTTTAGAAAATTAGAATTTTCTCGGGTTTTACATTGGGTCTTCGTAGTCATTTCGTATCTTTTCATCTGTACACTTGCATATCGATGTGAACACCGCATACCCTATCAATTTTTGCGGGATATTGGATGCTGTGGAATAAAATGGATGATCTTTCATGAATGAACGATAAATGATGTTTTCAACTCTCGACTTTGACCACATGCTAAATACATATGGATGCTGACATGGCATTGATACTTGCATCAAGCATAGCCCCTTCCTTTCATATTTGGTCACATTTCGTGAGGATTGTCATACAAGGGCGCACTCCTTCTTTCTTCCATCTTATTAGTAGTGTTTGTGATTGCTTTGTCATTTTATCTGACTTTCGACGCTACACCGGGCATACCCTCTTTTTCTTTTGTTCTTTTTTGTCATGATGAGGTGTTTGATTTCCGGGGCTTCAAGTCATTTGTTGGCACCCCCGGACGCGCACTAGTGGCATACCCTTTTGTCATCAAGGTCAATATCTCAAGTGGTCGTATCCCGAGTCTCCCTCATTTTGCTCTTAAGTTTCGCTTTTGTAAGCATCCCCATTCAGTTTAGTCGTCTAGAGCCTTAGTTTTGGCATCCCCTATCCCCTTTTAGTTTGGTGGTTCTCCCAAGACTCGCCTCGAATCTCTACTTTTCTCGGGTAATTTGCCCAGATTCCACCTTCCGACACTCACCTGATTTCTACTTTCTAAGACTCAATTCTGATTCTAATTCCTTTCCTAAGACTAGCCTCTGATCCAACCTTCCTGCAGACTCACCGGACCCTTCCTCCTGGGTACTCGCCATAGATTTCTACTCTTTTCTAAGATTCGCCCGAATTCTACCTTTTCTCGACACTTTCGGCCCCTATCTTAACCGTAACGTCCCTCAAACAATTCCTAGAATTTTTATAATAACTTTATTATATATTCGGGTATGAATTGATCAAACTTGGGTTTCCGTGTAATTTGATAAATTGATAAATTGGAAAATGTAAATTGACAGTAAGCATACGATTGAATTTTATATGCTAAATCGAGAAATGTATTGAACCCGGAAATAAACCCAAGTGAAAAAGGGAAAATGTGGAAAATTTGTAAAATGGGGACCTATAATAATTGTTATAAAGTGAATAGATGTTTAAGTGAAATTGTATAAATGAATGGCCAAAAGTAAAAATAAAGAGTTAGAATGTCAAAATGGAAAATCGACTTATCATGCCAAACAAGGTCTTAAGGAGAATAAGTGATTAAGACAAAAAAATGAAAAAAATGAGAATTGGGAATAAGGTGGAAGGCCAAACATGGCCTTACACTTAAGTGGACTTATAAAGACCAAACACATGGTCTTTGGGAACTCATTGGTGAGTCATCCCATTTTTGGAGAAGGGGAGGAGAAAAAAATGGAGAAAACCTAGGGTTTGCAAGGAGGAGTGGCTTGGGTTGGCTTTGCTTCCTATTTATTGCTCCTAAGAGGCCAAACAACATACAAGAAGAGGCTTGAAGAGGTTCAAGGTAAGAAAAATCAAAACCCTAACCTCATATTTTGGGGGAAAAGCCCTAACTTGAGAGAAAAGGGTTTTTATTGATTCTAAACCACTTTTGGAATTGTTTTGAAGTGATTCCATGGTGGATTTTTGATATGGGAAGTATTGGAGAAGATTAGTGGATGAAAAATGTGTAAAAATGCAAAATCCCGAACATTTTGGTGACGAGGCTTTGTCTTAAGTGCAGGTCAAGGCTGCAGGTACACATGGTGAAAAAAGAAGCTGATGTAACACAATGTCCGGTACACGATGGTAGCCAGCACATGCGATGCGAGTTGAACATCTTGGTGCACCCGGTGACAGCTACTGAGTGCGGAGTTGAACATGCGATGCGAGTAGTTCAACGACCCGGTTTGACATGTTTCCGCGTCGTTAAGTCCCGTATTCGTGTACGTCTTCTAGGACCTGAAGCGATTAATGGGGTTCAATTAAGGTTAGGCTGAGTGAAAAATGTCTGTACCTCGCCCCTGCCTCGGCGAAGTTCGTCTTCGAGCGAGACTTAGTGTCTTAACTTTGTTTCAAATAAATCAGGTATGAGTGGCTGGGTATTTATTCACTAAGAGTAGCGTGAATGTTATGTCAATGACTAGGGGCTGGTGTGATCGCTAACCTAGAGGCCCAGAGATCGAGAAGAGAAGGAAGCTAGATTCGTGACTTGGTTTGTTCTACGACTCTATTCTTATTTAGTATTTTGGTAGATTACCAAGTAACTGAAATGAGTGCATGGCCCGAATATGTGAATTAGATGCATAGATTGAGTATATCTTTGAGAAAGATAATACGAAAGTGAATGATGAAATTGAATGTGATATTGAAAACCGAATAAAAAGTGAATGATGATAAGGGCGGGATTCATCAAGCGGGATCGTCGAATTGAAGCGAATAATATACCGAATGAAGCGTGATGCGCGTCGGCGCTCCAGATCCGCGAAGAATACCCAAAATTATCAATATTCGCGGCGGGGATGCACGCTAAGCCAGACATCCGTCGCGCGATGGCGTATGGCATTGAAAAAATGTCGCGGCGGGATGCACCAATAGGCATCGTCATGATGGCGTATGGCATTTAATTGATACCATGTGGCCGGGATGCCGCGGCATCGGCGCTGATGGGAGACAGGATAGTGATACCGGTATGGGATGCGCAAGCGGCATCCGATGATGGAACCGAATAAGTGATACCGCGTGTCGGGATGCGCAAGCGGCATGTCGAATCATGATGGGAGAGATAGAATTGTTAAATGTATAAGCACATTCACCCAGAATGATAATAAGGCGGGATTCATCAAGCGGAATCGCCATAAATTGTCGAATTGAATAGTCAAGGTGAAATAGCCAACATTGTGAGTGTAATGGGATTTTTTTATGAATATCTTAAATCTCATGAATTGGTTGTGAAATGGTGTTGCATTGAAATGTATTCATAGATATATTAAATGATTTGTATATTGAAAGCATGAGTATATGTTGATATATTAGGCATGGTTTAATGATAAATGCATGCGAGTTAAATTGAATGTGGAATAGAGCGCTATAGAACCACTTTAAACATGAAAATGTTTAGCGTGTAGTTTAACTATGTGGTGTAGATAAGCAAAGAGAGGCGAGATCGCGGGCGCAGTGTAGAGAGTGCACGTATAAGTGTATACTCCGTAATTTTGCATATCATCTTTTGAGCAAGTGGAGTTTTGTAAACAAAAGGGTTAAACCCTGAAACTTGATTTTTTTGTATATCATTTTGAAAAGGGCATAGAAGGCCTTTCCTTGTAAATGTATTTTGTTAATGCTTATGGGCCTACCGAATTGCTTTGAATTTGTAAATGATTGATTATGAGCTGGCAGCCCAGGCAAACGCCCAACTAAATGAATTAATAAAATGTTTTGATAAGATAAATGAAAGCGTCCGAATAAATAGGGCTCGGTTCGGATCCGCCATTCGGGTCGGACCGAGAGTTCGAATTGCGACAACTTTACAAAGAAAATTTAATAACCACGAGAAAAATAAAAGAGACCAGTCGGCGTCCACGAGTGGTTCGGTTGAAGTACTCACCAATCGGGTCGGGCCAGGCTTGGGGGTTGCTACACTAACCTTCCCGGTACTCACCCGGACCCTTCTCTGGTACTCGCCGGGATTCCACCTTTCCGGTACTCACCCGGATTTCTACTTTTCCGATGCTAGCTCGGATTCTACCTTTTCGGTACTCGCCCAGATTCCACCTTTCCGGTACTCGCCCGGATTTCTACTTTTCCGGCACTCCGCCAGTTCTTGGCACTTGCACAGTTCTACCTTTACGGTATAGCACGGATCAAGCCTTCCGTACTCGCGGACCCTTCTCCGATGCTCGCACAGTTTCTACTTTTCTGGCACTCTTGATTCTACCTTTGCAGTACTCGCCGAATCTGACCTTCTTGGTACTCGCTTGGGATCAACCTTCCAGGGTACTCACCCTGACCCTTCTCTGGTACTCACTTGGATTTCTACTTTTTCGGCACTCGCCCGGATTCTACCTTTTCGGTACTCCTCTGGATTCCTACTTTTTCGATACTCGCCTGGATTCCACCTTTTTGGTACTCTCTTAAATTCTACCTTTCCTATACTAGCCCGGATTCTACCTTCCCGGTACTCGCCCGGATTCTACCTTTTTTTATACTCGCCCGAATCCAACCTTCCCGGTACTCACTCAGACCCTTCTCCAGAACTCGTCCGGATTCTTACTTTTTATTTTCGCCAGTTCTACCCTTCTACGGTGCTTACGGTTCATTATCTTTAGACATCATGTCGATTCCTCATCTTCTCCGGGAATCTTCAGTTTCATTATATTTCAGACATTGTGCCGAATCACTCATCTTCCATCGTGTAGGTTTCTCTCTAGAATCCTTCAATCGAGGAGACTCTATTCCATTAGCCTTTGGTACTGGGTAAGGAGACAAAATTGTTGGTCATTTGGCTTCTTCCCTAGAGTTCATTTCACTCTTGCATCGCTTGCACTTCGCACTCACAATTCACTCGTTCATTCACTCTACAGAAGAGGGGCATATTTTTAAACCCTCAATTTGTCCTTCAACACTTACATTTTATCCTATGGGTGCCACACTCACCTATCGTTCTCATATGGCACCGTTAGGGCCCCATTTAACCTTAGTCGGTTTCCGAGCCTCAAGTGGGCTTGTATGTGGTCCATTGAGTGCGTATGTAATTCACGTTGGAGTGTCATTGTGGCGATTTTTTTATTTTTTTATTGGCATCGTGGTTTTAGCTCAATCGGAGTTTATTAGTCCTAGGGTTTTTAAGGTGAAATGGGCTTGAAAATAGGTCAAAATATCAATTTTCAGCATTTTTACTTTCTCAAGCGTTTTTAATTGCCTTACGAGTAAGTTAGTCCGCGACAAAGTTTTTGGTGCGTGACCAAGTTTCTGATCACGGCTTGGCTTGCTTGGTCGACCAGTTTTTGGGCGGCAACTTGTTTTCTTCTCCAACTTGTCGAGGCCATAACTGCCGTTTTGCTTTCGGATTTGGCGTGTAATTGCTCGTTGGAAAGATCTTTGAATGTATAATTAAAAAATAAGGGAATTTGAACCATTTGATGTTCCAGAAGGTACATGAAAATTTATCTTCCCAGTGGCGCGCTGTGAGACTCATTGTTGACTCTTCATTTGGAAATATATTGCTCATTTCTTGCCACATCACTTGCTTTTCATCAATAATCCTACAAAACCAAATTTAGAGGAAATGTTATGAGTTTTACATGAACATGTATATAAAATTCGCAAAATAACATGTGAAATGAACTCAAAACATAGATGAGATTTGCACTCATCAAACACCCCCAAACTTAAAGTTTTGCTTGTCCTTAAGCAAAGAAAAGAAAGAAGTTGCTTGTCCCCAAGCAAATGAAAGAGAAGAGTTCATTTAACCCTTTTTATTTAACCAAAAGCGATGTCAAACTTTCATGAGGAACTTGTTATATATAAGGTACATAAGGAATATAGAGAATATGATCAAAGATAATTTATTCATTTTAATAGTGAATTAATCTCATAATAGGCAAATTTAGATCCTTGGTTCTCACTCTTTGTATTAATGTGTTGGTCTTCCCTATCTAAACAATTGCAAGCTAGATGGAGTTTATTAAATTGAGATAAATGGCGTGTCTCTAAGATAATTTATTTAAATTCCATAGGCTTGTTGTTCTTATCACTCTCCACTAATGTAGGCACACACAACTCTCAAGGATCACGTAGGTGTTTATAAGCTTGTAATGAAAGGCTTAGGTAGAAGTAGATTGAGTAGTCATTTTAGGCTAAAACACCCAAACATACATATTTTCTTGCATTAACAACTCCTACTCTATGATGATTCTTACCATCAGAATAGTGACACTCTCAAGCACCCTAAAATATTTAGTGCATCCTTCCATACTCCTCATATCACCTTTCTGCACAAATTCTGCATTCTTTCAACAAACACCAAGAAGCATTTTTCTTCAATACAAGGTTATGAGAGTGGTGCAATGTCAAAACCCCCTTAAGCTTTCTACCAACCCTTAGTGAGCTTTAAATCAGTAGCTCCCAGACCAATTGGTCTTAGGGTACCAGTGTTAGAACACCCTTAGAGTTGCCTCTAGGAAGGAAGGCTGCATTTGGGGCTTCATCCTCCCCTTGACTTTTTATTGTATTTTACCTTCTTTTACCTTAGTATTTTTTATGTTTTTCTTTTTATTTTCTTCTTCCTTTTTACCAATCTCTTTTAATTTTCAACTTAACTCATTTCAACCAATTTGGAGTTATTTTCCTATGGAAGAAATAACTCCTAAGCTGCTCCTCACCATTCTCAGTATGTTCAAATCCTCATGTTATGGGTGAGTTTGGTTCTTTGCGAGGATAGTGATGTATAGGAAGGTTATTGGCTTCAAACTTGGTTTTTATAAACAGAATTTTGGCTCTTTAAGGCTCAACATCTTGGTACTAGGAATATGCATATGCATATTAATAGGAGTTAACCAGGCACAATCTTTCCGAGATGGCCTATCATTTCTCAATTGTTGTATTTGCCTAGGATTTGCCTTAGCGATAATGAAACAACTTCTAGAACCTGGAGATCAAAATTAGATGGATTCTCATAAACCTTCTCTAACCTAAGCAAAAACTTCTTTCAAGGGTACTTAGTGACCACGTGCATAGTTTGAAACCAATGACTAAATAGCCTATTAAAGAGATAACTCATTAAGCATTAAGTCCTATTATCTCTAATATTGTCCATATCCCAAGGGTTCATTTATGGTCCTTATTGACATCACAACAACTCCAAGCAAAACTCAATTAACTCAATAAACTCTAACTAATATATATATATATATATATATATATATATATATATATACCAAACTAAGATGTGAATATGAAGCATCAAACAAAGTCATTATCCATAAAAGCACCAAAAAATTTCATCCTCAAAGTTATCATGTGCAACATGTGGGGTGTGACATGATAAACTAACCAAAAATAAACACCCCCAAACTTTGAGATGAACATTGTCCTAAATGTCTAGCAATGAGCAAAAGGAAGCAATAAAGTAAAAGGGTAATAAAGAAAGTTGGGAAAAGTGAACTCCCCTTTGTAGTCTTGGCACTTTAGGGCCAAGACGAGGATTTTAAGACATTGACATTGGTGTACCACCCCTTGATACACTCTTTTGCTTCTTTGGAGCCATGAAAGTGGCTTTGGAATTTTCTCAAACACTTGGTGTGCACCAACTTCCTTCACCTCAAATGAGTGAGTTTTGATTCTTCAATACCTCCTTCAATACATGCAAATCACTCCACAATCAACAATGATCCACAAAGAACCCAAAATAAAGCAACATAACACAATTTTCTTCCATTGTAACTCTTCTTTGATGCTTTGAATGATGGATGGAAAATTGGGGTTCAACAAAGGAAAGTTTGTGGGTTTGTGATGGGTTTTGAAGCTTGGAGATAATGGAGATGGATTGGGGAAGGATGTTATTAGGATTTGAATGGATGGGAGATGAATTTGAAAGTGGTTAGAAGTTGCAAAGGTTGGAGGGAAAGAGTATGGCAGGATATAGTGTAAAGTAGGAAAAAGAAAAATGGGTTTTAAAGAGTTTAAGAGCCTGCAATTTCATTATTTTGTGGTCTTTGTTAAAATCCCAACAGTCTGCTCAGCACCCACATTCTTTCTCCAACTTGTTATACTCATATCTCCTTCATTTTTAGCTCGGGTGGATGTGTAAGGACTGGATTTAGAGCTCTTTCAATGTAGAATGTGCTCATAGCTGAGGTGAACCATTTTGGGGCACCTCAATGTCTAGAAAATCAGAATGTTTAATGCTTTCTAGTGTGATGATTTTGACTCCTTCAGTTCTCACTTGCTTTGTCTCTTGCCCATATCACTTGCTATCCTTCATAAGTCCTTCATGCTTCTATATTCTCTCAAAATTCCTCAAATAGAAACCCTTAATGCTCATTTTCACTTAACTCATCTCTTGTCTTTAATTCTCCTCGAAGCATGATCCTTGAACCTTCAACTTGCTTCAGTTCAATTTAGTTAACTTTCATCTCAAAAACCTCAAATTTGCTCAAAATCTCAACTCCATCATTTTTCACTTTAAGCACTAACATAAATTACATCATCCACTTTCCAACTCCTTTGCTCTTGCAAACTAGTCATGACAACATATTAAACTTGAAACCTACTTTATTCTAAAAACACTAACAAATAAAGTTAAAACATTGTTTTGGAATTTTCCATATGTGTAGTAAAACATAAGAAAATAAAGTAACTAAAAAAAATAGAAAAAGAAAAGAAAATAGATAGCTGCTCTGTTTTTAGAGTCCGGCTAGACTCATTGGAAAAGGACTAGGGCTTCCATTTGGCCAATCATTCATCTTGGAAAGCACTTCCTCTTTATAACCATTCAGCTCAAGGATGTTTTCTTTCCTTATTTTGAATGAAATAAACTCAAAATCACTAGTATGGCTGGTGGTTCAACCACAATTTCTTCAAAAGCAGTCCCTCTATGTGATGTAGATGTAAACACATCTATGCTTAAGGAAACTGTTCAAACTTTATCTTAGCACAATTGAAGCAGCTCAGGAATTTTAGCATATGGCTCTTTCTTGCTCCATCAAAGGTAATGGTTGGTGAAAATTCAACTTTGCTTTCTCCTCACCCACAAGCAAGGTGAGCTCCCCCTTGTTGATGTCAATCCATGCTTGGCTTGAGGAAAGAAGTGGTCTTCTTAGTATATGAGAATTTTGTAAGATCCTTTCAATACTTGAAGTCACAAAATCATGGGGAAAGATAAATGTATCCATCTTCATCAAAATGTTTTCAATAGCCATTATGACTCTTCTTCAAATTCTGTTCATCCACTAATGGCTCTTCATCCTCCTAAGTTGTTTAGGAGTGTCTTGTTCTCAATTTCAGCTCATTTCACCTTCTTCTGAGGATTTCGAGGATATGAAAGTTACGCACATTGCTCGAAAGACATGTGCATTCATTGGGGATTTTAAGTATTACTAGGAGGTCTAGAAAATTGATCCTTGAATGGCGGACTAAGTGTCCAATTTGAGCTTCTATTTTCAATCTAGCAGTGTTGACTTGGAAGGTATCTAAATACGGGAATTTACTGCTCCCTTGAAGACTACTCATCTTCTTGTTCTCATCCATGTCGGTAAAATTCTGCTCTTTAGCAAGAAACAACTCTTCTTCTTTTTTAAATGTGGGGGTTGAACTCCCTTGATAAGGCAATACTCCTTGTTCCATGAGTGAGTCATTCTGAATTCTTTGATTCAAATGATGAATAAGGAAGTCAAGCTTGGCTTCTATGGAGGCAATTCCATCTTCACTTGAATATTCCTCCATAAGTACGTACAAATAAGAAGAAAAACAAAAGAAAATAAAGTACAAAAATACTAATAGTGAAAAAATATAAAAATTACCTAAGAAACAACTCAAAACCAAAAATAAAAAAAAATAAAAAAATAGCCCTAAATTAGCAAATCACCCGTTCTTCAAAATGTCAACTTTAATGAGAGAAAGAAAGTGAACCGCCAATCCACAGCAGCGTCAAAAACTTGTTGAGACCAAATGATGTATATGTGAATATGGCCAAGGGAGTGAATGTGGTAAATACTCAAAAACTGATTTGAAACAAAAGTAAAACTGAAATGAAAAGTATTACCAACATTGACCTTTCGCGAAGTGCGGGTCATACAAATAGTGGACTCTGGGAGTGGGATATCGTACCCACGAGTTGGAGGTTCTCTCTAATTCAGATTTGATCACCCGATACAAGGGCTCTTCACTATTTAGGCGATCAAATAGGAAGTGGAATAAAATCAATTTAATGTAAACAAAAACTGATTTAAAACGAATCCTAAAAATCTACCAAATAAAAAACTACTTAATTCTAAAAGGTAAGAGAGTCACTAGGGATGAGGATAATTATTCACAAAACATTTTGCATTTCCTTGAAAGCATAACAATTGTGAGTTGAATGCTAGATTTGTCCAAGAGCAATGTAGTATAGCTTGGATTTCTCCTGGCACTATACATTTCACTATCTAACACACCATATTCCTTTTCAAGATAAATGGGTCTAAATAGCTACTTATAAAACCTGACTCTCTTTAAGATTTGATTGTTTTTCTTTTCAACTACAACCATTCTTGGGAGCGAAAAATTCTTGCCCATAAACGGGGAAAATCACGAAGCCTTCTCCAATGTAATGGGTATCTCGTCCTTCAAATCTAATAAAATTTTCTATCTCCTTGATTAGATCTTTACTAACACGGGATCAAGATCTTTATTTCATCATACTAAGGAGAAACCTCTGATCAACTAAATTGATACATCATCTAATTAATCCTCACACCATGAGTAAATTAGTGATCTATCAAAGTAATTGTTCAGAATTCAATTAAGTTTCCAAGATATTAGTCTAACATACCCTAAGTTACAGCTCTTTGCTCTCGAGAATCTCCATCTACGTGTCTCGGGCCTCCTGGAAATCGAGCAAAGATACGACTCTTTTAAGGTATGGCTACTAATATTCCGAACAGTTCTTTATATGAATAATACCAATTATATAAATTAAGTTTTCAAACCCACAAAATAACTGAAAAACTATAAATCTGAATGTTCAAAAATTAATCCCCACCTCTAGAGGGTGTTTAATGTTCCATTACTGGATTCCAATCATCATCAATCAAACCAAAAGTAAGTAAATGAAGAAAGAAATCAAGAGACAAGGAGTGGGAGAAAAAAATCTAGATTTTAGCTTCAATCATTGTCTAAATAGTAATGAAATCTAAATCTTTGTTATACAGCACCGAAATCTCTTCAATTGAAATAAAAATATGTTCTAAAACTACTCTAAGATCTATTAAAATAAAATCTCTGACAAAACTAAGAAAATGGGCAATTTAGAGAGAAAAACCCATGAGAGAGAAAAAAATCAGATTTTAACTTCCAATCTTTAATGCAGTTTATTGAAGTGAAATTTGAATCTACGTTATACGACCCACTGAAATCTCTTCAATACAAAGAAAATCTGCTAAAAAAATTACTCTAAGATCTACAAAAAAATCAAAATATGTAGAAAATTTGGAAAATGGGCAGTTTAGAAAGAGAAACCCCATGAGAGAGGTTCTCTAATCTTCTCGCCGCCCTCTTTACCTAAAAAACGAGTATATATATGGTCCTAGGGCAAAATGGGCTTGAAAATAGGTCAAAATATCAATCTTTGGCCTTTTTTAGTTTTCTCCAGCATTTTTGGTCGCGACACAGCAAGCTAGTCACGACACAATTTTTCATGACGGCTGCCCAGTCACGACGGTTACGGGCGGCAACTTGTTTTTCTCCAACATCAGGCCGCCAACTGTGGTTTTAACTTTCGGATTTGGGCATGTAGTACTCGTTGGAAACTCTTTAGATTTAGAATGTAACAATGAGAATTTGAACCATTTGATGTTCCAGATGGTACATAAAAATTTATCTTCAATTGGCACACTATGAGACTCTGATTCTGTTTCTTCTTCTAGAAATATATTGCTCATTTCTTGCCAAATCACTTGCTTTTCATCAATAATCCTACAAAACCAAGTTTAGAGGAAATGTTATAAGTTTTACATGAACATGTATATAAAATTCGCAAAATAACATCTGAAATGAACTCAAAACATAGATGAGTTTTGTACTCATCAGTATGTAATTCACATTGGAGTGTCATCGTGGCGACTTTTTTATTTTTTTTATTGGCATCATGGTTTTAGCTCAATCGAAGGTTACTGAAGTATGACAAATTCGGAGCACTTGAGCTTGTTTTGATCATATCTCCCTTGTCCGAACTCGGAATCATGCGCCGTTTATTTTGTTGGATTCATATTCGCCAGGAGGTTTTGTTAAAAATTCGCAATTTTGTCAACCATTTATCAATCATTTGACTGGTTCGTCGAGGGCGATCGCATAGACTATTTTAGGTGATTTTGGCGAGCACTCCTCCTTGTTTACGATCATATCTCCCTCATCGAACTTGGAATTGTGCATGTTTTTTGGTCCTTATTCTTGAGGAACTTATTTGATGCGCATTCATAATTTTTCCTCAACCTACTCGGCGGTTGGCATCAGGTTCAACCAGGTCATGGGCGACGTAATGGAAGCTAATTTTGTGATTTTGGAGCTAAAATCCCATATGGATCACGTGCCCATAACTATCTAGTCAGTCTTAGGTAGTATTTTGGGTCCATTTTGGGCTTTGGCTTGGGTTACTTGCAGCCCACCATGAATCCATGTGAATGCTATTTGGCAAACAAGCGAGAAAACTTTCAGTCAACTTGCATGGGGAATTGGTGAGGGGAGTTATTAGGGAGTGTAGTTTCAAGGCTAATGGAGCTCTTTCTAGAGTTTGAAGGTGGAAAACACTAGGTGGGTTCAAAGGCTGAGGTGGGAATCAGTATAAAAGAAGAGAAAGATCATAGTGTAAAAGACCTTAGCGCTTTTTCTACGCTCGGATGCACATTTTCTGATTTTTTTTTTCGGATGCTTAGCTTGGATTTTTTTTCTGGGTTTTGTGGAAGAGGTAAGAACTAGACCCTTGCTCCACTATGTTTCATATCTTCTTCCCTATGCTCTGATCCTTGAATAAAATATATCTTTTTGCTTGGCTAGCCCAAGCACAATTTGTTGGGTAAGGCAATGGTCCATGGGGCTAAGTTTTCAGCTTGGTAAGAAGGCTCATTGGCCTTCTATGCATATTTCATTTTGAATATCTCATGAGACCTTCAAGGTGATGATGACTATGGGGACTTCCATGGGTGTCATTCCTTTCAGATTAGATAGATGCGGTTTTCTTGGCTCCTGCATTAGGAATCGGTTCCAACCGATTCTGGCCCAGGTAGCTAGTTATAGAAAACACAACGGATTGTTTCCATTGGTTCTTACTCATCCGAGCTAAGAATCATGCACCATTAGTTTTTTTAGTTTCCATATTCTTTAAGGAATACTTTGACCAAATTTGATGATTTTCCTCAACCATTTGAACCAGTTTTCACACTCATACATGGGAGGCGAGTTTCAACGAGTTTACGCTAACCGGCCCAATTTTTAGAAAACACAACTGGTTTGTTTTGGTGGTTCTCTTACTCTGGGCCCGAGAATCTTTACGATTTGTTTTTAGTTTCCTTGTTCTTTTAAGGAATTTTCTGACCAAATTTGAGGTTTCTCAACGGATGTACGGTTGGGAAGCAGGACCAGCCCGGTTCGTGGGATTCGATTTTCAAAATAACGGTTGGGTACTTTGCTTTGTTTGTGGTGATTCTCACTCATTCGGAGTTGGAATTGCACTCCGTTTATTTTTTTGGATTCCTGACTCTATGAGGAAGGTCTTGAAAATTTTTGAGAACTTCTCTCAACCGGCTGAATCGGTTGGGAAGTGGAGTGACCGGTTCATTGGGTTTAGTTTTGAAGCATTGGTTTGGGTTGTGTATTGGGTTAGATGAAGCGGGTTCATATTATTAGTTGAATGTGGACGTGTGATTGCAGGTTATCTCTTTTCTCCTTGGGATTGGTTTGAGCCTTGCTTGTGCATCTGTGATAGTTGCCAGGTTCATTCTAGAAATTTGTGTTGGGACGTTTTGTGAATGGCATGACTTTTAAGACGGTGGTGTATGTGGAGGCTTATGTAGTTGAATTTCATTAAGTTCATGGAATTTGGGTAGCTGAACTCAGTTTAGTTCTAGGGATCTAGGTGGCTGCAATGCTTGTAAATTAATGAATCCATGGTCTTCATTTAATAAAATGGTACAGCTTAGTCGTGGCAGTTTTAGAGTGTACTTTGTCGTGTTTCAGTTGGTTCTCACTCATCCAGACTCGGAATCATGCACTGTTTGTTTTGTTAGATTCCTTACTGTATGAGAAATTTTTTGACAAAGTTTCATAATTTTCCTCAATCATTTGGACTTGTTGAGAACCAGTTCAACCGGTTGTGCAAGACAACTCATGGGCAGCCACCTATTTTAGCATGTTTCCAAGCCCGAATCTATTATGGCGTGCTCCCATTTGCTCCAAGGAAATTGTAGGCCGCCTTTAGGGTCTGAGTTCAGTTTCGTTTTGAACAAAGTGGGGTAGTGGGCAATGTGGGATTGGTAAGTATGGTTTGGTTTGTGGGATTTTAAAGGAATGTGTGTTAAAGCAAGCAAACCACTTAACTCATTTCAGCCTGCTTCCCTTCTTTTGGTATGGGATCCGACATTTGGTTTTAAATGCATGATGTATAATGTACTATTTGCCCTACTATTCTGTTATATGACAAGGATCTGGAATATTACTTAGGCAGTGATAATTTGTATTCCATATGCATGTGGTGTTTGGACTTTGACATTTGTAAATTTTTGCATTTGAGTTTGTTGGCGACCTCTTATACGGTGCTTGGCTAGGGACCCGCAGTGCGCACCCATTGTTTTTGATTGGTTGAGTGTTTATGTTAGATACTAAGTAGGTTTGGTGTGATTAGTCATCTATGTAGCCTAGGAAATTTGTTTGATCTTTGACCCATATGCTCCCACGTACGGTCGCTGAAGTATAGGCCCAGGAGTTAGAGCACAGAGAGTGCTACCTCCTCATGAGAATTACCTTCCTGATGGGTAAACTGATCCCCGGACCCAGAAATCTAGTTTTGTAGACCATTTTTTCCTGACTAGAGTCAATGAGGGGTTTTTGTTCTTACTTCATTGTCCCCATTTTTAAAAAAAATAAAAATAAAAAGTAAGTGGCGACTCCAAAGCAAAACCGATCCTCCTCGAGGGCCAAGTTTTCCAAACTCAAAACCAACCTACATTTTCTTTTCATTTTCAAAGCGAGACGCGCAGGCCCGTGGATCGGGTAGGGTCCATAGCGACGTTGAAAAATACCTCCCGGGAACATTGCGACATTGGGTTCCAACGTCGCGACGTTGAAAAAATATCTCCTAGGAATGTCGCGACTTGGGTTCCAACGTCACGATGTTGAAAAAAATACCTCTCTAGAACGTCGCGATGTTGGGTTCCAACATTGCGACGTTGAAAAAAATGACTCTCGAGAACGTCGCAACGTTTCAAATATAACTCTCGGGAGCGTGCATAGCGTTGCTCTAACGATCGCGGCGTTACCACCGTTTTAGGAACATAGCGTTCATATTCTGTGTCGACAACTGAAAAACTTAATGTGCTCTTGATTTTTCTTGGTCGCTCTAGCCAAATCCGTCCAGCTCATCCCAGCCATCCCTAGCAACCTCCAAATCCTAAGCACAACTGGTCGTAACACCGGTGTCCATCGTCCTTTGAGACCTTTCTTTACTGTCCGATTTTATGCTCAGATTCGGGTCTCGGATTACGCTATATTGCCCTTTTTAAGGTTGTTTGTGTCGGAGAAGAGCACTAGAGTTTGGTTGAGGGTTATAGAACCATTCTTCAATCAAGACCACCCGTCTCGCATAATTGTACATTTGGGTGTTTGTTCTTTAACGTAAGTGAGTTTTGGGTGACTCTTTTGGGTTATTTAGTAAGTGTGAAACCTAACTAAGGCATGATTTAACCCTCAAAGTCCATCAACGAGCCCCATCCAGTGCAATGTCAAGCAAAAAGCAAAAAATGAGCTCAAAAAGAAGCCAGGCCAATGAAGAACCCTCCCCGGCCTATGATCACGATAAATTTATCAATGAGAGCACGACCGAGAAGTTAGGCCTCATCTCTGCAAATCAATCCTTCATTAAGGAGAAGGGATTCCAACATCCCAACGATTTTTTTTGAAAAACTATAGCTAGGAAGGGGTGGGGTGCTTTGTGCCAACCCCCGAGGCTGGTTGCCACTATGGTTGTGTAGGAATTCAACGCCAACCTCGCAGCTAATATGCTTTAGAAAGTACGGGTATGTGGGGTGTTGGTAGACTTTAGTGCGAAGTCTATCAATCGCTATTATAACCTTGAGCCGCTTAACCCCGAGGCCTATGATCGGCTTCATGAGAACCCTAACTACCCGAATTTCATTAGGTTGTTAACAAATGGGCAAGGCGAGTGCAAATTAAACAATGAGGGGCACATCGTGAACTTCAAGGCCAAGCACTTGCCATATATACCTAAGGTGTGGAACCATTTCATCACCTCTCGTCTCATTCCAACAACGAATGTTTGTGAGGTGACGGCGAAAAGGGCATTGGTCAACTACACCATAATTCAGGACATCCCGTTTGATGTTGGTCATGTCATAGGATGATCCTCTATCTGCTTAGAATTATTTAAAATGAACCTCGAGCACCCTTTCTCCATCAGATTACATGAGAAACCAGTGCATTGAGACAATAGACTGCATGCCTTTTGAAATATACTTAGCAGTTTCGGACAGTGTAGGGTATATTAAAAGCTAAATATGAATTTTCGGGAACTAAAGCGAGGGCAGATTAATAAAGCCCGGGGGTAGCTTCGTGGTACCACTTGAGGACCTAGTAAGTGTAAATAAAAAGACTAGGGGTTAATATCTAAAATGCTTGAAAATGAAATGTAAATAGAAGGATTTGTAGAGTTAAAGGCAAATAGAGAAAAGATGGAATAAATAAAAGGAAATGAGGCCAAAATGCAAAATGAAAGTTAAAAGCAAAAAAATGGGTTTTGGGAAGGCCCAGAACAAGGCCTTAGCAAAACATGGGATTTAAAGACCAAAATTGAATTCTCATTTTGGAGAGAGAACTCAAAGCGTGAAGGGGGGAAAAGAAGAGAAGAGGAAGAGGAAGAAAGAGAGAAGAAGAGAAGGAGGGAAGTCAAGCCAAGGTATGGAACTTTGGATTTTTGTATAGAGGAAACTAACCTTGATTATGGATTCTATGAGATTTGGCATGGATTTTGGGTTTGTATGATGATTATCTTATCTAAATCTAGAGTTTTTATAGAATTGTATCCTAAACTTAGATTTCTTGAAATTAAGGTTGGTTAAACCCGAGGAACAAGATAAGTATGGAATCCTCCTTTGTTGTTGGATTCATGTGGTTAAATGGAGAAATTGGAGTTAGGGTTTAGAACAAACCTTAACAAATCTTGGTGCTTGGTTTGTATATGGGTTATAACCCATATTAGAATGGTATTGGGAGGAATTCATGAAAAGGTTTTGAAAGAAGATAAGTAGTGGAAGAGGATTTGAATAGAAAAGAGATGTCAAGATGAAAATGAAATGTTTTTGAAGTGTATATGGACTATAGAGTTGAATTGGATGGAAAAATGGAAAAATGGAAACTAAAACACGAGTGGAAAAAAAATTCGAGGGTATCTCGTGCAGTACTCACATTTTCCTGTTTCGACCAATTTTCATATTTTGATCATAACTTGCTCATTTCTGATCCGATTTGAGTGATTCAAGTTGCTGATTAAAATAGAATTCAAGGAGAACCAAACATCCAGAAATAGGCATTGTCGAATTCTGATTCTAATAGCCCAAAATTCACTCAAAGTAGGGCCATATGCCAAGCCCTTTAGTTGATTTTGAATATAGGTGGCAGTTGTTTTGGACGTAACGTGAGTTTGGTGCTCCGATTTGTGTGATTCAATTTAGAAGGAAAACCTTGCTTTAAAGCTTTAAAATAGTACAAGAGAAAATGTCAAATATGAAGTTAAGACCCTGAAAAAATGAGTAATACAAACCAGTCCCTAGTGTAATCGGTAAATGGACTAGTTGGCAAGGAAATGACATAACTTTAGTTGGGATGATCCGATTGATTGATTCCACCTTGCAAAATAGATTCCTAGAGGAATAAGAATATAGGAATGAGTGTGTATGGTGGATTAATGGAATTATGGTTAATGTGTAGTTGTGGTTTTCTTTTGAAAAAGGTGAAAAGGACTATCGGATTCGAACGGAACTCGACTCTGAAGCAAGAGGGATTGAAGCAGAACTGTGAGTGAAAATGATATTTTGAAAATTGAGTTTTTAAAAGTGAATGATTTAATGTTAAACTGAAAGTTTAATGGAAATGTTTATGTAAATGTTAAGGCATATGGAAATGTTTTATCTTGCATCAATATATATTTGTATGTATATGAAATATGTATGCATATGTTAAGGTATTATGAAAGTTTAAAATGTGTAAAGAATGCATAAGTGTGTTTTAAATAGATAAAGTAAAGGATTTAAATGGATTTATAATGTATTTTGATAAATGTTTTACTGATGGTTACCCTAACCCCATATGACTGTTATGACTGATATCGGCCAAGGTACCTTAAGCGTGTAAGGATTTAGAGGGTAAAGTTATAGGTTACTAACTAAGGGAGGGAATTAGGTGTCTAGAGTAATATCCTTACACGTGATAAGGTGTTATGATCGAACCCTATGCAAAGCGTGAGTTTCTCCTCAGTCAGAGCGGTTATGATCGAATGCTGGATCGGCCTCACCGTCGCATTCTAAACTGCTCGTGTGTTTATTCCCGGTTCCATCGTAGTTATTGTTAAAGAAAGAAAGAAAGAAAGAAAGAAAGTTTAAGGCATAAATGGATTTTTAATTGTATAAAAGAAAGTTTAAGGCATAAATGGATTTTTAATTGTATAAGTATGTATTACTTTGGTATATACTGAAAATGGTATCTTAATGAAAATGTACACTCACTGGGCTCCTTTAGCTCATTCTTTTCCTCGTATGTTTCAAAACATTTTCGTGGATCCGAGACAGCATTTGCCAGAGTATCCTCCCTGCAAGAGTTTGTCATTGAGGAGACGACTCCGCTGTGATTTCATTGTATATAATTTGCATACTATATATGTTGAATATTTGTTATGAATATATGTATATGTATAAAGTTGAAAAGGAACTACGTGGGCTTTGATCCCCGTGGACGAGGCATCGTAGGCGCTTCATTTTCTAAGTCCCGACTCAAGCCCAATCTTTTGATATAAAAAAATGCATGGAATTGAAGAAGTTTGGAATGTTGTGATGATTGAAATGAATAAATGTATATATGTATATATTGTGTTGATTGAGTTGTGGACGATGAGTCCAAACAAGGAAGTTGAAAATTGGAAGATTAGAAGTGTTTTTAAATGTTTTCGTTGTGCTTCGTAAATTTGGGAAAGTCCGAAACGTAGGAAACTCGCTCGATTTTCTGAAAAATCTAAGTGTTTGAAAAAATAAAATAAAATTTACACTTCGCTTCCGCATTATTTTCTAAAGATATGTTAAGGATTGTAAAGGGGTTCGCTTCCATGGATTTTATTCTCGATCAAGTTGAGGAAAAAGTTTCTATATCCATTGGAGTGCCGGGAGGTCCCCTAGGGTTCATGAGGTTAATCCGGGTCGGGATCCTTCACCTGGATCCATCCCATAAAGGCCATCGTAGTTAAGAAGGATAAGTCGGGCGTTCCTCAATCCGAGGCAATTTATGATTCGGTTCATGAACCTTCGGATGAGGAAAAGCTGACAGCATACTAAACTTTGTTTGGCATGCTTGAGGAGACCTTGGGTGAGGCTAGCCAACCATCCACCCCCTACACCACCTCCCACGAAGCCGAATGTTTCTAATCCTTCTCTACCCCTAGAGGACCAGTTTCGAGACCTCACTTCCAGATTTGATGTGTACTAGGACGAGACCCAGAGTACCGTGTTTCTTTGGAGCCGATGTCGACGCAAGGCTTGGGCTGGTGACATGTATCTCTCGTCTGGGCCGCAATCAGGACCCTCAGACAACCGTGCAACCCTCCTGCACAACCAGGCAACCCTCCTGCACAATTAGGAGACCATCCAACAACAGCTAGCATAGCTGCTTGCCTTCTATTTGCAACCACCACTACCGCAGTGATCCCTTGGATCGACAAGGGAGTTCCAACATCCTTCATTTATTTTCTTGACACTAAGAACGTTGTCTATTTTTGTTTGGGGGGTTGTGGGTGGTCGGTTTGGCATCATTTACTTTAATTGTCTAGGATATGTTTATGTATTTTGTTTATGTTTATGTTAATGTTCGTATTCTCATAGTTTTTGTTTAGGTTTGTGTGTTAGGTCGTCTTAGTTTAATTTCATGTTTTAGGGTTATGTTAGGTAGTATGTGTGAGTGATTGCCATGATTTCCAATCAAGGATTTTTTTTTACCTCTCCAAATTTTTGAAACACACAGTGCAAGTAACAAGAAAGGATCCTTAGGTTTTTTAGATGCTCGGGAATTACGTGTTTGGATAGGTAAGGATGACATACTGAGCCACCTCCTTGGTGTTCAAGAAACCAATTCCAGATTAATCTACCACACACTCATACATGTGATCTCTAGGGTATGCCTAGGCTCCCGACCCGGCTTACTAACGTTCAACGAACCTTGGGCATTTCTAAACACCCAAGTGATGGGACACCTTAGAAAAAGAGGATTGCCATCGAGCCCCATTGAAAAATAAAAAAAAAAATAAAAATAAATAAATAAATAAATAAAATAAAAAAGAGAAAAATAAAAAAGAAAGTGTGAATAGAATAAGTGGGATCTTCTAATCGGAATCCTGGGCACAGTCCGAGGGGCTTTTCAAAGCCTAATGCCCTAAGCGAACTGGCCGGGAGCCATTGACTTCTTTGCCCATTACATGGGACAGAGGATGGAAGTTTCCCACAACCTAGGGCCCTTAAGTTCGTCGAAGCCTTCGTGGTGAAGTTCAAGGGAACCAATGCCTGTGCCCTTAACCAACTGGTGGGGAGTCACCAACGAATCCCCGCTACAGGAACACTCAACTAAAACTTACGGGCACTAGTATTTCTTTCATAAGTAGGTAGGTTAGTATGAATTCAAATTGGTGCATTCTTATCCTTTCGTAGTTAGACTCCCCCAAATAGGCAAGTTTAATTCAAGTTTGGGGGTACCAGAACCGAGTTATATGCTAGAGATCATGCATCAAATGCACATAGACTTCTTGGGAAAGGCCATCGAAAACCTAGAAGGTTGAATCACTTGTCAACCGAACCGTGTTCAGCTGAATTCTTTCGAAAGTCAAACAACCTTAAGTATATTCTGAATTTAGAAACAAAGGGCAAGATTTGTGAGTTCGATCCATTTTGATCCTTCCTTTTGGCAACATGTGCATCACACTCCTGTCGTTGAGTTTAGTATGTTATTTTTTTATGTGTTTGTTTTAGAGTCTGTTTCTTGCTTCGGGACAAGCAAGAAGCTAAGTTTGGGGGTGTGATGAGTGCCCGAAAATACTCATTACAAACTTGGGATTTAGCGAGATTTGGGATCGATTTCGTATATATATGACTTCATTTTGATTACTTTTCTAATATTTAGTTTGTGTTGGGTTTTTGTAGGAAAAGTGCTGGAAATGGAGCCTGGTAGGAGTCCTAGAGAAGACTGGTGTAGAAAGCAGCTCAACATCGTGACGTTCCAACATCGCGACGTCGCGGGAAAAGCTCAACAAACCTTATCTCATAAAGAAGCTATAAAAGGAACGAGAATACAATTTTTGGGGGTTTGAAAAATGATTATAGTGCTAGGGTTTGAGGAACTTGAGTTTGGAACAAAGGAAAGAAGACTTGAAGGCCGATCTTAAAGAGAAAGACTTGAAGAATCCGGGAGATATTCATTCCCTCGATCATTGAAGTTTTCTCTATCCTTATTATTAAGTCTTGCTTTTCATTTGTAATGGAACGGAACATCATGATGTTCTATTTTCATGGTTTAGGGTGTTGGTAGTGAATTGGACATGAATACTATGTTAAAGTGTTGACTTTTCATATATATATTTGTTTTACCATTAATTCATGCTTGGTTGAAATCAACATATTAATTTATGATCAATCTTAATCTGTTAGTGGTTCTTTGTAAGATCTAAGAAGTGACTGAAGAATTAGACATAGGTGGGTTAACCTAATAAAGTTGGTAATATAGGACTATCAATAATTAAGAGGTTTCGAGTTCTTCAGATTCCACACCTTTAATGCTCGGGTCGAGTCAAGGAGCAAGAAACCTAGTGAGGTTAAATGACCTTGACAAAGGCTTTAATTACAATAGATAAGAGCCGCCTTGAAGATCATGTATACTAGATAATGGAATGGGCAGCGTCATTAAATGGTAGAGTGTCAACAACACCAACACCTAACCTTTTTGCCTTTTGATCACTTTTACATCACAGGCGCAGTTTACATTAGTAGTAATTTAATCTGGTTTACTTGGCTTAGCCATCATGGCTAGTTTGAATATTAAATAAGTATTATAATTTTGGTACTTAGTCCACTACGATTAAGGTTTTCCCTAAGGATCAATATCCGTACCTTAAGTACACTATATTACTTGATGAGCATACACTTGCGCGATTAGGCAATTTGCACTCTTTATTGCATATCCACAAAAACACAATCACGTAAATGCCTATCACTATTCACTTGACAAGCTGGCAGAGCTTTACATAAAGGGAATAGTTCGGTTGCAGTAAGGATTCAATGCTCCCGATCATTTCGGATAAGTCAGAGGTTTACCTCGAGATTTTGGGGAAAGTTGCAAAAGGCTTTAGGCACTCGGCGAGATTTCAGCTAGCGTTCCACCCTGAGACCAGATGCCTACATATACCGCCCGAAGCCCGCCCGGAAGCCAGCCCGAAGGCAGCGAAGCCCACCCAAAGGCCCTATCCCTGCACATCTTTATAAGCCAAACATGGGAGCCCTCACCCTATCCCTGCACAGGCGTGTCATGTGTTGTTTGTTGTCCTTTGTAGGTGTGTAACCTAATCCATTGTGTATGTCATGGTCAATTGTGAAAGCAAACTCGCATGGCCCCTGTTGGCAGCAGCCCAATCCCATGCTAGGTAAATAAGACATGCCCCTCATCATGCCAAGTACCAAAGTGTTATTATGCTAGTCAAATGACATAGGCTCCATGTCTTTGTTTTCATCCCCTAGCCTAACAATTTTAATCTCATCGAACGTGAACCCAGTCAAATGTAAGTGTGACGGCTCGCGCCCGTGCAGGCCCAGCCGGAGGCGGGCAGATCCGGGGCGCGATCCTCTTTTGAATCAATTCCTACTTTTCACAAGCCCACCACGAAGCCTCAATCTGATCGGGAGGTTCAAAAAGTCGATAAGTACGGTACAACTGGTCGATTCATAAATGGGCTATTCGAGGCTAACCGAGCGTCGATATCGACACTATATATGAAATTATGAGTGGATCAGCTAAAACTCGGTAAAACTAAGTGGACTCGGCTGAGTTTGCCTAGATGACTCACTCAACTCAGTGAAAATACAGAGAATCAAATCTCCTTAGTATGAAGAACCAAAAAATCTAAAAAAAAATTCAAACTTTTCAAAGGTTCATCTAAAAATCCAAAACACAATAAACTTTCAGAGATACATATGATGGAATTTCAAATCACAACAATAAAAAAAATAATAATAAAATAAAATAAAATAAATTTGTAAAGATTCAACAAAAAAATCAAATAACACGGATGCAAAGATTTTGAAATAGAAATTTCAATAAAAAACGAACAAGATGAAGAAATTAATAGAGGTAAAAACTAAAACCTAACTTACCTCAGGCTCGCCGTCGCCCGTCCTCGCTCGCACCTTACCTCAGCCTCAGGCTCGAAGATCTCCAAAATTTGGACGCGGGCCTTCAACTTTGAGTTCAAGAAGGTGCAGGTATGTCTCTTACAGTCCTACTCTCCTTCCCCTTTCTTCCCCCTCTTCTTCTTCCCTCTTTTCTTCTTCGTTTTTTTAATTTTTTGGGCTAACATCAAGAATGCAAGAACAAGGTTCCTCTTTTCTGCAACCCTTGGCCAAAACGGTGTTATTTCGTCTCTGTAAGACAAAAAACGACATCATTTCATTTTTTTTCTTTTTCTTTTTTAAATACAACTCAAAACGACATCGTTTAGGGCAGCTAGAGTCTAAAACGGCATTGTTTTGGATAAGTTGTCACTTACGAACAAGCGTCGTTTTGGATAAGTAAGCGATTCTTGGCGTCATTTAGTATATGCAGTAAATTAAAAAAAAAAAAAAACTTCTGATGGCTAAAATGACGTCGTTTTGGCCCCAAAACTGTATTTTGCAACTCCAAACCCTCCAACCCCTATTTTTACCCTATTTCCAACCGAAAAATACACCCTATCCCTCCCGAACTCAATATCAACCACATAAAAGAGAAGAAAAACTAGAAAAGCAATAACGCTAGCTAACAAATTGTTGTAAAATTTATCTAAAAATAGGAAACTTTTTAGAATATCTCCAACCCACTCTGTTTCTTCTGCTAGCCGCCCGGACTAATAAGCATAAAACCTCTCCAACCAACTCTACATTTCCTAGTTAACCCAAATGGGAACAAATGTAGTGAGCCATTTGAGCTCTCTAAATTCTCTCTCTATCTCTCTCTATATATATGTTTCTTTAAAATTATTGGAAGTTAGTGAAAATTTGGTGTAAAATAGAAGTGTGGTTAGATAATTTAAAAAGTTATAGCTAAAATAGTGACTTTAATATTTACAAATATATTTTTGAGTAGCTATTTTGTTGAGTATGGTTGGGGATGCTCTTAACAGCTAAGCCAGAGCAAGAATTATGAGATCGAACTCAGAATATGCAAAGTATCATAAAATATGGTGAAGTATAGTGAATTTTGTTTACCTATAATTTGCCAAATAATTTGGAATTTTATAAAAAATTTCTGTTTTTGTAAAGATAAAAGATTTTCTACTCTTGAAAATTAAAAATAAAATAAAATCTTCACATAACTTATAGTAAAAAAATGATATTTAGAAAATTTATCAATTAACACAATATTTTTAGAATTTGAATATCAAATAGAAATTGAATCTTCAATATCCTTTACGTTTAGAATTCACTTCTAATTAATTTCAAATTATAATATTTTTAATTAAATAAGAATAATAAATTAACAAAACCATAAATCCTTATTTTGTGCTTGAACAATATAGCCACAAATATAAATATTATTTTATTCATTTTATCAAACATAAATAGATTAATTCAAAATTAATAATTTATGAAAAACATAATTAAGAATAATGGAAAATTAATATGAAGTAACATATATTGTATTGATTGATTAATTAATCTAATTGTATTAATATTAAATGAATATGATAATATATTATAAATGGTTGATAAATAATTGTAAATATTTATTTATCTTTTTCTCCCATTAAATGAATATGCTAGTAATTCTTATGGATATGACCAATCTTCTAATAGTAATAGCATTTGTATCGAGGTATTGGATATTGTCAGCATGGTGTTGAGCCCAAACAGCCTCCAAGGTCATATTTTCCTAATTATATGGATCCATCAAGTGATCATTCACCATTAGCACGTTCAAATAATGAACAATTATTTCAATGGCATTCTCGTTATCTGAGTGTCGTCTGATTTGTATGTATCGATAGGACTAATGATGATGATTTTGAACCCCCTCGTCATTCAACATGGTGATTAATGTGTTTTATGAAATTTTGTTAAAAAAAATATGTTGTAAACGATGCTTGTAATTTAACTTTTGTTAGCATTTATCGTAAATATTTTCGTTGGTGAATGTTCATTATATTTAAATAATGTTAAATACATAAAATTTGTTTTATTAAATTTTTAGCTTATAATTATATATATTTTTCTAATAGTTATATAATATTTTAATAATTTTAAGCATTTAATCAAATGCCTTATTTTTGCGTATCAACTAATACACATGACGATATATCTGCTTGGGACGTCGAGTCGATGGCCAAATCTTCTGACTTTAAATCATGACTTCGATGCTGACTGGGCTACCAGCATTGATGATCGTAAATCTGTATCTGACATGTGCATCTTCTTGGGTGGCAACTTGATTAGTTGGAGATCCAAGAAGTAGTTGGTTGTGGCTCGATCCAGTACCAAGTCTGAATATCGCGCCTTAGTATCAGCAGCTTCTGAGTTGCCACCGAACCTACCAACTTCTACATGAGCTTGGTATCCGTCTTCAGACCTCTCCTCCACTCCTCTTGTGTGACAATATGGGGACTCAAGCCTTAGCATCTAATCCCATGCATCATGCCCACACAAAGCACATCGAAATTGATGTTCATTTTGTCTATGATCTTGTGTCCACCCACAAACTCAAGGTTCGCTATGTGCCCATCAATGATCAGCCTGCTGATCTGTTCACCAAACCATTATCAGTTCATCATCTTAACTTCCTTGCTCACAAATTGTGCCTCAGTCCCTTATTCAGCTTGCGGGCATGATGAAGGTCAAATGCTACCAATGTGCACACTAAACCTAAGCAAAGCAAATCCACATCCTTCCAACTAAATCAATCTCAGCCACTCAGTTTCGTTACATGCCTAAGGAGTCCTCCTCCATTATTCCAGAATCTTCCATCACCTGTATACCAACATCTTCTCTTGTCTTTGTTCTTCTGAAAACAGATTTTGTATTCTCTTCTATCAATAAACATAATATTCAACCTCCACCCCGAACTCTAACAAATTACAATTTAATTTTGAAAAATATTAATCTAGCATAAGAATTTTTTTCATGTTGTGGATGTGATAAATTCCATAAGTTTAATTATTATAAGGTTTGAAGGTTTTCCCCCCTACAACCGAAAAAGTAACAATAAATTTCTAGAAAGTAGGTGTATTTGTCGGCCAGGATATCCATATCTTTAAAATTAAATACCAATATTCCGTTAATGTAGGAGTAGAAAACTGAAAATGGCAACAACATGGAATTAAAGGCGGAATTATATTACTTATGCATTCAGGTTGGTGGAAGCGTGCAAGATTGTTGGAGTAGAATAGCTTTGGATATATATATATATATATATATATATATATATATATATATATATCACATGTAAACGGGGATCAAATATTTAAATTTGCATAAACATGGTCGAATCTAGTTAGGACCTTCTACCAAACCAAGTTTTGCTAACATTATAAGCAATCAACTCTTTTAAAAGCTCTCATAACATATTAAACAACCAACTATTCTAAAATCTCAGTAGAATTTGGGTTTAATATGAATAACATGCTTAAAATTGAAAATGGATTTTTTTTATAAGAGTTTAGTCAGGCTTTGACATGGGTGGAAGCCCTGCAATATTGGAGTTAATCATATTGGTTTATCTTCCCCATGCACGTTCATCCCATCTCCTCTAGCATGATATATTTATATATCTTCACGTTTTTATAAATACCTCCCTATCATGTCTCCTCTTCTTCACCACGAAACCACCCTCCCAAGTCCCAATAACCATGGAGGCATCATCAATATTGTCTCTGGTAGGTATTACATGATCTATAATCTCTCTCTCGATCTCCCTCCTTATGTGGGTCTAATTTGTATTGTATATATGAAATGAAATGATAATATTGTGGGGGATTGGAATGTCAGGGGTTCAATCGGGAATTATTCGTGAGGCAAGGAGGGTGGTCAAATTTCCGGATCAACTCAATTCCAGAACTAGCTGCTTCTGGAATCACTCATGTTTGGCTTCCTCCACCTGAAGATGAACGAACACTAGTGAATGGCATCAAAGTTTGCCTTAACATAATTGCGTGGCTGTTTTGTTCAGCCTGTATTATATTTTACATATTCTTCCCATTTTGTGATATTGTTTGCTCATTAATATTCTTAAATTCTTCTTTAAGTATTTACATGCAGTTGGCTATATATTATATATGGTTTATTTAACTTATTTATATGAAGTTCGTAGTTCCTGAGACTGATCATTCTGTTGAAAGTTACTTGCAGTGTGGGCAAGCGGTTTGTACGAATTGATTAAGAGTCTTCCGGGTGTTTGCCTCTTTGTTTGCCTCTTTATTTGCCTCTTGTTAGAACCGACTGGTAATTAATTAATTAAGGGTTTTGATTTATGTTTCAATTATGATTTCAGTACTACTCCTGATTGGAATTTGGAATTGGAATTAATGGAAGAATCCCGGAAACTTGGAATTTTTCTTTTTGACATATTTTTAGAAAATAGAAAAGTTGGAACATGCTTTTGAAAGGCCTATTTGCTTCATATTTTTTTAAATTGTTTTATGTTCTCAAAAACAAGTAGAATAAGGGCTTGTTTGGTTCATGTTTTTTAAAGTTGTTCTTGAGAATAGTTATTAAAAACAAATAAAATATCATTTTGGTATTTTATGAAATTTATTCTTGTTGTCTAAATTTAGTATTTTTTATGTTTTCCCTATTTTTGAAAAAACCATCATAAAGAACACAAAAAAGACTAAATTCAAAAAAAAAGAAAAGTTTTTAAAAAAAAAAAAAACCAAAATGATATTCTCTATGTTTTCAAAAACCGCTCTCAAGAACGACTTTCAAAAATAGAAAACAAATGGGCCCTAAATATGGTGTGCTAGCTGATCAACTATCTTATGTTGTTCATATGTGATTTTATTTTATGTTGAAGAGTACATACCAGACTGGCTTTATGATCACTATGCATCCCACTATGCCTCCCAAGATCAACTAAGAACATGGGTAAAGAATGCATTTTGTGAGGAGAAGTATCCCAAGGTGTTCAAGATATAGGTATAAACGAAAATGCCCTTCCAGCTGCTGGAGAATTTGCATTTGATTTTACAACCAGAAGGATAATTCAAGTTGCATTGGAAGGGGAAGGGGGAGAGGACCTGCGGAGGCTGCAGGACAATGGAAGCCCTCCAGGATTGATCGGAACATTGCCCGAAAGAGCTGTGACTTTCATCGATAATGTCATGCACAATCAACCTCCATTAATCCAGCGAGACAATATCATGCTCGCATATGTTTATATCCTCACTCATCCTGGGATTCCCTTCCTTGTAAATTTCTCATACCTTCTTTTTTACCAATTTCCCAGATCTTGTGAAGTACTGATTTCATATTCTTAATTACTATCTTTGGCAGTTCTATGACCATTTCTTTGACCCGAGTCTGAACTTGAAGCTTGCGATTTGTGAGCTGATAAGGATAAGGAGAAGGAATGGGATTAACGCCAGCAGCAGAGTGCAGATTCGTGCATCTGAACCAGATCTTTATGTAGCCATGATAGATGACAGGACCACAGCGGCATTGACGAGTATGAGGCTCGACACCTCGTCCCGGAAGGCTTCCTGAACGTGCTACTTATGGAAACTACTATGCTGTGTGGGAGACACTACAGTAATATCATTATCCTCCTCTGTTGACAAACATAATGTCTTTGATAATCCATTAAGCATGTTTTTTCCCATTCCATTGTCAGAACATTGTCTTTTGTGTCCTTTACGCCTGGGAGTGTAACCTGAAAATTTCCAATTAAAAAAAAATAATGATTTTTTCATATTTGGTTTCACTCACAAAAATATAAAAAATTAAATATAATAAAATCTTTAAAATTTTACATATTTTTAAATTTTTAGTCTTTAGTATAATAAAGATAAAGATAAATAAATAAAATGAGTTTGAATAAACATATATAATTAATTTATTATGTTTAAACATATTTTTTATTGTCCTCCAATTCCCATGTTTTTCACTTTTTCTCCCTATTTTCTTTACTTAATACTTTCCAAGTTCCAAAAGGAACCTTGGTTTATGAAAATTTTAAAGAAAAAGTAAAATGAAGTCAGATACTCATAAAAATAATTAGAAGATATAAATCCTTCATACATAATTCAAATTTCATATATTCAATTAAATGTAGCATTCAATTTAATTAATGGTAGTACTTATATCATTCAAAGATAATAATACTTCAATAGTCAAAAATACCTTTGATAAAAAAAATAAATGAAATGTTAAAATACAAGTGAACATCAACCAAGTACAAAGCAAATTACTACTATAACCTTTAAACTTAAGATCAATATGATAATAGAAATGCAGTATGACAACAATGGATACGTCTTCTAATTGATGATCGCACTATTGTGGATGCTTGCAATGACAAAAATCTGTTAAAATTTTATGAAATTATCTTAAAATATGAATAGGTCTTCATAAGATATTATGATATTGTTAATGTTCTTGGAAAAATAGATCATTGTGTATAACAATTTAATTTTTTTGAAAAGTCATTAATCTAGCTTAAGAATGTTCTTCATCTTGGATGTGAGGATCTGATCTTTCTGCAAGTTTGCAAGGGTTTGAATGTTTTCCTAGAACTGAAAAAGCATGCTACATTTCTAGACATGGGGTGTATTTGTTGGCCAAGAATATCTATCACTTTAAACTAAGAGAGACATGGCAAGGGTATGGGATTGAAAATGAATTTTTAATAAGAGTTAATCATGTGGAAGCCTGCAATGAAGTTAATCATAATGGAATTTGATAGGCTTAGATACAAAAGTCAATTCCCAAACCTAATATTTCAGTCAAGGTTTCCCATGCACGTTCATCCCATCACCTCTAGCATAATATATTTATACATCTTCATGGTTTTTTTTAATGAGAAATCCAAACATAATATATTTTTATTACTGTTGGGCCTCTTAAATTCTAAACATAATATAATATTGATAGGATTGATACAAAAGTCAATTCCCAAACCTAATATTTCAGTCTAGGTTCTGCATGTTCATCCCATCACCTCTAGTATAATATATTTATACATCTTCATGGTTTTTTTTAATGAGAAATCCAAACAAAATATATTTATATTACTATTGGGCCCAAATTTATTTTGGCCCAATCCGAAGACATTTTTATGAATAAAAAAAAAAGTCCAAACCAATGAAATTAGGATTGTAGAATTTCTGTGGAGATAGAGTACCTAAAGAGTAGATGGATAAGTGGGCAGTAGAGAAAATGGAAACGTGAAAGGATGGAAAAAATTAAGGAACAAGTCTTCATAACGAAGAACATGGGCAATTCTTCGGAGAGGACTGCTATAGAAGGAGAGTGAATTCTAGATGAGGGGACATTAGACAATCATATAATCATCATCACGAAGAATCAACCAAAAATCAACATGACAATTTACTACTCTAGCTAATCCTAACATTTTAGCCATTTTAGTATTTTTCTTTTCAATTTTTAGCCCATCCCAGATTTTTCTTTTCAAATTCTGTTTCACCCGAACTTTGTCATTTCAATTACTAGTCAATGTTATGACTTTCGTTGATGTTAAATATGTCTCAAATTCATATTTAATATATTTTTTTTTTTGTAAAGAATATTTAATAGGATAATTCCTAGTTGTCATATTATTGTAATATTAGATTTTCTTATTGTATAAGAAAATCTTTTAGAAATATCTCTATAAATATTATAGGTTGCAGGAAAAATAAGAGTAGATTTTATGTAAGGCTAGATATAAGGGTTTGAGAGATTAGGAATTTTATGAGATATTTTCTCAGACAGAATATCCTAGGGTTTTGCGATTTTAGCATTTTTCCTACTGCCACAATACTTGATACTCCAATCTTGTTCTCTGTGTTTTCAAGAATAGTAGAAATATTATTTCTCATCCATGGATGTAGGCATAATTGGCCGAACCACATTAAAACCTCTCGTGCATTTTTATGATGATTTATTTATCTTTGTATTCTTGAATTCATACTATTGTTCATCAAAGTTTCGCAGCTTATAACAAGCTCAGACGAGCTAATAGTTTTCCGATCTTATCGATGGCAACCATGAAATTCGAAATTCCCTTGTTGGATCGCAGTACCAGATTTTCGTTATGCCAAGTTAAGATGCGCGTTGTGCTTGCGCAAAATAGATTTGGATGAAGAGTTGCTAAGGCTTGACAAGATGCCGTCATCGTTGACAAAAGAGGAGAAAGAACATAAGGATCGTAAAGCACTATCTCATATTCACCTTCATTTATTGAATCAGATTCTGCAAGACGTTTTAAAGGAGAAGATGTAACGACCATTTTCTTTTCAAACCAAATTTCTAACACTATTACCAAGGACTAGTTTCAGTCCTTGGCAACGGCGTCAAAAACTTGTTTATGACCAAATGATGTATGTATGAAAATATGGCCAAAGGAAGTGAATGTGGTAAATACTTAAAAACTGATTTTAAAAAGTAAATATACTCAAAAAAAAACTTCAATGAAAAGTATTACCAACACTCAACCCCTTTCCGCAAGTGCACGGGGTCATACAAGTAATAAAATATACTCTAGGAGTCCGAATATCTTATCCACAAGGATTGGAGGTTCTTCTATCAACTTACACTGTGCACAAAGGCTCTTCACTATCTAGGTGACTAAATATGATGAGAATTAAAATCAATTTAACTAAAGTAAAAACTGATTTAAACTAATCAACCAATTCCCAAAATCTATCAAGTCAATCACAAAGTCTAAAATGTATGAAGAGAGGCAATTCAGATGGAATAATCATTTAACAATCAGTTTGCATTTCCTTTAAAGCATAACATTTGTGAGTTGAATGTTGGATTTGTCTAAGAGCAAAGTACTATAGCCTTGGAATATCTTTTGACACTATACATTTAACTATTTAGATAACCATATTCTTAAACCAATTCAATGAACCTAAATAGCTACTTGTAGAAATTGGTTCCCTCTAAGACTTTGATGTCTTTCCTAAACTAGTACTTATCATCCAATTCTTAGGACTAAAGACAGCTTGCTCACATAGACAAGATAACACAAGCCTTCTCCAATACAATTGATACCTCATTCTGCATTTCAAATATAATACTCTCTCTCCTTGATTAGAATCTTTGCTAACACGGAATCAAGATTATTCTACCAAATTGAGATGAGACCTCTAAACATTAAACTAATAAATCATTAGGTGGTCCTTATGCCTCGGGAACACACTTATGTCAAGTTACTCAAAAGGAACCTTGGTCGAGGTTTAACAACACCCATGATTCACCATAGTGATATTAGAGTGTATTAGTTCTAAAAATATCAGTTTATCTGTGACGCCCCAACCCGGCACCCTATTTCAGGAAAGGGTGTCACAAATCTGATAACTATAAACCTGTTAACTTATATAATTCTAAACAATTATCTTGAAAATATAAACTTACAAAAAATTTCATATACATTCACTGTTGTGATATTTACAAAGGTCCTCGTACATATATTATGAATCTCATTTACTTGTACTTTTACATTTACACTGTCTCCAAAATCTTACATTTACATTTACAAAATCAAGTCAAACCTGCATGTGGTGGACTCGATAATTGCAGCAATTTCGCATGCGGAATATCCCGCATGTCCTCTTCTGCACTTCCATGATAAATATTCGTGCAAGCTCTTTAGATTGCCAATCCATAAATATGGACGATCATTATAACGTATCGTCACAATACTTCATATCATTTTATTCATATTATATATTACTTCTCATATCATTATAATTCAATTACATGTTGCATTTCATATTTTTCATTTCATGTAGTTTCCATGTTTCATGTCTTTTAGAAACATTTAAAAAATATTTCATCTCATCTTATGTCATGTTTGCATATTCCAAAGAAGTGGATACGGGAAATAACTGTATATACCCGAGAGTACTATCACTGTACAAGATAGTGATCTCTATCTATATTGTACTATATGACCTAAACGGGGTCTTTGTAATGACCCAAACTAGGCCGCTGTAATGACCCAAACGGGGTTAATATTATTATCTGTATGTTGCAGCATCTGTATCCCTAATAGGTATACCTACTTATCCATCTACCCGGGAACATAAGCAAGTAATCAGGCTTATTAAGTTTTTATCCGAGTTAGAGATATCAGACTATTCATATCTCATATACCTGGATAATTACAATCACATGTATTTATATGGAATACTTACAGACCATTATTCCTTTATACTTATGAGATGACTGTCACATTTATCACAGCTTGCATGCTCATATTCTTAGGATTCATTTGCTATCTTACACGGATTCATATATCAAATATTCTTGTATTTATGTTAATGTGATCAGATTTCATATAACAACCAATCTTATAATTTATATGCAATTTCATTTACTTACTTCAATTCCTTTATTCCGAAATATTCTCATTCAAAACCATCTTCCAAGATACTAGAAAACCATATAAAAGACATTAGGATGTTTTAAAGTTCTATAGTAAAAGACATGAAAATCATCTCTCAAAACAAGGTCCGACTTCCCTTAATTTATAGGTACAATGAGCAACATATTTCCTTCATGTACTTTGTTCCTCTATGAATCTATTTACTCAGAAATTGAATCACTCCAATTGAACCATCTAAACTCGAGTTATGGCATTTTAATGCCTAACTAGTCAGTTTGCCTAGTTTACACGGGTAACCAACTCCGTAAAACTAACACCTCAGGGTCTTAACTCCATAATTCTGACATCGCTTTCTACTTATTTGAAGCTACGGTACTAAGGGTTCTTCTTCAATTGGAATCATCTAATTCGAAGCACCAAAACTCAAGATATGTCCTAAACAATCGGGACTACTCTATTTTGAAGACATAACCAGAAATTTCCTATAAATAGAGCTCCACTTTGACGAATTTCTAGGTACAATGGGGTCCAAATTAGAAAACACTTATTATAATGAAACTGTTCTCCTAGAAGTATAGTTTACCCATGAATTGGAATCACACAATTTTGATGAGTGAAACTCAACTTATGACCTAAACACCAAAACTGTACCAAAATAGAGGATAACCTGGTAACTTACATGTATTTTCACTTCAGTCTCAAAAACATGGGACTTAAGTTCAGTTTTTCTTCTTGGTACCTTCTATACGTTTGTAGGTTTACCTCTTAGGGTTCTTTCCCAACTGAAATCACTCAATTTGGATGACAAATTGCCAAGTTATGGCAAAAACAAAAACATGGGTTTTGGAAAAAATTTGACAGCATCTCTCCTAAAACCCCAGCATTTTCTTTATACAAAAATTCCTGAATTGAGGACCACAACCAATCAATCAAAACCAACTTTAAACCCAACTCAAAACAACAAAAACAACAAAACAAAGAGGGAGAAATTAGGGTAGTTTCCTAACCTTAATTTTCTTGAAACCTTCTCTTCCTCTCTTCTCTCTTTCTCCTCTTCCTTCTTTCTTCTCTTCTTCTCTTCTCTCTTTCTCTTTTTAGCAAGTAGAACCCAAGACAAAAGAGAAGAGAAACCCACAATTTTTGGTTCTTCTCCCACCGTAAGCCCTAGCTCTCATTTTCCAAAAATAAGAAAATATCTCATTCAAGAGACCAAATGTGGTCTTATCCCCTCTTTTCACAAGTGTAAGGCCTTGTTTAGATTTTTCTCATTTTTTGTTTAACTTTCTTCCTTTTTGCATTTTAGTCCCTCTTCCATATTCTAATTGCAATAACAACTTATTACAATTTAATTAAGCATATACTCTTTCTTCATTTATGACATTTAGGTCCTTAATGTGACATTTTACTATTTTACCCTTAACTCTTGAATTAATTCCGGGTTTTATCATTTTTTTCACTTAGTATTTAAATCCCGAAAAAATACACATTTACTTTTAATTATACCCTAAACATGTTATAAAACTACTAGGATATAATTTGGGGTGTTACATTATCATACTATAATGCCCCAAAAACCGGGGGTCCATATACTCAGATACCATGCTGTGACACTCCAAAATCTGGTCCGACCGACAACTCATATCAACCCTAATATTCGTGGGCCGCTTTCTCAGATATTTTTCTTACTAAATATACAAATTCTTATAATATTTTACAAGAGTTTGATGTACAACTCCTTTACACTTTACATACCAAAATATATTAAAACTAGATTGCTTAATATACTACAAAATACTCTGGCTAGCCACAACCCGGCATTCTTCAGACTACAACCTCAAGGAGCTCGCCTTCTCTCATGTACCGAAAGGGTGGTTCCACGACGGTGAGCAAAGCCCGGGGCAGATATATCTCCTACCAAGGCTACTTCACCTAAAAGCAACATGCAATGCCAATATTACAATCACATGCATTCAAGTACCTATACTCTATCAGACCGAATGTCTACATGTCATGAATGCAGTATGCCCCTCATGACTCAAATCCTGAGTCCTCACTGACTCCCTCACACCTACATATGCCAAGTGTGAAAAACCAATCATTGGTGTTTCACCCAATGACTTAAACCATTAGACAACCCTCCAATTTTAATTTATCAAATCATGTGTGTTTATTTGGGTCGCGAATTTCCGGGGTCTCATCGCAGGCTTCGCACGCCTTCCGACACTTTTGCGAACTTTCATCGCTGGATACATATGTCTGACCAAGAATAAAATTTGGGTCTTTCAACCTAGGGGGAGATCTGCCCCATCTTGCTTCACCCAAACATACAAAATTTTAATATTATTATTTCTATGCACCCGTGAGCCTCAATTTGGACGTTGTCCCATTTTATAGAGCTCACCATCGAACACCAAACACAATGTTAATTAACCATGTCCTCACAACATACATCGAACACCAAACATAGTGTCGATTTACCATACTGTCGAACACCAAACACAGTGTCGACCCCAGCCATGCACTCACAGCCGACTCGACGTGATATCCTATGCATAATTGCAATGCAAACGTCATTACATGCCATTTCATGCCTACATGTATGATACGTGTTACATGCAACATATCTATTACACTACATGTCAAGTATCATGGATAAATTATATCTAATACATATAATTATTTCCATTTTATCTTACAAATATATCACAAAATTTCACACATTCAACATGTTATTCAATTTATAACACACACATTAGTCAATCTCAACCCATAACCATATGTCACTCGAAATAATCTGGACTTAATCCAGAAAGTCCAACCTTTATCAATACCACACAAAACATCCAACACATAATTTTTTGCTCAACCCATACTCAGCCCCAATCATTTAGATATAGACCGGTTCCGAAAACAAAAGTTCCGGAAACCAGAACAGACCATTCCTCAACTATCCGTGACCCAGCCCAATGTTCAGCCCATGGTTTGGATGAGAAATTTATCTTATTAAATTCTAGACTCAACGAGCTTTCCGTGGAGTTCAAGAATGCGCGAATCGGAGTTTGGACAAGAAAGTTATGGTCATCTGAAGTTAAAGCGGTCGATTCGCGAACGGTAAAAGGGAAATTCGCACACCCCGTCTCTATCTCCGCTCGCGGGATTTTGACGTCCCGGAACACAATGTTCGGTCTCGGACAATCCCGAAACCCCATGAAACCAGTCTTTGACCATCACATAACAACAACCAACCCACAATCACACACACCATACAAATTCGCCTAGAATCCGGACTTAACCCATAGGCCATTACGTGGCCCCTAGGCGTAGAATAAAACCGAGGTAGGAAGACACCTACCTCTCGTAGTGCAGTTCCGTTCCGAGCCTGTCCAAGTCTGACCACGGCACGACGCTGGTCCGGTTCCCTTCCTCTTCTCTTCTTCTTCTTCCTCTTTCTTTTCCTTTTCTTTCTTTCTTTCCTTTCTTTTCTTTATTTCTATTCTCTCTTTTCTTTTTTCTCTTCCTTTCCTCTCTTTTCTTTTCCTGCTCCCTTCTCCCCTTCCCTTGCTCGCTTTCTCTCCACGCACAACCTCCCCTCTTTCTCTTTTTTTTTTTTTTTTTGGCTTTCTCTTTATTCTCTCCCTTGGTTTTCTATTCCCTTGTTTTTTTTTTTTCCTATAACAAACTTTGATCGGTGGGGGATGACTCACCCCCCACATGTCCTCCTCCCAACAAATTTACTCCACATGCAAAATTTATGAGTGTGACACCTGGCATGCCAGGTGTCATCCTCCCCTGGTGCCATTTGGCACCTCCACTCATCCGTCTCCCGATTTTCTTGAAAAACGTGAAATTCCGACAATCTCATAATTCGACGAAATTCGACTAGGGTGTTAGATTTCATGAGACAATTCCAACGATGCGATCCGTTTCATCATCCAAGATCTAGAAAATTCCCACTTTTTTTTTCCTTGACTATTCCGGTAAATAACCGTTTTGCTCTTTTCGCAAAATTTGAATTTTTTTCAAATTTCAACGGGTTTTACACATACCCCCAAATTACTACTCTTTGCTTTCAAGTATGGTCTTCTCTGTGTTACTCAAAGGCCTCCTAAAAGCCAAAGCACATATACAACTCTTTTTGGGTCTAATCTACTAGTACTTAGAACAGCTCATTACAAGAACAGTACCGATTATATAAATTTAGTTTTCATACCTTACAAATAAACTATAACTCCACAAATCAATACTGTTCAACAATTTCAATCCTCTACCTCTGTGAGGGTGTTTAATGTCTCATTACCTGATTTCCACCATCGCTAATCACAACAAGTAAGAAAATGAAGAAAGAAATCAAGAGATAAGGAGTGAGAGCAAATCGTGATTTAAGCTTCAATCTTTGTCTCAACAATAACGAAATCTAAATCTCTGAGTACAGTACCGAAATCTCTTCAATACAAATAAAAATATACTCTAAAACTACTCTAAGATCTATTAAAAAAAAAAACTAAGCTAAAGCTAAAGAAGCACTAAACAGTGCTTCCAAATCTAACCTGTACTCTAGCTCCAACTGCATGCCCTAAGCTAAAAAAGAAAATTTGAGCTAAAAAAATCTGTCGTAAAAAATAATCCCTAGCTTAAAAAAGAAAAACTAAAAAAATGGGAAGGTTTTAGAGAGAGAAACCCTCATTAGAGGTTTTCTCCCATCTCCTTCGTTGCCCTATAAATCTAAAAAATGAGTATTTATAGTCCTAAGATGAAAATTGGCTTGAAAACAGGCCAAAATAGCAATTTTCGGGGCTTTACATTTTTTTTCAGCACTGGAGTCGCGACATCACTTCTGGAGTCTCGACATCAGCATTCTGCTCAGCAACTAGTTTTTCTTCTCCAACTAGTCAAGGCCATAACTTCTTCGTTTTAACTCGAATTTGGGTGTGTGAGCTGTCATAGGAAATCTCTTTGAATGTAGAATGCAACCACAAATGAATTTGAACCATTTTATGCTCCAAATGGTATATAAAAATTCATCTTCTCAATGACGCGTTGTGAGACACCGGTTGACTCTCATTTTGGAAATATATTGCTCATTTCTTGCCAAATCACTTGCTTTTCATCAAGAATCCTATAAAATCGGGTTTAGAGGAAATTTTATAAGTTTTACATGAATACGGATATAAAATGCTATAAATAACATGTGAAATGAACTCAAAACATAGATGAGTTTTACACTCATCAGAAGGCTACCGATGCGTTATGGCTGAAGTTAGAAGAGTTGTGCATGATGAAAAGTCTTACCAAGTAAGTTGCACTTGAAGCAACGATTGTATTCACACCATATGGCAGAAGGTACATCTTTAAACGAGCATCTTACGACCTTTAAAGAAATTGTTGTAGATTTGGAAACTTTGGAGGTTAAATATGAAGAAGAAGAATATTCAGGTTATTGTTATCGTTCCCTTCCCAATTCATATGACTTTTAGAGATACAATTTTATATAGTTGTGATAATTTTAACTAAATAAGTTCAGAGGCTCTTTTTCTAAGGAGAAAAAAGCAATTTAATTTTAGGCTCACACATGAAGATAGCCTGTTTGTACGTGGTAGGCTGTAATAGAAGAAATCTAGTCAAGAATAGAGGAAAATGTCAAAATCTAGGAATTCTAATAAAATATGCAATTATTACAAGAAAAAGGGCCACATCAAGAAGGAGTGTTTCAATTTGCACAATAGGGAGAAGAAATTCAGGAACAAACAAGGATAGAAATCTGGGAAATCTGGTGAAGCTAGTGTTGTGGAATTAGATTAGAATAATAAAGAACTTCTGGTTGCGTCAGATGCTTATTCAAGAGATAGTGAGAATTGGATTTTATACTTTGGTTGTAAGTTTCACATGACTCCCAATTGGGACTGGTTCTCTACATACGAAGCCAGCATAAAGGTGTGGTTTCATGGTAAAAATGCATCTTTGTAAGGTAGCAGATGGGACACAGATAGGATGTTTGATGGAGCAGTCAGACTTGGTGACGCTGCATGTTCTCGATTTCTGAAGAGGAATTTGATATCCCTAATCGACTTAACGCAAAGGGTATAAATACACCGTGAAGGTGAGTCCCTCGAAGATTAGCAATGAGCCCCCAGCTTATGATGAAGGGTCATCAAAGGCACCGCGTTATATGTTATGTGGTCCCATTAAGCAAGAAATGTTGTTGTTGAATCTCATTCATTGTCAGAGGATGGTATTACGAAACTCTAGCACATGCGTCTTGGGCACATGAGTGAAAACGGTATGGCAGAGTTAAGTAGAAGAGGACTTTTAGATGGGAAAAAAACAAGTAAGTTATAGTTTTGTGAGCATTGCGTTTTTGGGAAACAAAAGTGAGTTAGATTCTCTTCAGGCATTCATAAGTCAAAGGGACTACTTAACTATCTACATTCAGACCTTTGGGGACCTGCAAAAGTATCTTATATGGGAGGTGTTACTTATATGTTGACGATCATTGATGATTTCTCACGTAAGGTATGGGTAGGGTAAATTGCATCCACGGCTGCCTACGCTACGCCGCTGCATCGGATCGTGTCAACATTCGCCAACCCAAACCAGACACGAATAATAAACGTGTCAACATTCGCTAACCTTAACTCAACCCATTTATTATTCGTGTTTGGCAGGTCAACATGAATATGACCCATTTAATTTTATTATTTAAAATAATAAGAATTATAATTAATCATCCATGTTTAACACAAATAACCTATTAAATTTAACATGTTTATTAATTTTATTATTTAAAATAATATGAATTTTATAATTAATAATCCATATTTAACACAAATAACCTATTAAATAGTTAATTAATTCAATATAATACTAAACGTCATATTCGTTAGCAGTCATCATGAATATGACTCATTTATTAAACGTGGCATGGGTCAACACGAATATGACTTAAACACGACATACTCGACCAAACACGACATATTTCAACCCAAACCCGCAAAAATCGTGGTCGGGTTCGTGGTCGTGGTTCACGTACGCGTCAAATTTTGTCACTTCTAGGGTATGGGTATTCTTTGAAACAAAAAGGTGATGTGTTTTTAACATTCATGTGGATTAGAAGACAATGATTGAGAAGTAAACAAGGAGGCGTGAAGCGCCTTCATTGATAATCTAAGTTAGAAGTTTTGTTCTAATGAGTTTAACACTCTGTGAAAAAAAGAGGGAATTGTTAGACATTGTACAGTTTGTCATACTCTACAAGAAAATGGTGTAGTGGAGCATATGAATAGGACTTTCATGGAGAAGGTCAAATGCATGCTCTCTAATGCTCAGTTGCCAAAGTCTTTTTAGGCAGAAGTCGCGTCCACTACATGTTATTTAATCAACGGTTCTCCGAAAGTTGCTATAGAGAAGAAGAGTCCTCAAGAGGTATGGTCTAGTAGTCCTCCTACTTATTCAAATTTGAAAATTTTTGGATGCCCTGCATATGCCCATGTTGATAATGGAAAGTTAGAACCTAGACCAATGAAGTGCATATTTCTTGGTTATAAATCTAGTGTTGAAGGCTATAAATTGTGGTGTCCCAAAACCAAGAAATTGGTAATTAGCAAAGATGTGATTTTTTATGAGACTTCCATGATTCGGGTCTTGGCTTCTAAAGAGTCTAGTGTTGAGACCATGCAGAGAGTTGATAAATAAGTGGAGTTTGAGACTGGTTTGGTTCCTAATCTGGGAGGCAGAGTGTCCCACAATTTCTAATTCCAATGCAACAGTATTCTATTACCAGAGATAAAGAGAGGAGGACTATTGCCACCACGTAAATACGTGAAGCCGATGACAGATATGCCTTGAGTGTAATGTAGATAACATCGAAGTCCAAAGGAAGAGTCATCCACTTATGAAGAGGCAGTAAGTTGCAATGATTCAGGTAAGTGGATGATTACTATGCAAGAAAAGATGGAGTCCCTTCGTAAAAATGGGACGTGGGACATGAGACATGGTGAGGCTACCTAAAAGGGAAGAAAGTCATTCGATGCAAATGGGTGTTCAAGAAGAAAGAAGGCACACCATGAATTGAGAATGCAAGGTACAAGGCAAGACTAGCTGCTAAAGGTTACAGTCAAATTCCATGTGTTGACTTCACAGATGTATTCTCTCCAATGGTTAAGCATAGCTCAATTCGAGATTTTCTTGGAATTATGGCTTTTCATGATTATGAGCTTGAGCGCTTGGATGGAAGACGCAAAAATTTTACATGGGGAGCTTTGAAAGCGACATCTATATGCAAAGAAATCATAGGTTTTATTAAATTCTCGTAAGGAGGACTATATTTGCCTACTTAAGAGGTCTCTTTATGGTCTGAAACAGTCTCCTAAACAATGGTATAAAAGGTTTGACTCATTCATGATCTCTCATGATTTTAAGAGGAGTAGCTTTGATAGTTGTGTCTACTTCAAACAATGCAATGATGAGTCATTTCTATATCTACTCTTATATATTGATGACATGCTAATAGCAGCTAAGAGTAAAGAAGAGATAAGAATTGTAAAAGCGCAGCTTAATAATGAGTTTGAGATGAAAAATCTAGGAGTAGCCAAGAAGATACTTGGGATGGAGATTCTGGGGGATAAAGTGGTAGGAAGATTATCCTTGAGTCATAAAGGATATATTGAAAAGGTGCTTCGTAGAATGTGAAGCCTGTTACTATTCTACTTGCAGCTCATTTCAGACTTTCATCTACCTTATGTCCAAAGTCAGATGAGGAGGTTGACTACATGTTTAAAGTACCATATTCTAATGTTGTGGGTTCTTTAATGTATTCCATGGTGTGTTCTCGTCCAGATTTGGCCTATGCAGTCAATTCAGTCAGCAAGTACATGGCAAAACCTGGCAAGGAACATTGGAAAGCAATTCAGTGGATCATGAGATACTCAAGGATCCATAATAGCTTGGCTAACTGCAGAGTACACGCTACGTAAGCTTGTAAAGAGGCCCTTTGTTGAATGGATTGCCTGGGGAGCTAGGTGATCGGGCCAAGTAGATCAATACATTGTTTTGTGATAGCCAGACTGCTATTTTTCTCACCAAATATCATATGCTTCATGGTAAGATTTACATATCAATGTGGCAGACATTCTATACGTGGGAGGATTATTGCTCATGGTGACATTGTTGTGAGTAAAGTTGGAACCCAAGACAATCCTACAGATATGATGACTAAGTCATTTTGGGGAGCTGGTGTTTGCGATTGTTCAAAACTTCGCATGGATTTTAAATAACAGTTTTGGCCCCCATAGGCTCTTTGTTATGGAAGATATATGTGGTTTTTATCTTGTTTCAGATATAGCTTTGTCACATTTTTCCATTCATGATGGGAATTCGTGTCAAGGCAGATCATTGATTCAGAATCTCACTCCTATTAAGCTGATAAGGTCTCGACCATGCCAAATGTGTGACTTTTGTAAAAAGAAAAAGTTGAGAAAAAAATAAGGATCTATCAGAAGAAGAGAAGGTCATTATTGTGCCTATGCCATATAGGCACCTATGAGTTAATATTTTACAAAAAAATTGTATTGGCATAATGTAGGGGCATCGATTGATAGAGTTTGTTTTATAATTTAATTGTTAATTAAAGAAGCACAAAACATCAATCAAACTGACGCTCATATGGGAATGAGCAGGTCTTAGGAATTAGCGCTAGTGTTAGTAATGGGGTTATGCTTGTTTAGACTTCATATTTTATTTATTTAAACGAATTGCAAGTAATGAAAAGATGAGAGATTTTTGTATCAAGCAAGTTTATCATTTTCTGTTCTTTTTCCTAAAAAAAACAAAATTAGCTTTGAAGGGGACCTAACATCCATGAAGAAAAGATTTAACTATTAAGAAGGCAAAGGAAATTTCCTTCCCACTCATAAACATTCCAATATAAATAAAATTGTACCTACCAGCAACGGCTGACATTAAATAAAATTTAATGTTTTTGTCTCCCTTCATGTTCCTTTTATATATCTTATACAAATTTTTCTGCAATGTTTTGACAACTAAATCTAATCCATTGCTTTTCCATCATGCATATCCCGTATCATAGATTACTCAACGTCTCAAAAAAGACAGTGTTAAGAATTACGCGTCATTCCACTTAAGATTCTCAAATATACGTATAATTATAAATTTATAATAAATATAATTTATTATATTTAATCTGCTTATAATAAATATAATTTATTATATTTAACTGGCTTTTATAATAAATATACTTATTATATTTAACTGCTATTTATAATAAATATAATTTATTATACATCAGCTATTCAATACGAATTCGGCTTTAGCGCTTTCTTGAGCTTTTTCATACATTTTTTTGGCATCACGTAATCAGCAGTAAAAGAAAGCACTTTCTATTCTTTCTTGCTTTTTCAAGCTGCTCTAAGATTCCGCTCTACGCCCGATTCATCGCGCCACACACATCCATACCACCTCGGCGATGCATCCTAAGATCGGACTGCATTGTCGACCCCAGAGATTGAACTGTAGATCGCTGGTCACAAGGTCAAGGTTTAGACCGACTATGTAGATTGTTGAATGTGGTCGATCTGTGTTTCAGTTGATTGATCCGCAAATCTACATGCATTTTATTTAATATCAATTTTGGGATACAAATTTTTGCACGCTTAACTATATCATAGATCCATGCTCACATGTTTTTCCTTCCAATTGCACGTATTACGCTATGATTAGATATGCGGTATCTAGGCATTCAATAATGCACGCAATTTGATGTCGATTTAGTATATTAAGACTCAGGTTCTATTTGTCGTTGGGGATCACATTAGATCTGTTAATTTTATGATTTTGCTCACGAATTGACGTATTATTTTAATGGTTTCATTTCTAGATCCATGGTAGATTTTGATCAGATAATCTTTCGGTTTAAAATGTGGAGGTCACAAGATCAAGCCTTTCCCCGCTTTATTTATTATTTACATTTTTTTAATTAAAAATTAGCTTGTAATTTTAAATTTCAAACTCAGAATCGTACACCCTTCACATCTAAAGTTTGAGAAGATCCTGACACCATCTCGTAACGCGTGACCACCGTGGAAACGTTAGAGTGAGGAGGAGACGTCAGACGGATCGGCGGCAAGCCCGAGAACGCCGCACGCGCCTACACGCCGGCAGTTTCATACAAGGGTCCTCACTACGATAGTCTTTGGCGCGTAGGGGTGCCGCGCAAGGAGTCGCTTGGCAGCCATCACTTCCGGCGGCCGTTCGTCGTGCTGGTGGTTCTTCCCCCGGGGTCTGCTTTTTGATTCCGGCTGACGCTGACCTACTACCCCCAAATTACCACGTTGTGTTTTAGTGGTTTTAATTTATTTTAGTTTTTCGGGCCTTTATGCCTTCAGAACTAAAATACCAAATACTCAAGAACCTTGTGGATATTTTTGTAATGTGCCCAATTTTAATTTTTTAGAAAACCATGACAGTATATTTAATTAACGCCATGAATCCATGAACATACGCTATAACACGCTTACGCGATCAACATGCCATAGAATAGGTGGTGCCATATAAATTTGCATCAATGATAATTACATGTGCATAATAATTATTATGATTCTATTATCTAGTTTAATAATTATTATGGAAAAATTATTTTATTTTTTTTGAAATAATTTTAGAAAATCTCATTACTAAAATATCAATTTTGCTACGTTTTAATTAATTTAATTAATTTTAAACTGGTATTCCATTGTGGGTCTAATAATAAATGATCATGTGATGCCCCAACGATAAACATGGTTGGATTTACTGGATTAGGACCTCAATTAAGTTTCAAAATTTTAATAAGATTGATCGCCCAACGTCGGGCAATCTTGGATATTAAAGATAATTTTGAAATTAAACAATGGTTAAAAACATTCAAACTTAATTTAATTATTACCTCTCCAACGAGGCTATGATATTTTTATTAAGTGCCCAAAGTTTTGAAACAATTAGAGTGAAATGATTATGTATTATCTAGAGTTCTCACTAAGTTAAGGTGGGATTTAAGTAAATTCCGCATGACTTCATCTTTCCCTAACTAACTTAAGAGGGATACTAATCATTTACCATCACCCATTATAAATATCTTGCCCAACGAAGTGTTTATAATGGAAACTAATAATTGTTTTACAATAAAAACGTAAAATAGTTTTTTGGGATTAACTAAATTTTTGCAGATTATGTTTATTGTAAGATATTACGCTTTAATACTAGCAGATTTTTTCGTAAAATGGCATCATTTAACCCACTTGCAATGATTTTCGAGTCAAAAGCCTATGGATGGAAATAATTATAGTGAATGGAAACCAACTCCAGACATCGTTTCCATTTTGAAAAACTCAAGCTCGGTCCTAACCACACCAAAGCCCAATGAGCCCGTTGAAGAAATGCATCCGACCAAGTCGGTTAATTACGAGAACTGCGTGACAGCGCAAATATATCGCCGCTATATTCTTGCCGTTGCTGGGGTCATTTGAAAGGATTGTATATCTCATCTCGAGAGTGGAGCGTAAATGATCCGTACTCGATAAGATGTTTGCACAATCAACAAGTTCTTTAAGGCGTGCCGCGTTGTGGCTATAATGAACACAATGACCGAGGGAAGTGCGAGATCATTCAAAACGATCACATCTCAATCGTCGGGCGTGTCGGGATGAAGATGGAGCAAAGGTCCCAAATTGATTTCATATTTGAATCCCTACCTGATCGCTTACCGCCTTGTTAATTATAATATGAACAAGATGGATCTAACTCCACGTAGTCATGCATGAATCCTGAAAGTGCCGAAAGGGCTTAAAGTCAGCGTGTTCATATGACTGAGGGTTCTACTCTTCGCTTCAAAGTAAACCCGCATGAGTTAATGTAAGAATGTGCCAGAAGGGTCGTACCAGCTTACTAAACCACCGCTATGAAGAAATGAAGGTGCTTCAGTTAGCGATGTATGGTCACTCTGGGCGCACTGCCCTCGCATTGCCAAAAGCACAGACGGGTGACTTAATGCTGCTGAAGCTTGTTTAGTGGAGAATTATAATGATACGATCATCGATTCAGATACTAACCATGTCTCATACTTTTGCAAAGGGTTCGCACAAACTAGCTGGTCGACAGAATGTAGGTTTTCGAGGCTCGAAATGGAGAACATGTTCTCAAGTAAAGCACAGTGACAAGTAGAATTATTTTCAATAATGATAGGACTTTATGTTTAGTAGATCGTTTATATGTACTGGATTTTAAAAATAATTTCACCTCTCAATGCTTATTTGAACAAGGTTTGGCCAAGGAATTTAATTTCCTTTATTACAATAAGAAGTTCAACTCGCTTATTTAAAATTCTGATTTGATAGATGGTCTTTATTATTTAAGTCCTATGTCCTATGATGTTTTAATAAATTGTTGATAAGCATGATCATTTCAGCCAAGAAAAAGAAAGTTTCAAATGAACGCACTTTGGCATTTGCGATTAGGTCATATTAATCCTAATAGGATTCATGGTTTGGTAAAAAGTGGATCTTAACTTCCCAGACTTTGAACCTATACCAAGATAGAATCTTGTTTGGAAGGTAAATGACCAAAAGGCCCTTTAAAGCCAAAGGATATCGCGCAACTAAAACCGCCGGAATTGGTAGTACTGATGTGTGCGGACCAATAATGTCCAAGCCAGAGGAGGGTATTAGTATTTTGTCACCTTACAGATGACTACCAAGATATGGATATATTTAACACGCGCCAAAAGTCCGAAACTCACTCAAATTTCGAGAGCATACATCGGTGCAAGTAGTGCCAATTGCGACCTACATCAAAGACTGAACCACCGAGGCGTGAATACCTATCCGAGAGTTTAAGTCTTACTGATTTCAAGAGTGATAGCTTAATAACCACAAGACTCAACACCCCAAATGAAATGGGTTGCAGAAAAGAAGAAATAACTCTTCAGATATGGGCGAGGTCAATGCTTAGTTATTCATCTCACTTATATCGCTTGGGATATGCCATAGAAATCGCAATGTATCTTTGAATTTAGTTCCTTCTAAAACGGTTTTAAGACAATCTACGTAATTGTGGAAATATTTAAGCCTGGGCTTAAGCCATATCCGGGTCATGGGGTGCTCCCGCACATGTCTTAAGAAAGGATCCAAATAAGTTGAATCGCGTACAGAGGTTTGCATGTTTGTTGGCTACCCTAAAGGGAACGAGAGGTGGACTATTTTATAGTCCTTCTGGATAAAAAGGTTATTGTGAGTACTCAATGCGAACTTTTTCGAGGAAGACTATATAAGCAATTTCAAAACCCAAGAGTAAAATAATTTTTTGAGGAGCTTGATCACCAAGAACAAATGGACCACTTAAAGAGTCTTGGTTTTCTAATACCACCGATTCCTATGCATGTTCAAAGAGGGGAAATGTACCCGAAGGTGAACAAGCATGTGGAACCAACAAGATCCAATACATGTGGAACCAGAACTTAAGAGTCAAAAGACAAGAGGAACTAGTACTTTTGGCTGTGCTCGTAATGAACCACAACCGCTGGAGTTTCTCATTGTGAAAGGATAGGAGTAAGGCGGAAGCCCGCGAGATATGTCTTGCTGCGTAGTCTTACTGCTATTGCTATCGATGCTGAAGATGATCCTATCAATTGGCAAAGAAGCACTGAAGATGTGGATGTACAGGAGTGGCAAAAGCCATGGACCGAAATGGAATCTATGTATTCCATCTACCCGGGTCTCAGAGATAAGACTCCAGTGGCACTAACAGTAAGTAAGTGGATTTACAAGAGAAAAAGAGGATCGTGATGGGAAGGTGAAACCTTCAAAGCTAGATCAGGCAAAGGCTATACCCAAAAAGAGTGGATAGATTATGAAGAAACCTTTTCACTAAGAAATACGCTTAAATCTATCCCGATTCTTTTTAAATTGTGAGTCGCTTAGTCCTCGACATTTAGATTTCATGTGATGGATAACTAAACAAATTTCTTTTAAATGGCAATTTAAAATGAGGATATCTACGCAAAGAACTGTGGCGGTTCAAAGCCAAAGGCAAAGAACACATGGTATGCAAGTTGCAAAGGTCCATTTATGACTTAAGCAAGCATCCGCATCATGGAACATCAAAGTTTGATCAGCCATTACTCTTTTGGTTTTGAGAAAAGCCCCGATGAAACCCTGTGGTTTACAAAGAATCTGCTAATGTATGTAGTTTTTCTAGTCTTTACGTAGATGACATATTAAAGACCTGAAACGACAAACAAGTGTTGTCAGTGTGGGGAAAGATCGGGTTGCATAAACAGCTATTATGAAAGACTCTGGGAGAAGCCAACTATATCTTGAATCAAACTTATACGAGACCTAAGAATAAGTTGTTGGCACTATCTCAAGCCTCTATATTGATAAAATTCTTGTCAGTTTAACAGGAAAATTCCAAAAAGGGGATCCTCTTACCCTGCATACTGAATTCATCTTTCTATGAAGAATCACCAAAACTCCCTGAAACAGAAAGAACGCATGAGTAGGGATACCCATGCCTCTCACTGAGTGGGCCTCATGTATGCCATGTTATGTACCAAAGCCGACATTCGTTATGCAAGTAGAGTTGTGTCGCATCAATCCGATCCCTGAAGAACACCGATCATAAAGAAAAGCATAATTTAAGTATCTAAGGAGAACAAGAGATTATATGCTAGTATATTCCATGGGAGTTTAGGAAACCACAGTTTCACGTGACTTACTTCCAAGGATATCGACTCAAGGAAATCTACCTCTCGTTATGTTTACACTATAATGCGGAGTCGTCATTGGAGGAGTATTAAAACAGACGTGTGTAGCAGATTCCAATTCATTGTCAATATGTTGTCGCTTCCGAGGCACGCATGGTGTCGTGTGGTCAAGAAGTTCATTATGGATCTTCAGTGATACCCAAGGCAGTCGGCCCATTACCCTTATCGTGACAACAAAGGGGGCCGTAGCACAAAATTCAAGCAAAGAACCGCATCACAAACAAAAAACACATCAGAAAGGAAAGCATCACTCTGATCCGAGACATCATCAACGAGGAGACACAAAGGGTTACCAAAATAATACGCAGCGAAAACCTAGCGGACCCATTCACAAAGGCTCTACCTGTTCAAGTTTTTGAAAGACATGTAAAGATTCTACGGGTGCTGGGGAGATTACCGCACTTATTTTGTGGACTAGTGAGCTTTTTATTCGAGCAGAGTAAGACAAATAAAATTATTGTATTTTTCCTCGTGTTACAAAATTTCAATGAGGTATTAATTTCACCAGGCACACTCAGTATTTTTCAGATATATCCAGATTAATTATGCAAGATATGGTCATATGGATACGTCCATAAGACATGATCATAAGTTCTCATAATTAATGAATAAGATCATGCTTATTGAATAAAGTTGGACGCTTTATTTAGACTAATATTTTATGAAATAATCCGCTCTGGGTTATTATAAAATATTGGTGCAGATTATGTTTGCATTTTGATAGGATCAAAGAAAGATTTGATTAAAGTTAAATTCGTGAAAGGAATTAAATCTCAAGTGATATTTGATTATTATTTTCAATCCCGAGTTTATTTTAAATAGGTAATTAAATAATTATTTGTCTTTTGAATTGTTTGATATGTGAGGCCTATTTTGACGGCCAATACCTAGATGATTCGGGGAACGTGATTGTTTAATTACCAAGATTATGAAATAAACAAAAATGGAAATTTGTATGAAATATCCTCTTGATATGTTTCTTTGCATTGATGTAATGTAGTCACCGGCCGCTGCATTTGATCCATTAGAGAAACTGTTAAATCAAGAGATTAAAATAATTAATTGATGACAGAAAATATAATCAATTAATTATCTATATTTTACAATGGAGGAAATTAATATATATATCAATATTATTAATTTTGGAGTTCAACTGGCCTTTAGTGGAGAAGACCTGATTGGGGATAATCGTTTCAATTATAAGGAGCCTTAATTAATAATAGCCGTTTGGATCCCCAGTTAGCTGGGGTGGAAAGTATGGAGCTCATATCAAGAATGGAACTATAGGAACACAAAAGTTGAGTTACACATGGCTTACGCTGTTTAGATTTCGCAGTGCTTTCGAGATTGAGCAAGAATTACGCGCTTCGGGTCCCACTTTAGTATTCTCAAATATATGTATACTATAAATTTATAATAAATATAATTTCTATTATATGAACGGGTTTTTTATATAATAAATATAATTTATTATAATGAATCCGCTTTTTTATAATAAATTATAATTTATTATATGAACGTTATTTATAATAAATATAATTTATTATATGAACGCTTATTCCTCGACAGAATTCAGGCTTAGCGCTTTTCTTGAGTTTTTTTCATACATTTTTTTTGGTATCATTGCATCAAAGAGAAAAGAAAGAATTTTTCTATTCTTTCGCTTTTTTCTATGTTCTAAGATCTCGCCACGTCTCTGATTCATTGTGCCCACACACATCCATACCACCCCCGAGGATAGATCCGAAGATCTGACGCGCAGATTGTCGACCAGATTGACTCGCAGATCGCTATCATACTGTCAGATCCGACGTGTAGATTGTTGGTTGGTGGTCGATCTGTAGTCTAGTTGACTCGATCTCGCAAATCTACATGTAATTTTATTTATCAATTTAGATACATTTGCACGTTTAATCATATTGTTAGATCCATGCTCACAAGTAAAGGTTTCCTTCAGACAGGATATAAGGAGAGGTATCGAATTCGAATCTTAATTTACTACATTATCACTAAAATATTTAGTGTCAAAAAAAATCTAATCAATTGGTTCAAATCGAACATGAAGCAATAACTTTTTCTAACTTGATCCTCTTCCGTAGTTTGTCCAGTGAATCAATCTTGAATTGTCTGAATAATTTAATTAATAATAAGTCAAAGCTTTAAGTTCCCACCTCCCACCCATAATATTCTTAAATATAACTGTACCTGCCTAACAAGGAGCTTCCTATCATCTTATGTTGTTCTCTGATATTTTCATCAAGTATGAACAACTTTCTATAAAAATATTTAATTTGAAACTGGGAATTTATAAATTTAAAAAAATCAAATGGGAAAAAATTAAATTTTTAATGAAAAACTAATTATTTTAAAGTTTGTTCAATAATTACATTTTATAAACCTAGGCTTCTACTTTAGGGGGTTTTTTAGTACAAGTGTATCAAAACCTTTTTTTTTTCCCTTTTTCTTTTCCCTTTTTCTTTTAAATAAAAGGAAAAAGTATGCATCAACGCATCTATAGAAAATTTATTGAACATAAGAGATCAAGAATTGCAAAGAAGAAGGTCATTACGTGAACTTTTTTTAGTCCCAAAATACCTTTAGCACTTTAATTACTTCTACTATCACTCATGACTATCCATTTTAACGAGTCGTTTGTCTATCTCTAACCTTTTCTACGGCTGAATCGAATTAACTGCAAACATCACATACAAAGTAAGACATATGAGCAAAAGTTTGGGCATTTGTGCACCTCAACCCTACAAAAATGCCCCTAAAGTGTAAAGATAAATCCCCTAATTAATACTTGATATATGTAATTTCTTTCGTAAGATACTTCTCTTTAGAAACCCAAGCAGCCCCTTCCTCTCTTTTCTCTTTTGGACCCTTGTTCATTAAAGATGAGAGGTGATTTTTTTTTGTTATTCTTGGCCTGAAATCACTCTTTCCATCATTTTCTTATCTAAATCTGGGTTTTCTTTTTCAATAAATTGATTTCTTCCTCACCGATCTGGATTTGCCTTTATTTTTGTCGCCGACCAGTTGGGACATGTTTTGTCGTCAAATTTTTAAACACTTCACCTGGGAATTCTTTTCTAATAGAACATTAAATAAGGCCGGTAGCGAACGGAACTAAGTCAAGGTTTGTAAGAATCAATAGTAGCTAATTCGTCTATCTTGCCTGTTCATGAGCCAAGAAAGTATCCATTTCAATTAGTTGCGGGTAGAGGCTTTTAAAGCCGGACCCTGATTCACACAGTTAACCCTCAGACAAGATTTCAATGGGCTAGTAAGTTTGATTCGATAGAGTCATTAAATCAAATCATATTCATCACTACACCGTAGATCTATAATCTTAGGTATTCTTGACATTTTTAAATTATCAAATGTATAGATCTTAAATCGATCTTTTTTACTATTAATATGAATGTTGTGTCATTAACACTTTTGATTCTATATTACCATCGATTGTATTACTAACCTGAATTAACAAATTTATCTATTTTAAAAAAAAAATCCTCTAACTAAATCCTTCAAAATTATTTTGTCATATCCCCACATAATAACTATTTTTTTTTTTTACAGATCTCTCGTATGTAATCTTCTTTTATTGTGTTCTTAGAGTTGTAATACCACTTCTTCGATTAGGGACCTGAAAGAGGAGATTCCAACCTGACGCCGGTCAGGAACAGAAGCGGAATCAAACACCTGACAGTACCGTTCAGATTCTGGCTTGCATCTGACTCGAATCTTTTATGTGGCGGAAATAGATGAGAAAATCATTGCAATGATTGGGCCAAAGGCACATGTTGGGTTGGGGAGCCTTGTGCCTCGGACCCACAAAATTGCTTCCGTTTGGGAGAAACAGCAATCTTAGTTCTGTTCATATGATTATGATATGATCATCCCAATGACTCACCTTCTGTTGTAACTTCATTCACTCGTCTTGTCAGACATGTTGGAATGAAAAGAAAATAGAAACAAAAAAAAAAAGTCAAGGGAGAAATAAATCAATCGTAATGAATGCATCTTTTCTCTTTTATTTATATATTATATAATAATGATCGTTCTCCTTATAAGAATTCAAACTCAGATCTTTTATAATTGATTTCCACCTCTTTATCATTTGAGGTTTCAAGAGCTTTAGAATTAATTTAAGCTATTCGAGATAATTAAAGGTAGCACTTGTATTATTAATAGATAGCCATGTCAAAAAAATAATAATACCTAAACTGTAATAGTTCAATTCTTTACCTAATATTATCTGATTCAGGGTTATACACACGGTTTCCCACCGATCAACCTAAGTTTTACTTTTCTATTAGACTTACATTATCAAGAAAATGCATTTTTAGTATTAAGTTCAAACCTTTTATATATGAACCTTTATATTTCCATGTTTTGGGTTATGTGGGATACCACAATCCTCAAAATTACTTTCCAAATAAGATATAAGAAATATTAATTATTTTAAAATAGTTAATTAAAATTTCCTATTCTACAAATGACCGCATTGTTCTAAGAAAATTAAATAAAACAGAATTATTAAAAATAAAAAACTAAAAAACTTATTACTTTCCAATTAAAAAAAAAATCTCAATATAAATGTGGTTTTAACGTTTGGATCATTTACATGTGAAAAGAAATATTTATTTTTGTATAATCAAACAAAAAATCACTATACAATAATGGTGGAGCAGGGCTGGAGCCTGACCCACACAATAGATCCATCTGGAATCACGTTCTTAATCAAAATCCACCTCCTGAAACACGCAAATTCAGAGCGAATCCGACTGGTGCCTGAGCATATGGATGTTATGCCTTATCCTTCTCAGGTATTAATACGTTGGAATCCGCAGCATATTCTTCTTTTTTTTTTTTTGGGTTCAGCTCAAAAAAAAAGAACGTGTTTTATATTGTTAAATTCAATTTTATTTTTTTAGATTTAAGTTTTTTTAAATAAAATTTTAATCTATATGGTGTACAACGCGATGCCTGTTCATATATACGAATGTGCTTTTTACAATTAAACCTTTTTTATACTTTGTTTTATTGAATAACTGCAAAGAATGCCGGAAGGCTAACTCTTGTCTTTATTAAAGAAGATAATGATTTTTTATTATTTTAGCCTAAAATCATTATTTCCATCATTTTCTTCTCTAAATTTGGGTTTGTTTTTATTTTTCCTTTATTTTTCAGGTTTTTATCGCTGACTCACATAAAGATATTTTGGCTACGACCTATTACAACGTGTTTCTCAAGGGGCTAGCTAATCCGCGACATGTTTTGTTACCAACCTATTGAAACGGGTAATTATGTCGTTGATAGTTAGTTATCTTCTTCGTGGTTTTTCGTATTGATAATTTAGATGCATTAAAATCGATTCGACAGTCATCATCAAATCTTAATCATTAAGATAACGCATACGAAATCTTTGTGATTCCAGACATTTTATTATTATTAAACGTTGCGCTTAACCGATTTTACATTAACTCAGATGTCATATTATCCTCTAAATTTTTAGTACTTTTAATTTTGTATTTCTATCGATTATATTGATAACTTGAATCTTTAAAAAAAATTGTCAAGAAGGCATAAAGGACACAAAATACATAATTCAATATAGTTTCATAAAAATATAATTATGTTCAAACATGATAAGATCCGTACTAAATTAATAAATCATAGATATTATCTCTAATAATGCAAGTAGTGATCATAATGAAAGTCACTAACTAAGACTCTGTAATTTATTAAAATAATATCTATGTTATAAATTGGTTCATTGTATGGTGAATGACCAAATTCATTGTGAGTCATTATGAAGTTCTTTATGAACTTCATTCATGAGGTTCATGTATCACTTTACTAAGGACGCTTACAAAAGGACTTCCATCCTTTGTATGAGACATTATTCTAAAGGAAATAAAATTTCTTGTTCTATCTATTCCTCTTTCTCCATTTCAATTCTCTCACTCATTCCTTCTTTTATATATATACAAAGAGAAAAACGCGCATTTATTTAGAACTTGTGTTTTATAAATACATTTTACAACACGCACGCATCACCCATTCTCATTCCAACAAAGGTAAAATTATATTATTATCACTTTTTCATATATTAAAAGTTTTCTAAAATGTCAAATCTCACAAAACTTGAGTTTGTGACACTTGATATTTCTAGTAAAAATTATCTATCATGGATTCTTGATACTGAAATACATCTAACTTCCACGAATCTTGGAGAAACAATAAAAGAATTAAAATAAGAGCTCAGAACACTCGAAATATACCCTAGTCAAGCTTTTTATATTGCTTAGTGATTGTAAGATAATTTGAATGTTTCGTGAGTTAAATACGAAATATGGAAACGAGAGACCCGTAGTTACAAGACTTATGACAATTTTAGAATGCATTCCAAAAGCGCTTTAAAAGTCAAAAATTGAAGAGACTAGGGCCAAAATGAAATAAAGGAAAGTTTATTTATAAATAGAAGGAGTTATGGGCTTAAAAGCAATAAAGAAAAGTTAACCCAAAATGGGTTTATTTGAGGGCCAAACATGGGCCTTAGAAAACATGGGAATTTAAAGACCAAAATTGGTCTCATGTTTTGGGAGAGGAGAGAAACCGTAGAGAGAGAAGAGCAAAAGAAGAGAAGATGGAGGAGCCAAGATCAAGTAAGCCAAGGTATGGAACTTGGATTTTGGTATGGAAACCAACCTTGATTATGAACTATGAGATTTGGCATGTAATTCGGGCTTTGTATGATTAAGAGTTTATCTCCAAATCTAGGGTTTTGCTGCACTATTCTAACCTTGGATTTCTTGAATTTAGGTTGGTAAAACCTCATATGTAATAAGATAAGTATGAATCCTCCCTTTGGGTTGGATTCATGGTTAATTTGAAAGCAATCGAGTTGTATTTAGAATAAACCCTAACTAATCATCATGGTTATTCGAGATGTCATACCCATGCTTCGAATTATTTTTAGAATTCACAAAGAATTTGAAGAAAGATATGTAATTGAAAGATAAATTGAGTAGAAAGGATATTACACATGAATTTGAAATGGTTTTGATGTGTGTTTGAACCATGAGTTGAATCGGGGATGGAAAATATGGAAAATAGGTGAAAACACACATTCTCGGGGCAGTCGAGGGGTGACTGGCACAGTCGAGGTACCACACTTAGTGCTCTCGCTTTCCTATTCCCGTTCGCTTTTGTATTTCGCTATAACTTTTCATTTCTTATCCGACGGAGGATCCAAGTGGCCAATTAAAATAGACTTCAAGGAAAACCAAACATAATCTAATAAGTACCTCCAAATTATGACTCTCGATAGCCCAAAAATTCACTCAAAGTGGGGCCATGTGCAAGCCAATTCCCCGCATCGCTTATCATAGAGTACCCGAGTTGTTTCTGACGTGATCTTGAGTTCGCCTCCGATTCGTGATCTAAATGAAAGAGTAACCCTTGTGAACCTTATATTTAAAGGAGTACAAAGATCCAGTGTCAAATATCGAGACAAGGCACTGGAAAATAAATATTTCACATTGTTCCTCGGTAAAATCGGTAAACCTACTAGTTGGCATGAAAATGCCATAACTGAAGCTCGATGATCCGATTGGATTGATTCCAATTCCTAAGAAAAATAGATTCATAGAGGGACTAGAATATATGAATGATGTGTTGATAGACATCATATCGTACAAGTATCTGAAATGCCATAAGGAATAGGCATGAAACCTGAATATGATATGAAACCTGAAAACGATCTAAAACATGAACATGAACATGAACATGAAAAACAATATGTCATGATCACAGAATGTGATTAAGAAAGGTTATAAGTTCTGAAAGACATATGACAATATGACTACCTAGGACCGAAAAATGAATGAGCGGATCGCCTGGGGCGCTTCTAAGATCGATCGGTGTGCTTTGAAGATTCTCACAAGGCTTACTTCAAGACTTCATTACATAAGGCACGCCTCAGATGGCAGTTAATAAGATCCCAAGATCAGATCGCACCTTCGTACTGGCTGTAACAAGGCCCTAGTCATTTCTTATGATCGTCTAGTTAGTCGATAGACATATGATAAGACTCTGAATAAAGAATAAGTGTAAAGATCTGAATGTACTCAGATCCGTTTCGTGGTACCTACGTATTCCTCAGATTCGATTAAGTTCTGTGGGTACCTACGGGTACTCCCAGATTCGACATTCTGTCGCACTATGGGTACTCCCAGATTCCATTAAGCTCGTAACTCCTACGAGTCCCGAATGAACATACACGCCCTCGTTATAAGTATAAGTTTTGGTATAAGAAGAAACTCCGTAACTCCTAATGGAGGTCCGAATAAGTATAAGTCCAAAGAGGTACCCCACGGTACCCGCATCTGGGTGAAACAAGAGAGTCCAAGAGGCACCCCAAAGGTACTCTCGCACGTTAAAATAAGTATAAGCTCTGCATTAACTACTTCAGTACTCAGACGTAAATTGCTATAAGCTCTGGGTGTCGCATAGTTCCAAATGCATCACAGACTCACATAATGAATCAGTGATTCAGACTCTCCACGTAAGGACTAATGTCCGTATCTATAACAATCCGACCTTGTATGTGATATGATCCCGATCCGGGTTCGACTACCTACCTACGCGTACCTTCGCATAAGAATAAGATCCAAATACAAGAATCGGCTTCAGAACACAAATATAAGATCCGTAAGACAAGAATAAGTCCTGCATAATAAATATAAGCAAGTTCCAGAAGAAGTATAAGTTCAGAATATACATGTAAGATCCGAAATACATGTATAAGTTCTCAGACATATGTATAAAATCCGAACATATGTACACGCCTCCGTGATACTGCATTAAGATCCTCAAATACCAGAATGTTCCGAGTACAAGTAGAAGATTCGTAAGATAAGGATAGGCTCAGAAGACAAAGATAAAGATACGGCGACTAATATAATTTCGTGAATACCTACTGCATCTCCCGTATAAGCTTCTGGGATAAGGATAAACTCCGCAGTACCTACTGCACTCCCGTACGAAGATAGCATACTTAACCTAGGGCTTGTTGGGACATGATACCAAAACAAGTTGGTATCGCAGCGCATAATTGATCAAGTAGTACTTACTCAGACTCGTATAAGATTAAGTTCCAAGAACTAAAAAGATAATGCCCGCACTGTGATACCTTCTAGCACTCCAACAAGGCAAACCCGTAATAAGTATATGTTCTATAAACTCCCACTGAGATCCGAGGATGGGGATATAAATACCTATACCTCGATTAAGCACTCAGATAAGCACAGCTCAGAACTCCTATAGAGATCAAATAAGTATAAGTCCGGTGACAAGTATCGCGATAGTTCCGATACGTATGTCATCTGGGGAGACCTAAATAAGTATATACCGATACAAACATAAGCATTCCTGCTAAGTCACAAGGCAAGCAGATGTAATTATGTTGATGACACGAATAGAACCCGACCTGAAATCCCGAGAAAATCATGATTCATGTAAAAGAGATGAATTGATGCCTTGCCATTGTATATATGTACTTGTTAAGTTCTTTTCTTGCTCCTTGTGGGAAAAGGACATGATCCGACTGCTATATATCGGGATTATATAAATTCATGATGATTTATATATGTTTCGTTATAAGTTTATCATGATTCAACAATGCATGTGTATCGCATAAGTTATAAGAATATGCTTCCCACTAAGCGTAGTTTAGCACTGTTTTTAATCCGTAGGTACAGGAGAAGACATCAGCAAACATCCGCATACAGCTGGGCCAACACACTTGTAAGGGTTCACTACATGTAGGTTCCACGTCGATTTGTAAATGTAAAAGTTCCTCGCTTTATATGTAAATGGACTCAGAATGTATATGAGATTGACCAAGAGTAAGATGCTGGCCATACCCAGGTATCGGGGCCGGCTTAAAAAAATAAGATAAAGAGTCCCAGCCCAGCCTCGCATCTGAACCGGTTCCTGATCCGCCTAATCTGCCGATCGGAATCGGGTGTGACAAAGAGTCCCAACAAGACTGTGTAAAGGCGCTAATTTTCCTTAGGCCTCATCTGTGACGCCCCAACTCGGCATAGGATGTCAAGTGAGGATCACTCTCTTTTTTTTTTTTTTTTTAAACTTATAACCTTTACACTTACATATTCATATAATGTTAAACAATTAACTTAGATACATTCCGTAGCTAGCCGATTACAAAATATAAATACAAGCCCAAATATGGAAATGTTCAACCTCTACACATTTACATTGGTTACAAAATTCTTATACAAAATGACCTAAAGGTCTTCCAGCAAGTACCTATGGGATGTGTGGCCTTCGACCGCTGATGTGGATTGCCCCGTTTCTCTCGATTTCAGACTTACACGGATTGAACACCCGTGCTAAGCTTTACGCTTAGTGGGAATATGACTTCTATTAAGAGTCACCACACTTCGATACAAATGCATATCACACATATAACAGTTACAGATTCTTATCATTTCTCATATATATACTTATCATAACCAGCTCCATTTCTTATCATCATCCATATACTTTTCATGTCAACTTGTATTTTACTTCTGTTCTTGTAATCAGATACTATCATCACATAGCGTTATGCTTTCATATCATGTCATATATTCTCAACATTTCTTGCATATACCGCTATTTCTTTATGTTTCATGTCCGCATAAAACCTTTAGAAGTGATACAGAAACCATGAGGGCTTGAAGATGTCATATCATTGTGTGAGACAATGTAATTATGCTCCTGTGAATATGATACCCGAAGGTATCATCACTGTATGAGACAATGACCATCCATGAGTGCCCGGTAATATGAAACCCGAAGGTATCTTTCATCAGATGAGACAAAGGACCATTCCTCGAAAGTGCCCGTAATATGAAACCCGAAGGTATCATCATTGTATAAAACAGTGACCATTCATGAGTAATTCCAGAATATGAAACCCAAGGTATCATCATCAGATAAAACAATGACCATTCATGAGTGCCCGCATTTAAACCCGGAAGGTATCATCACCGTATGAGACAAAGGACCATTCCCGAAAGTGCCCGGAGGCGCCGGTGGTGATCTCTTCGGGGCCACCCGATCCAAACGGATCTAATTCGAAGGTATCATCACCAGATGAGACAAAGTTGACCATCCATGAGTGCCCGTAATATGAAACCCGGGCGTATCATCACCGTACGACCGTGACCATTCCCGAGCGCCTCTAATATGAAACCCGAAGGTATCATCACTGCAAAAAACAGTGACCATTCATGAGTGTCCGGTAATATGAAACCCGAAGGTATCATCACTGTATAAAACAATGACCATTCATGAGTGCCCGGTAATATGAAACCCGAAGGTATCATCACTGTATGAGACAGCTGACTATTCCCGAAAGTGCCCTGATATAGCCAGGCGAATTTTCTGTACACCATCCAAACGGATCTTATGTCATCGACCCAAACGTGGCCGGAATATCTGTACAGCAACTGTTTTTCCCTAATAGGCATGTCCATTCCATCCCTCTACCGTGTCTCTAAGCACAATCAATGTGCATTTTCCGCTTAGTATATATTCTTATTCCCGAATAATTATTGTTATTCGTAATCATATGTGATATATATATATATATATCTACAATCATTTATTCATCGCTGCATTTTTCTATATCTCCTTATGCATAAATAACTATGCTGCCATGCTTACGAGCTATTCATGAATTCATAGTAGGCATTCATACAATGAATAACTATGATGCTTGTAGTGCCTACTGTTTTTCGGGTTTTCTGGAACTAAGATGAGTTCCAACCTTTTAAAGCTTTCTATTGATGGATTCTTGACTCAATGGGATTTCCATAGAGTCCAAGAACACCCAATTCAGAGTTCAGACGAAGGAGTTATGACCTTCCGAAGTTGGAGGTCATGCGCAATCAGTCTTGACGAGCTTACCTGGACTGACGAGCTGAGCTGTCATGGAAGAGCTCGCTCTAACACCTAGGTCTGACATCTACTATCCTCCTCAGGCATATAAATGTATTCTTGACTCAATGGTCTTTCCATAGAGTCCAAGAACACCCAAATCGGAGTTCAAACGAAGGAGTTATGACCTTCCGGTCGAGGTCATGCCACCAACCTTGACGAGCCGACGAGCCGCATCAGCGACGAGCACCGTTGATCCAGTACCGCTTTGACGAGCACCGTTTGACGAGTACCGCTTGACGCAATCGCTTTGATCACCACCGCTTGACGAAAATCGCTTCGACGGTAGCATCGTTCGACGAAGACCGCTTGACGAAGTACCGCTTGACGAAAGTACCGCTTGGACGAAAGCACCGCTTTGAATGAGCACGCTTGATCCACCCCGCTTCGACGAAAGTACCGCTTGACGAGCCCTCGCCGGACGTAGTACCGTTTGACGAGTACCATGGACGATTACCTTGACGATTACTTTGATTCTAATTAACGTTGGATTCACCAATCGTTTGACGGCACCACCGTTTGACGACTCTCACCATTTGACTGCTTCGTAGTAAAAGACCATAACTGGTCTACATGTGAGTCCGACCGAGAAATTCAAAAGCCTAATATCAAGTTCATTGATGTGGCTACAATTTCACAGAAGAACTTACTGCCAAATTCTCCTTATTTATGACCCAAAACCTGTTCCCAAGATCCGCTACTGCATATGGCTCCACAATAGGGAATTTTCTCCGGGTTCAACTTGGTAACTACCTTCTCAAACACATATTTAGGAGCCTTAAAGCTCTTCTAACTCAACCCTACAAGAAATGAGTTTAGGAGTTCCCAAACCCAAACCATACACAAGATAGAGGGTTCTAAAACATGTATCCATACTGTCTAGACCAAAACTAGACTTCCATACAACCCAAAACATGTGTATTCATACAAATATTCACAGTTCCATAAGCACCTAGTTTACATACACATATTCATGGTTCCATACTTTTCTATACCAAATCATAGTTCCATACTTTTCTATACCAAATCATAGTTCCATACAAAACCATATTTCTATACTCATTTTTAGTAGTTCCATACCTGTGATCTTCTTCTTCTTCTTCTTCTTCTTCTTCCTTTCTTTTCTCTTCTCTCTTATCCGTATTTGCTCTCCCTTTCTCCCAGACCAAAATGAGATATTTCTTTTGGTCTTATCCTTATTTGATCTTATCCCCTTTTTATTTTACTTTGGTCCTTCAACTCTTATAATATTTGCAAATCAATTTATAATATTTACAATAGCCTCAAATCTTCTTTATTATTTGTAGTTTAACTTATGCATATTCCTACTTTTGTTTTTATCTTTATTTTATTTCGAATAAATATACATTTACGTTTATTATACCCAAAACATGTTATAAAACTGTTAGGGTATAATTTGGGGTGTTACATCATCTCCACGAGGATTTGAAAAATGAGTATCTCACTGTAAAATATTCTCTCTCTATGGAATGACTTGAAGGATAGATTTGACCACCAAAAAACGGTGATTTTAACAAAAGCTCATTATGACCGGATGCATCTGAGGTTGCAAGATTTTAAAACAATTAGTGAGTATAATTCCGCTCTATTTAAAATAAGCTCCGGATTGAAACTATGCGGAGAAAAAATCACGGATAACATCTTTAGAAAAAGCGTTCCTGGCCGTTTCACGCCTTTATTATCACATAGCGGCAATATAGAAAACGTAGATTTACTAAATATTCAGAGTTAATATCATGTCTTCTAGTAGCTGAATAAAATAATGAGCTACTAATGAAAACCAACCAATCCTGTCCAACTAGACCTGAACCATTCCCTGAAGTGAATGCAATTTTATCCCGCAATCATGAGCATGGACATGGTCCTAGTCGTGGTCGTGGGCAGAATTCTTGACACTGTAATAATCATCCTTCTAACCCTTTCAAAAAGAAAGACCCATTTCACTGCCATAAGTAGAATAATGATGAGACAAAACAAGAAAATGGAGAAAGTGTATATAAAACCCTTGAACTCTGAAGAGACTTGCTACCAAATGCGAAATGGAAGGACCATGGTCTTGTACACATGGAAATGCGACAAAATTTGGTTGATTTGTATCAAGCATCATTAAGGATAATGAAAAATATAAACTAATTTTGCTGTCGTAGGTTTGACCTATCTTATTTTGATATGGACTTTTGAAGGTCCTAGTGATAATTTCAGATTGTTTAATAGATGATGAAAATGTAAATATTAAATAATTCTATGTATGTTATTGTGAGTTACTAAGAATATCATCTTGTTATTTTTATTTTTTATCTTTATCAAAAAATTTATGTATTATTGAATTTCAAAATGAATGATGGAGGCAGTATGTCTTGTTGCTCAACCTGCGTATAATCCTTTGAGAAAAAACATATTTTAAATTTAATAGTAACAAATGTCAATGTAAGTACCATCCTAAATTTTATCGATTTAATTGAAGGCTCGGAAGAACAAATATAATGCTACCGTGGAACTATATTCCATATTAATGATACATTATATTCTAGCAAATCAATAAAATTTGCTTATTTTTTAAAGATATCCACAAAAATAGATATCATATTGAAACTATGAATAGAAAGTAATAAAGAGTGTTTATATTACCTGTAATTTATGGGAAAAATATTATTACGGAAAAACTCCCGGCATTCTCCTTTAGGTTATATCATACGACCATATTGTTAATTGAGTCATATGTTGTAATGAACTAGAAGTTCAATAACTAAAAGATTTTTACTCTTTAGTATAACAGGCTAGGTCACCTTGGATCTTCAATGATGCGGCGAATCATAAAATAATCACATGGACACTCATTAAAGAACCAAAATATTCTTTTGTCCAATGATTTTTTTTGTGATCCTTGTTCACAAGGTAAGTTAATAGTTAGACCATCATTTAATTAAATCATGTCTAAATCAACAGTTTTTTTAGAAAGAATACATAGGGACATATGTGGACCTATTCATCCACCATGTGGACCTTTTCATTATTTTATGGTCTTAATAGATGCCTCCACTAGATTGTCACATGTATGTCTTCTTTCCACAATAAATGTTGTCTTTGCTAGGCTCCTTGCACAAATGACCAAATTAAGAGCACAATTCCCTAATTATCCAATCAAGACAATAAGACTTGATAATGCTAGTGAATTTACTTCTCAAACTCTCAATGACTATTGTATGTCAATTGGGATAAATATTAAGCCTCATATTGCTCATGTTCACACCCAAAATGGTTTAGCGGAGTCCTTGATCAAATGTCTTCAATTAATAGCTAGACCACTGCTAATGAAGACCAAATTACCAACATCTACCTGGGGTTGTATTTGTTATGCATCTTTGATCTAATAAGAATTAGACCAACATCTTACCATGAGTACCCATCTTCAACAACTTGTACTGGGTAAACAACCAAATATTTCCTACTTCAGGTTTTGGTTATGCAGTCCATGTACCAATTGCACCACAATGTATCAAATGAGTTCTAGCGTAGACTTCAGGTTGTTGGGTGTGCTAAAGCGTTGATAGTTGCTCATACCCTTGATGAGTGATTGATTGGACAGCAGTCAGATGAGCCTGCTCAAGTGTTCTTAGCAACCCTCGACTTAAGCGACCCGTTAGGCGGATACGAATCGAAACACGAGGGCCTTGGCGAAGCCCTTTATCAAATACATTTTACATTAATATAGCGTTTTTGGTTGCAATTTTGCGGAAGCGATTTTCAATTTAGGAGTAAGCCCATAAACATTTACAAATTCAATGCAATTCCTTTACAAAATATGCATTTAACCAAAAATGGCATTTTATGTCATTTACAATATAATATCCAAAATTGTATTCAAATATAGGTACAAAAATAATTTCGGAGTTGAATTCCTTTTGTTTACAAAACAATGTCATGCTCAAAAATGGTGAGGATGCATATGACGGAGCATACTCCGTGAACTTTCTGAATTACTCTGAGCTCCTCGACCTTGGGTCTGTTTTCAATCACTACCTATTACTCGGTACCTGGGCATTGATAAAAACAATACGCTAAAAATTTCCATGCTTAGTGGTTCTATACAGTTCTCTATTCCATTTCAGTTCAATATGAATCATGCATTTATCAAAATAATGCCTTTATACAATGTCTATGTGTAATGTAAAAGATACTTATACAAATACACTTTTTAATATCATTTTTCACTTTATGGTTGCGATTTCATATGGCTATAAAGTCAACATTCATGACAATTCAGTTAGTGAATCTATCTGTCATTTAGTAGTAATGTGATTTGAATTCAATAGCCACAATCACATTGGACTATAGAAATTAACATTCACGGCCAGTTCGATTGGTGAAAATCCCGCTATTTGTCGTTCGGTAGTAATGTGATTTCACATTGGCTGCATCTGATTACCTTCATGAAAAATTCAGTTGGTGAATCCCATCATGTTCGTCATTCAATAATACATTTCAAATCAATTTACTCACATGTAGTAAATTCACTTATAGTTCAAATACATGCATACATACGAGATATATACCTTTTATATATATATATATATATATATATATATATATATATATATATATATATATATACTATATATATATATATATATATATATATATATATATATATATATATATATATATCACAAATAGAACTTGAAATGGGGTGGAGTCACGGAGAACGACCACTTTATCGATCCTTTGTCTCTTTCGATGCGGTCTAAGTCAGTTGTTGTCATCTTCACATTACCTAGTCAAAATACAAATGATCCACTCTTCTTTTGGTTGAATAATTAATTATACTAACGAATACTCGGCGAAGCAGCCAAAGATGCAATCGTTTTCTCTCTAAATATACTCTTATATGAACCCCCATTAAACCTTTATTAGGGTCCTAAACAATCGGTGTATGAATACAAGGTGTTCGTAAATAAAATCCAAAAATTGCTCCCTGTGAACAGTAGTTATGTCGTGGCGTAGAAATGCTACGTCGTGGAGTACACGAGGGTGCCATTTTGTACCTTGATACCTCACCACGGCTGGTATCCCACACCTTGGCATAGGTCTACCATGGCGTGGGATTCCCTCTGGCCTTAAGGCGTAGGAATGGATAATGCCTCGAGTTTTCCTTTTTTTTCTGTTTCCTCTATAAATCCTCAAAATACAAAACAAAACACTTATGGTAATCACTCCCAACCAATATCCTAATATCATCCTAACCCAACCATGAGCAAAACCAATGGATGGACAAGTTTTTCTAACTCCAAACACCATTTAAAAGTAGGGTTTGTGTCATACCTTGAAATCTCTTGTCCTTTGAAGCCCTAGCTTTCTTCTTCAACAATCTTGCAAGATCTTGCACAAACATGGAGAGATTCACACCAATCTCCAACTATTTCCAAAACCCTAGTTTTTTCTCCTCTCTCACTTTCTCAAAAACGTTTTTGCACAAGTGGGAGATTTCTAAGACCAAAAATGGTCTAAGTCACTTATCCTTCTCAAGGTCATGTTTCGCACATCAAAAACCCATTTTTGGATTTAAGTTGCCTCAATTTACCTTATAGCACCTTCTCCTTCTATTTGCACTTAAACACATAAACATTTTCTCAAATGACCCTTAGGTCCTCATTTTACTTTTTTTTTCCTTTTTTCCCTTGACACTTGGGTAAATTTCCGAGTTCGGACTTTTAAATCACTTAGCATATATCAATCAATCATATAATCATTTGCAATTGACATTTAGTCATACAATCATATAACAATTAACAAATTACCGAAAAAACCCAAGTTTGGCTCGGTTTATACATGGAATATATAATAAAATTATTATGAAAATTATAGGGTATTTTGGGGCGTTAAAGCCAGATTTGCAGATTATCATTTTAATGCAATTGTATTCCCACCATTAGGAGGAGAAAAGTCAATTCCAGAAGAACGACGATAAATTACTTGGAATGCATCCACATTATCTCATTTTGATCCTCGTACAAATCAATGTAAACTAAATGTTCAAAGGATCATTCATTTACATAATCTTGCAAATCAATTACCAGATGCATATGTTGATGCAACAAAAGTGACAAAGTCACATATCCTAGCTGTGAATGCTCCAGCACGGATTGAGGTCCCTAAAGGACATAAAGCAAATGAATCCAAAACACGCTTGAAGCGTGGGGGACCAATTAGGTCAAAAGACGTAGCTCCCAGGAAAAGGAGAACAAAAACAAAGCAAAATGTCCCTGTAGAGGAACATGATGAACAACAAACCCCCGTAGAGGCAAATATTGAACAACAAACTCCTGAAGAAATGAAAAATGAACAAATATATCCAGAAGAGGCAAAGGTACCTGAAAATTATGAGATGTCAATGAGTTATGTGCACAAGGGATATAAATGGGATCGAAGGAAATGATGTGTTGTCCAATAATATTTTGCTTTCCAAATGGCCTTAGACATCATAAAAATGATGGGGATCTGAACCACAAAATGTGAAAAATGCCGAAATAGAAATGATTAGCTGAAAATGAAAGAAAGAAGCTATCTGAGGCAAAAATTAAACTCGTTAATGAAAAGAGACGTTTTTGGACTTGTGGTCCAAACACCTAAAATATAAAGAATACATTGAAGTAAAAAATAGATGTATTTGTACGAAAGCGCAATGAAAATAATGAGATCATAAGATATAAAGCGTGATTAGTAGCACAAGGTTTCTCGTAAAGACCTGGTATTGACTACGAGGAAACATATTAACCTGTCATGGACACAATCACTTTCCGTTTTCTAATAAGCTTGGCAGTCTCTAAAGGACTAGATATGCGTCTCATAGATGTCATCACAACTTACCTATATGGATCCATATATAATGACATATATATGAAAATCCCTGAAGGATTTAAATTGCATGAAGCCAATAATACAAAGCCTCGTAATATGTCCTCAATCAAATTAAAACGATCTTTATATGGATTGAAACAATCCCGGCATACGTGATACAATAGCTCGCGGTATTGTTAAAAAGAAGGATAAAGCAACCCTATATGTCCATGCATCTTTATTAAAAAATCATAAACCGGATTTGCAATTATTGTTGTGTATGTTGATGATCAAAATCTTATTGGGACTCCTGAAGAGCTCACAAGAACAGCAAAATATTTGAAAAATGAATTTGAAATTAAAGATCGTAGGAAAACAAAATTTTGTCTCGACCTGCAGATCAAACATTTCCCTACTAGAGTTTTAGTTTACCAATCGGCATATACTTAGAAAATTTTAAAACGTTTTTATATGGATAAAGCACACCCTTTAAGTTGGTCAATGGTTATTCGTTTAATTAACGTGAAAAATGACCAATTTCGTCATTGTAAAAATTGTGAAAAATTACTTGGTCCTAAAGTACCATATCTCAGTGTCATTGGTACACTTATGTATCTTGCTAACTATACTCACCCAGATATTCCTTTTTCATTTAATTTGTTAGCCAGGTACAATTCCACTCCAACACAAAGACATTAGAATGGTATCAAGCATATATTGCACTACCTCCAAGGAACAATTTATATGGGTCTATTTTACTCAAAGGAATCAAAGTAGCAATTGTTTGGATATGCTAATGTAAGATTCCTTTCAAACCCACATAAGGTCATATCACAAACAGGGTATGTGTTTAATTGTAATGGAACTATTATTTCATGAGATATCTTTAAGCAAACAATGGTGGTCACATCATTGAATCATTTAATCTTATAATGATTCACGAAGCAAGTCGTGAATGCATATGGCTAAGATTGATGACTCAACATATCCAAGAATCATGCGAACTCCCCTTTATCAAAGACAACCCGACAATATTAATTGAAGATAATGCTACATGCATTGCACAAATCAAAGGAGGTTATATCAAAGGAGATAGAACTAAACACATTTCTCCAAAGTTCTTTTATACACATGAACTCTGAAAGGTATTGAAATTGATGTTCAATAATACGCTCAAGTGATAATTTAGTAGACTTATTGTGAAGCCTAGCTTTCGGCCTTTAGATGTCGACGAGGTGTCATTTTCATGTTTACTATAAACTTATAAACTTTAAGCTTGTTCATTCATATAATGTTAAACATTGCATACTATAATTCTGCAGCGGATTACAAAATATATACAAGCTCCATATATGAAAGTGTTCAACATTTACAATATTTACATTACTTACAAAAGAAACAAAAATACATATACATTAGACCAAATGGTCTTTCAGTGGGTACCTAGTGATGTGTTGACTTTGACTGCTGAGGCGGATTGTCCTGTCCTCTGGTTTCCTCTTTTATACCTACACGAATGAAACACTCGTGCTAAGCTTATAGCTTAGTGGGAATAATACTCGTGGACGACCCCTAATAAGGATCATCTCACTATCGATACATGCATATACTTATGACAAATATAACATTTACATATACTTATCCATTTCTCATATCTGCTTTTTAAATGCGTGTTTCATTTCTTATCATATTTCATATCTTTTTGTGCCATCTTACACAGATTCCTTGTATTCTCATAACCATATCTTATCGTCGCATATGATGCATGTTTCTCATATCATGTCATATATCGCCCGCCACATCTCATTTGCATATACTTGTCATTTGCTTTTTTATGTTTCATGCCTGTATAAACCTTAGAAGTAGATATGGGAAAGAACTGTATGTACCCGAAGGTACTATCATTGTACGAGACAGTTATCTCTATTTGTATGACCCAAACGGGGCCACTATAACCTCATCTACCAGCGGGACGCCGATGCTCCATAAATTGTATCTTTGTAATATTTGTATCCTATGGCGTGCCTATCTATCCAACTACTGATAATAAGCAGACAATCAATTTTATTATGTTTTCTTAACAATCTTTTAGGTATCAGAAAAATATATCTCATATACATGAATAACTATTGATATCATGTATACTTATGAGATATTCATTATCAAATAATCTCTTATAAACATTTAAGCATATTTTTCATATAACAAATTAACATATTCCCTTTGCTTTCATAACACGTGTTATCATGATCATATTATTATAGTGTATTTATTTCAAATAACAATACAATTATATGACGCCTTTATACAATTCAGGTTTCCATAACCAGTGCACTTTAAACAATTCGGCGGCTCCTAAGTCCATTTTCGATTAAAATTTTGACCTTGTAAACACAATTGTTAGAGAAAGTGATCTTCTAACTCAATATACTTCTATGTCTTAAGTTTCTTATGGTTCAAAAATCATGTTATTTGGACTTTTAATTTGGGAGATATGGTCTAAATATTCCGAACTACTCCTAGACAATTTTCAGGAACATAATCTGGAATTGTGTCCTATATTTGAAAATTTTCTAGGAACATTAGAGACATAATTTGACCATAATTTCTTCATGAAAATTGTTCTCCTAGATGTCTAGTTTGTACTGAAATTTTAATCATCTCATTTGGATGAGTATAACTCAAGTTATGATTTAAACAACCGGAATTACTCGATTCGGGGGTGTTGAGACAGATTTCGGGGACGAATTGTTCCGCACTTTTGGCCAATTTTCTAGGTCCAATGAGGTTCAAATTTGGATATACTTATTTCAATAATTTTTTTTTCTAGAAGTCTATTTTACCTAGAAATTTGAATCACTCAATTTGGATAAAGTTAAAGCTCGCTTTATGGCCTAAATCCCAAAAGCGCTGCGAAGGCACAAAAATTAACTTATCCTCAGTGACCCAAAAAGCAGGAAGAAAGACCTCTTGTGAATTTGCAGAACATAAGGATCTAAATTTGAGACCTAAACTAAGTTTATACTACAAATCTCAAATTTATCCAGAATTTGAATCATATCAAATTTAGATTGGTTGTGCAGCAAAGTTATGTAAGGGTAAATATGGTTTAAAAAACAGACTGACATCTCCTGACATTTCTGTAGGTACACTCGTGGACCTAATAAATCATTCAATGTTCAAACCAAGGACACACAAAGGTATTAGCTGACAGTATCTTTAAAAATTCATAAATCTTACCAAAAGCCCATACAAAAAGTTCCTAACAAGTTTCATAGCTTGATTTCTTCAACCTTGTCTTCTCCTTCTTCTTCTTCTTCTTCTATTTATACTTCTCTTCTATTCTCTTTTATCTCTTCTAAATTTACTCTTTATAGACTGATAGATATTTTGCCTTATTCTCACTAGTATTAAGGCCATGTTTGTGACTCATTTTTCTTGTCACCTTTTTTGTTATTTGTCCTTCATCTCTCCTCTATTTTACCAAATCAGGTCATTCATATTTCACTTTAGTCTATAACCTTCTTATCATGTGATGTACAGTTATAAGATTGGTAAATTCTAATTTACCTCAAACTTTTAATGTGATGCAGGTTTTGCTTACTTTATTTTTAGCATTATTTTATTTAGAAACTCTGCATTTACTTTTATTATACCACTAAACATATTTATAAAATTGTCTTAATTATATTGAGGTATTACAACTCCCCCTTAAAAGGAATTTTGTCACCAAATTCATACCTAAGTGAAGAGTTGTGAGAATGCTGGCTCCATGGTTGCTTAAGCTCCCAGTACCTTAACTCACGCCATGGTGTTGCCATAACACTTTCACTAACTATACTTGCTTATTCATATTTGCCACCTCTTAAACCAAGTAGCGTTTGAAATCTCATCATATAAGAAAAAATTGTCTATACTTGTACTTCTTGCTGGTAGTATAATGCGACCCATCAGGCTTGGTATTCAGAAGCATAGGCATGGAACACATCATGCAACAGCTAACTGGAGGGTGCCAGCGATATCTCTTGGTCTGATTCTCTCTAAAACTTCATATGGGACAATGAACCTTGGACTCAGCTTCCCTTTCTTCCACGAATCAGCACGCTTCCTCTATGAGTACCTTTAGAGTACTTTATAACATACATATTCAATGTCCTTATTTCATTAGGCATTTGACTTTTGTCGATCCTTTTGTCTTGACCTTTCTTAGAATAACTTTGAACTTTGTACGTATCTTCTACTATGTTTGGACCCCGATTACTTTGTAATAAATTTCAATTCTATCCACTTTTATAGGAGTTCTACATCTCCGACCATACAAAGCCTCATATGGTGTCATGTTAATGCTTGATTGATAAGCATTGTTATAGGCAATTCTATCAATGAATCATACCTATCTAACTTCAATGAATTCCATTACACATCCGAAACATATCTTCCGAGCATGGCTGAATGAACCTCTCGGATGTCCATACACAATGCACCAACGAGGTGGAATGTTATGCGAAATTAAGTCGAGTTCTAAAGCTATTGTCAAATTCTTAAGAATCTGTGTAAATCGCAGTCCTATAAACTCTGTAGACAATGGCGCACCATGCAGTGCACAATCTCATCCACATATAACTCAACTAGTCGATCCATAGAATAGTCAATCCTTACTGGTATAAAATGGGTCAACTTTGAGAACCTATCAACAATCACCCAAACAAAGTCATGTTTTTTTTGCGTGAGGGGAAAACCCGACACAAAATCCATGGTAATGTTATCCCACTTCCATTAAGAATTGGAGAGTTCAACGGACCTAGAAACTTGGGTTCCAGCTTTAACTTGCTGACCGTCAAACACTTAGACACGTGCTCTATCATATCTCTTTCATTGCTTTCCACCAGTGCGCTGTTCAAATTCTGGTACATCTTATTACCTCTAGGATGCACGGTAAATACCGTATTATGAGCTTCAAATAACAACTTTTTATTTAGCTCTTTATCATCTGGCACACATAGTTTGTCCTGGAAATACAAACTTCCCTCTTCTTTTAATGAAAACCCAATCTTATCACCATCTCGACCATGTACCTTTTGCGCGCCTCTTCATGTTTTGAGCATCTATAATCATTTTCTTTAACACAAGATGTGTACTGTTAACTGAGCTAATATAGCTCCATCATCTGCTAGTCTCCATTCACTGTGTTGAAGTGACAAAGCTGCCATTGCCTTTCTACTTAAGGCATCTTCTACCACATTAGCTTTTCCGGGGTGGTAGTCAATTATACAGTCATAATCTTTGAATAACTCTAACCACCTCCGCTATCTCAAATTTAATTCTTTCTAAGTCAGCAAATACTTGAGACTCTTATGATCTGTGTAAATTCTACATTTTTCCCTGTATAAATAGTGTTGCTATATTTTTTCAACAAACTACCTCAGGGCGACTCTAGGTCATGAGTGGGATAATTTTATTCATGTGATAGCTGCCTAGATGCATAAGCTACTTTTATCACATTAACACACACATCCCAAGCCAATGCACGAAGCATCCTTTATTATAAGGTGTACTCTTTTCCCGAGGTAGGTTGCGTTAATACTAGTGTTTCAACCAACATTTCTTTCAACTGTTCAAAACTATTCTGACATTTATCTGACCACTCAAACTTTATTCCTTTCTTGAGTAATTTGGTGGCAGCGAAAACATGTGATCCTTCACAAATCTTCTATAATATCCACGCTATGCCCGAAACTTCTCAGCCGGTAACACTTGAGTGGTTTAATTCACCACAGCTTCAATCTTAGCGGGGTCAGCTCTATACCCTCAACGGACACAATATATTCGAATGAAACTTCTTTATTAAAAATCCACACTTGCTAAGCTTAGCATACAACTTTTCTCTCTCAAAGTCTATATAACTAGAAATTTTCAAATGTTGCAATATCAACTCATCTACGGAATATGTACCAATATATCATCAATAAAGGCGACAAAGTGATCTAAATAGAGATTCGGCTGCCTATTCATCTAAATCCATGAATGTTGTCGTTGCATTAGTCAACCCAAATAGTACAGAACTCACAATGGCATATCTCGAGTTCGAATCTTACGCATCGACATCTTACTCTGCATTTGCTAGTACCTGATGCATGAGTCACATGTGAAGACACCACGCTCCTTTTAACTAATCAAAGAGATCTTGATTCGATAGTGGGTATTTGTTTTTCACTGTCACCTTATTGATTTACGTAATCGTACACATACTAGGGTGCCATCCTTTCTTTTCCACGAACAAAAGCGAGTCAACCCGGGGAGAAACACCAGGTGGTTCAAGCCCTTTATCCAAAAGCTCTTGTAGTTGAATCTTTAGCTCTTTCAACTCAGTTAGAGCCACCCTGTATGGTGCCCTAGAAGTAGAAGTTGTTCTCGATAAAATCTCAATAGATAAATCCACTTCTCTTACAAGTGGAATACCATGTAACTCTTAGGGAACACATTTGAAGAAATCTTTCACAACCAGAATATTTTCAATTCTATTATTCTTTTAGAGTCCAAGCACGAAAGCGAAAACCTGACCTTTCTCGGTAATCAAATCGGGCTTGCATAGCTGAAATTACATTTGACACGGCTCCATATTGGATACCATGCAGTTACCTCGGCCAGTTAATTTGTTTAAGCCTTACTTTTTCTTATCACGATCAACTATAACTGATGTTTGGATAATCCATTCCCGAAATTCGTCAAACTCATGAAAGCGGAACATTAAACAGCGGAAAACTCTCTATCATGAGTCATTAGGTGACAGTTCTTATACACTCGATTGACTCTGACACTATTGTAACAAGCATATCATATGGTAATTGCTTTCTTGATGTATTCTATTAATTTGTATTTAAAGATTTTTGCAGATCTGCGAATGAGTAGAGTCGAGTACATCAAAGCGTTAAACTCTCAATATCATAAAGAGAAAAATACTGTGTCCTTGAAGCATCATGATCCTCACTTGAGCCTTCCACCTTATATCTTCGTGCTAGAATTTGTAGGCATAGGACGATCATCTCTGACAACGCTGCCTCCACGTCCTATCTTTGAGTCGGGCCACACCAGGCCTGCCGATCCCGAGTCGAAGGTGGTGCCTTGAAGTCTCCCTCTACCACTACCTTGCAAACTCCTCTATTATCCACACGACTCTCAGGGTTAGAATTCTCCTCAAGTATTTAATGCTTTCCATGCAGAAACATACTCACCATCAGCCAATCCACTGCCAAATATCTTCTGTAGATGAGGGCCTCTGGACTTCTCCTTGTCGGTTGAAACACCTCTACCGGGGCTGGTACCACTACTTCCATGTCTTCTACCTCTTGTAGTCGAACCATGACCAACTTGAATCTCTGGCTCTTTACTGGGGAGGAATAAAACCACTCTGTCAAACTCTCTTGAAGTCTTTCTCTCTTGCTTTTCAGAATTTCTCCCTTTCATTTGTACTTAGACCAACTGATGAGTTATTTGCTGAAATGTTGTCACATTGGCGCCGGATATCTTTTTATGGACTCATTTAGTAATTCTCGTACTGCAAATGCTGGTGAGGCCGGATCGAGTGCACTTGATAAAGATAGCTGAATTCTTTCTCATATTCCGCCCACTGTCAAGTTCCTTGCTTCATTCAGGCGCCTTGGGTCTCCTGTGCATATCGGAGACATATTTGGCCTCGCTCTTGAATGAAAACTCCCGTGGTATGGGATCTGGAAGCCTCGGGACTCCTCGACACTGGCTACCAGTCATAACCTTGCACAATAGAGAAACTACACATGCTACTCTTTGATCAGGAGGGCATCTCACCTCCTCCACTATTATTTCTGGCTCCAAGCAGGAGTCGCTTTATCGGACTCTTCCATGTTTGATCCATGATTCCTGTTTCCATGTCTTCTTACCATATCTATGTAGGCTTTGGGACTGCATCTAATCTCTCAACACCGAGCCATGTCTGAAATATCCTCGGTAATGTTTCATTTGGCTCAACTGAACAACACTCCTTATGACGAGGTTCGGAAGGGTCACGAAAATTTGGTAATCCCTTAACTCCGGGTTAACACTCCTCATTTGCTTCTTAATTTGGACCCAGAGAGATGATCCATCTCTTAAAACTAGGACATCACATCAGGTCAACACATTGCTAAACACGACTTTAATGCCATACTCTCAGAATCCGCTCAACATGACACTGGGAGGCGCTAATCGACTCTGATACCACTAAGCCCAGCAGCTAACTTGGCTGTTATCAGCCGAGGGTGTCATTTTTTTTCCATGTTTACTATAAACTTATAAACTTTAACCTTGTTCATTCATATAATATTAAACATTTAACTTGTACTATATTCTGTAGCAGCGGATTACAAAATATATACAAGCTCCATATATGGAAGTGTTCAACATTTATAATATTTACATTGATTACAAAAGAAACAAAAATACATATGCATTAGACCAAATGGTCTTTCAGTGGGACCTAGTGATGTGTTGACTTTGATTCTTGATCGCGAAGTTGTGCCATCCTCTGGTTTTATACTTACATACTGCTATGGATGAAGCAAAATGTACTTGTATAACTTAGTGGGAATAATACTCGTGGACGACCCCTAATAAGGATCATCTCACTATCGATACATGCATATACTTATGACAAATATAACATTTACATATACTTATCCATTTCTCATATCTGCTTTTTCATAACATGTTTCATTTCTTATCATATTTCATATACTTTTTGTGTCATCTTACAATTTACTTATTATTCTCGTAACCATACTATCTACATCACATATGAGTCTTTATATTTCTCATATCATATCATATATCATATACATCTCATTTATACTTGTCATTTTTCTTTATGTTTCATGCATAAACGCCCAGAAGTGGATATGGGAAAGCTGTATGTACCCGAAGAGTCTTATGTTATGCGATACAGGTTATCTACATTTGTATGACCCAAAGCGGGGCCCTTTAGAATGATCAAGCAGGATCTATCTCTGACCTAGCGGACCTCGATATCACATAAAGCGCTTTCTGATATTGTATCCCTATAGGCATGTCTATCTATTCAACTACCCGGTAATAAGCAAGCAATCGGTTTTATTATGTTTTCTTAACAATCTTTTAGGTATCAGAAAAAGATATCTCATATACATGAATAACTATTGATATTATGTATACTTATGAGATATTCATTATCAAATAATCTCTTATAAGCATATAACTGTATTTTTTCATATAACGGAAATTATCGTGTATTCTCTTTAGCTTTCATAACATGATCCTTATTATTATTATGCATTATTTATATAGTGGCACGATTATATAATCTTTATCTGATTTCGGTTTATAACAGTCTGCACAAACAATTCGAGCGGCTTCAAATCATTTAATTCTGTTTAACCTGTAAGCGAAATTGTTAGAGAGTGATATTCTAACTCAATATACCCTATGTCTTAAGTTTTTATGGTTCAAAAATCATGTCATTTGGACTTTTATTTTGGGAGATATGGTATAAACATTATGAACTGCTCTTAGACAATTTCCAAGAACAAAATCTGGAATGTGTCCTATATTTGAAAATTTTCTAGGAACATTAGAGACATAATTTGATCATAATATCTTCATGAAATTCTCCCATATGTCTAGTTTGTAATGAAATTTGAATCATCTCATTTGGATGAGTATAACTCAAGTTATGATTTAAATGACTGAATTACTCCGGTTCGAAATTTGTTCTAAAACTGATTTCGGGGATAGAATTGTTCCCCGCCACTGACAATTTTCTAGGTCCAATGGGGTCCAAATTTGGATATACTTATTTCAGGTAAATTTGTTCTCCTATAAGTCTATTTTATCCTAAAATTTGAATCGCTCAATTTGGATGAGTGATGGTCAAGTTATGGCCAAAACAAAAACATGGGTTTAAGAAGGGCCCAGCGTCTACTCCCACTCAAGCCGACATTTCTCTATAGAAATTTTATCCATTGAGGGTAGCAATAAACAGAGCAATCGATTTCAAACAAGTTCTACACAAAAAGAGGTATTCCAAACCCCCAAATAAGTATCCATACAAAAATTCGTACCAAATCCATACAAAAGTTCCTAACAAGTTCCATACCTTGATTTCTTCTTCTTCTCTTTTTTTCTTCTTTTTCTTCTTCTTCTTCTTCTTCTTCTTCTTCTCTTCTTTTCTTCTCTTCTCTTCTCTTCTCTTTTCTCTCAACCGATTTGCCCTAACATGTAAGACCAAAATGAGATATTTTGCCTTAATTGGCAACCCCATTTTTTGCTTTCTTTTCCCCTTTTTTGTTATTGGTCCTTCATCTCTCCTTTATTTGCAAATCAAGTTATTCATATTTCCATTTTAGCTTATAATCTTCTTATCATATGACCTTTGGGTCCGGAATTGGTAAATGCTCATTTACGACTTTGTATTAATTACGATTTTGCTTATTTTATTTTTAGCGTTATTTTATTTCGGAAAAATATCATTCTTTTTTATTATCTGCTGTAGTATTTATAAAGCGTATGGTATAATTTGAGAATGTCTATTATTATGAAGTCATTCTTAAGCTTAACATTCGAAAATTTAATACGTAAGATTGGAATGCTAACTTAAAGATACCGGCGTGAGGGGAGGCGTACTTATGTGATATGTTAGTATCTTGTCTTCTTTTTCCTTGCGTCAGGGTTTTGTCATTGGAGTTTATTAGCAAGTTTTTAAGGTAGTCTAATGGTAAGAACAATCTTCTGATATCGTATGAATATTATACTTTTTTTCCTTAGCACTGAGTTTTATCCCATTGGGTTTTACTAACAAGATTTTAATGAGACATATTCTTAATAATGATCATTCCAAAAAATGAGTGTTATAAATTAGTTCATTGTATGATAAATGACCAAATTCATTGAAAGTTGTTTTGAAGTTGATGAACTTCATTCGTCGTCCTTTGTATTAGATATTCCAAAGGAAATATAATTTCTCTTTTTCTATCTATCTCCATCTCAATTCTCTCACTTATTCCTTCTCCCTTTTGATATATATAAAAAGGAACATATTTCTATTTAAAACTTTTGTTTTATAACACGTTGTACGACAATCTATTCACACAATTATTTACTGAATATTTACTTAAACGTGTAATTATTCTCATCAATGGTTGAAACTTGGAAACACAGATTTCCCATTTTTTTCCTTTTTGTTGAAAAGACCCACATGTCAATTTATTTATTCATAGTTTGATGAGATTCATCGGACAGCAAAATTGTCTTGACATTCTCTTTTGGTTTAACGTTGGACCAGGCTGGCCCATGAGGGACCCATCTCCCAGCCTTTGCCTCAGTTATTTCATTTCAAGTCTTAAATGATGAAAAGGACTTCCCCTGTCTCAATACCATCCATGGGCTGATCATGTCGAATTTTTTTCTGGAAGGAGGTCGTGGTTTCGGCGTTGCTGAAAGGGTCTTGTCGCCTCGTCGTTTACAACATTTGAAGCGTTGTTCTCAAGATGAGATACATACCATATGGTGTCTCTGTTAGGTATACGCCATTACACTTCAAATTATATTAGGCATGACATGGTCAAATCATTTGGAACCTTCCATGTCTCGTTTCCAACTGATATAAATGTAAACAGAAAATTATGTTGCAAGGACGGCTCACACAAATTGTTCATAAAACCTTATGAAAAATATTAGTTTGTTTTTTAGTGAACAAATATATCCTTTTTTTTTAATGTCTACTCAGTTTATAATATTCTATTTTTATAGGGTTTGAATGCATATGGGAATATTATATTGTTAGCATAAGTTAAGTATTTTTTATTTTTTTATCGGCAGGTCGGGTTTAAAGGGCTCGAAAAATAAATATATTATTTTCTAAATAAAAAAACAAATATTTATTTTTATCATTAAACACTTTAGGTATGATATGGTAAATTATGTTTAATGAGGACTCATAATCAGGACCCTTTCTTTTCTTATAACCTGCATTTTAATATTGAGGATAGTGTCATATAAGTTATGAATGATAAGCAAAAACATATATGTTCTTAAAAACTATCATATGATATATATATAATGTTGATTTTATTTTTGAGATCAGTATAGGTAGAATTTTATTTAAGAAAAAATATAAGCTAAGATACATAGTAAACAAATTATTGTATTTTAATAGGAGAAAGGAGGTGATAAAGTCATAAAGTGATAAGAGTCAAGAGAGTAAAACAAAGCGAGTACAAGGCAGTCAGTCAACGCGTCGCTGGTAGCTCATACATACATAAAAGAGAGTGGGTCGGGGCCGGGGCCGAGTATGACCGTAGATCTCATCTCACTACTCGCTTCTACGCTTTAATGTTTCAATGCCCGCATGCCACGTCATCCAAAAGGTTGGTTTACAGCGTAGTCCCCACTTGACGTCACCTACCATGTCACTAAATTGACTGACGTCATCATCACTGATGCGACTCAATCTCCCATTGCTTCATAAGGCCTAACGTCGCTGTCTATGTATCTAAATCTGCATGTTCTTAAAGCCGCGTGTGAACGGTGTGCCAGCTGGCTGCCAAGTAGACATCGCGCCTTATAGGTATACATATATAAGCCGCTCTTTCCCTCTGTTTCTCAAACATCCGAAATCGGAAATCGGAAATCGGAAATCGGACATCTGACACCAAACATCATCCATAGCCGCCGAAAAACATCGAAAACTGAAGGAAAGAAAATCTCACTCTCTCCTCAGCGCTCTGCGGCAAAAACCTCAAAGCGGCAGAAGTCAGGCCAAACTCCGTTCCCCCGCCGCCAGTCTCCGCCGCAGCGTCTCACCCCAGAACAGGAAGGTTCCATCATTGTCGCCGCCCTCAAGACCGTCATCTCCGGCGGGGCTACTCAGGACTTCCGCCTCTTCCCCACCAGCATGGACCGAGCCACCACCTCCTCCGACGTCCATGGCAGCGCGTTTCTCCCCATCGCCGACCCCGAACCTTGTCAATTCTGTAAAATCAAAGGCTGTCTGGGCTGCAATTTCTTCCAAGAAGACAATAAGAGCGTCAGTATTCCTCCTACCACCACCATTAAGAAGAAGAAGAACTACCGCGGCGTCCGGCAAAGGCCGTGGAAATGGGCGGCGGAGATCAGGGCCTCATACGCCGCGGTCGCTCAGAACCTTCGATACGGCGGAAGAGGCGGCGCGAGCACGAACTAAGGCCGCCATTGACTGAGGGCCAAGGGCAGAAGCTCAATTTCCCTTTCCGGATGTCCGCTGTGACCGATCAGATACTGTGGAAACGGGCCTTGCTAGGAAAATCAGGGGCATGTTTTCAGCGCAAACCGGGGATACCAAACGGAAATGGATTCCTGGGGATATGATTAAGGAGAATGACCTTGATCAATGGATGACGATGATGGACTTTGTCGGCGGTGATTCATCGGATTCTGCCACCACCGGGAATGCCCACAGTTCTTGATATCTCTACACACATTTATCATCTTTTTCTTTTTACCATTTTAGCCTAAAAGAAAGGAAAAGGAACTGTATGTAGCTAAGAAAGAAAGATTAGTATTATTCTTTCAATCTTTCTTCCAGAACTCCAATTTTCTCTGCAATTGAATAAAAGCTACAGCATTTCCTTCCATTCATCACTATTCTCCTCATTTCCTCTGCACTCTGTTTGGCGGCGAGAAAATCGACTTCTCTCTGTTCTCGCCAACTAATCATCGACTTTCTCGAGAATGGATTCGCATTCTTCACGTGTACGAGAACAAAAGCGATTTCCCCATGTGTTTTATCCGAATCTGGGTAAAAAATAATCCGTCCACATTGGTCACGTGACATATTAACCACGTGTGGAATTAGCAAAAGTATTTTTTATGATTTCATTTCAGACTTTATAATAAAGTTAAGAGCACGGAAAGAGAAAAAAAAAGAAAATAGAGAAAGCCATTTGCTTTATTCCCACGTGTGTGTACATCTAAGTAATTAATTTTAAAATACTAACATTGATACATGTTTTGTAAATAATTAATTAATTTTAAATGAATTTATCATATTATTACCGAGTCCACATTCAGGTTTGTTGCATTAACTTTCCCGTAGTCACAGACTGTCATTCTCAGTTGACTGCGGAAAAATGACAACCATATACATACAATCAAAGTCGGCTGCCCAGATTTTTAAATAGAGTTTTGGATGTATTTAATATTAAATAGAAAATTATTAAAATAGTTTTTAAAATAAAAATAATACTTAAATTAGTATTTGAACGATAATACCTGATAAATACTTAAATTTAAAGTATTTATAATGTTGTGTCAATAATTCTGGCATTAATGATTCTGACATTAATTTAAATAAAAAATTCAATGTCATAACTAATGACTATTATATTATTGTTTATCACAACATTGGCTACATTATTTTATTTTTTTAAATTATATTAATTAAAAAAATTTGAAAAACTAAATACGCTCATAGCTCTTTTAAATATGAGTAAACATTTGACATGAATATTTAAATGAAAAGCTACTTAAATTAATATAAGAGTTAGCAGTGTAAAGAGAATTAATAATATTCTTTTATTATCTTAGAAGAACCTAGTAAATTTTTTTCTGGATACTTACAAGACCTGCAAACCATCTCACCATTATGTACACTTATATCAGATCTTCAAGGTTCAGGTAATTAATCTATACATAATGAAATGTTTTGAGCTAAAATCATATTCATTATAAAAACAAGTTATTTTTTAAATTATTACATTTTTTTTATAACTCTAAGTTGGTATAGCTTTAGATTTGTTTTTAATGATCGTCGATTTGAAGTATAAATTCACGATTATTGGAGGTATTTATGAGCTAAAAATGTTAATCAATGGAAGTGCTTGCGAGAAATTTGTTTTTTAATGGGCAAATCTTACATTAAACCTTATCGTTATTGGAAATTTGGGTTTTCAATGAACATCCGAGTTGTCCCAACTTTTATAGTGTAACGAGTGTTGTATATAAGACTCGAAAACAAATTCATCAATGTATATTTGATCGACGATTATTAGCGATTTCAGCTAACACAAGCCAATTGCAATATATTCAATTGAGAATGAGTTTTGGGTTATCTCATCTTTGTTGGATTACGATCTTTTTCTCGACCCTCTAAACACATATTAGCTCTATCAATGATTAGGTATTATCACGTCATTAACTTTGGAATTTAATGAAATTAATTCAATAAATAGCCCATAATTATTTTTTGTATTATATTTCGATAATTTTGAAAAAAACTAGTGATCTAGTTGTAAACAGGGAGACAGACTCTAGAAGTGGAGGAAATAGCATCATGCATTCAAATTAATCATCATGTTGCAGTTCCAGCCAAATATACAAATGCTCACACGCTTAAGTAAATATTATATATATATATATATATATATATATATATATATATATATATATATATATATATATATATATTTATTTATATATGATGTGAGTTGACCACAGAATTTATATCACCTGCCTAACTGGTGACTTCCACTGATCCGACTGCCAGTGTGAGCTTGTTTACATTGGGTTACGTAATGTGATTATTATTTTATTGGTAGTGGGATGTTGTTTGATTTCTCCTTTTCAACTTTTCGAGTAGGGTAGTGCCAGTTTCTTAAAATAATAATAATATGTGCGATAACTGCAATCCTTGTCCTTATCTTAAAATATTATTATTCTTGCTTTTAAAACATTTTTAACATCAAGATGAAAAGGTTTTTTAATCAAATTAAAAACCCAGGGGTGAAATCGTAGAATTGGTGTGTTTAAAATCCGATACGTGATTGAGCCAAATAATGTTATTGATTCGTTGGTTCAAGTTCAGTGTTTCTTGAATGAAAGTCAGACTGAAATAGATTATCGATCGATGATTCGTCAGTGGGCCGTCAATCTGTCCAAATTTAAAACATTAAGTAAAGCAGGGTAGACAAGTATCTTCAAATATAATAATATGTATAAATTTACCCAATTAAAACGTATGGGATGACAGGATAATCATAATGATATAATATCATTAGAGAGAACGAAATAAAAATATATAGTAATTTTCAGGTTATGATATTTAGCAGAGCTTCTCATAAAATTCTTTGAAAATTATTCATAAATTTTAAAATTTAGTAGATCATTATTTATATATTAGATAATACATACATTAATATTATTAAATAATTTATTTATATATAAAAGTTCTTTTTAACTATAAATTCAATTTCTGATCAAATGTTTTTTATTTTATGAAATAAACGATAAAGAAAACTTATGATCCATCCATATAAGATAAACATGTTAGTAAACAATGGTTTTTCTAAAAAAAATGTGTTGTCTATGAAAGAATAAGAGTCTTTAATGGTTTATAAGCTAAAAGCCACGATTATGAGAACTGAGCATGAATTGAGAAAAGGGGAGTGCCATTGCGCGCGAAATGGGTCGAAAGCTTGATTTAGTGCAGTCAGTGTTCTTACTTACTCACTGTCAAGTGAATAGACCCGACGTATTTGGTTTTCTTAAAATCGATTTTGTTTTGTTTGCATAAATAAAATATTGGTTTTTTAGTATTTAAAATCAAAACAGTCGATTCATAAAATGTAATAAATTCAAAAAGTAGGCTAAGGCTAAAGGGTTAGCAGTTGAGGTGGTGGGAAGCGTGAATTTTTTTTGATATGGGGGAGGAGGAGGGATTTTTTGGCATTGGCATGTGTATATCTCTCTTATTTGTTGAATTGGTGGGATTTAATAAACTTTGTGCTTTCGATAAGCTCTTTATATACCGAATTAGTAACTCACTCATCATGAGCTATTGATAGGTGATTTATGGCTAGCAGATCATGACCAGGAAAAAATAAGATATCCGGCTTTTACAAACAAATATAAATATGAAAAAAAAGCTATATCATTTTCTCCATATTTATGTAAGACAATTCAACGTCTTGAAAATTCAAGAAAATAATATTTTAATTATTTTAAATAGATATGACTCTCATTACTTATTAAATTATAAATGTAATTAACGTATTGATTTTATTAAACAAATCTTTATCGATTTTGAAATATTTAGTCAGCATCTGGACCAATTGGTAAAACATTGAATTTAAGGACATTAGGGAAGGAAGGCTGTATGTTGAAGTCGGTGGGGACGATTTTACATATTATAATAAATTATTGTTAATCAAAAAAAAAATTTATTAATTTATTCTTAATTAAAATCTAATGTTTGTAGTTTTTTTTTTTACTACTTTTATAAGAATTGATGAAATAAAATAATATTCTTTAATAAATTACGATATTATATAAATATGTGTCCAAATATTATTCATGTAATAAATATTTTTACTATTTCATCATCAGTCATGTCCATCTTCAATTATGTCTTGATATTTATTAGAACAAATGATTGCTAAATTGGCAAAAGAAACAAATATATAATCATTATCTATATATTTTTATAAAATGTATTAAATACCATAAACTAATCAATCATTCAAAATTCCTTTCAGAAGCAATCAATCACGATAAATAAAGCTTTAGGACCCAAGGTAACCATTTGCCTTCTTTTTTTTTTTTTAAATTGATCACTTTTATATATATATATTTGCATTGTTTTATATCATTCTATTATATCTATATAAAATAAATGACCTTCAATAAATATTTCTAATCAATATTTTAAACCACTACTTTATAATCAGTTAACTAATATATTTCACATTAAAACTAAGTATTATATTTTAACGACTTTGTTAAAAATATCCAAGGTCGAGATTTTTATCTTATCTTTGTTGAAATATCAATTGCCGCTGTTAAATTGAACTTTAAGAATTCAATGTTATTCAAGTTACATTTTAGAATAAATTTTTTCTTTATTATGGTTATAAATTTTATAATTTCATATTATTTTTTTATTTTATCTCTTTTTATACCCTTGATTGCAATGTTTTCCTGCCTCTCTATCATGCCTATATAATATAAAGTAAATTAACCTTGAATTAGCTATTTTAAGCAGAAATCAGTTGAAAGAGAAAAGAGGCCTTAATCTATTAGAAGTTTGGTTTATACCTACCATAGTAATAACATATGATATAGAGAGCTGGGACTGCTATCAAATGTAAAGCAACCCAATGTAGTAAGCCCAAATTCAACTTTGGGCCTTAGGCCTTCTAGCTCCAAAACGTTGGGCCTAAACATGGGCCTATTATTAGATGCTGAGTATTAACCATGTACCGATTAGTGACAGTATGATGTATTAAAGTGGAATATATTAGATCTGAACCGACCTAAGATAAGGCTGAATTTGGTGGGCCTCAAACTTGGCCCAAATCCAAAACAAGCATTACATTTGGGCCTGCAAACAGACCACACAGAACGTACACGTGTCTACAAATTACTTAGACAAGAAGCAAATCACGGCGTGAAATAAACGCCAACCGGACCGCCTATATATAAGAACCCTAACTAACAAACCGTAGTTTCAGAATTCAGATCCGAAAGTTCTTAAAATTGAAAATAAAATTTGAATTTTGGTTCTTCGTTGTTTCAATCAGGCGGATAATCGTGGGAGGATCAGTCGCGAGAAGGTCTCGACCGCGCCGATTGAATGAAGAAGTAGAAGAAGAAGAAGAAGGGAGGAGGAGGACGAGGACGACGACAACGACGTTTCCCAGCACCCGCGCTGCCTTCTTCGAATTCAGCTCACGCAAACCCTAATCCCAACCTCTACCTCAGCTTCTCTTGATGATGTCGATGCGAAGCTTAAAGCTCTCAAGCTCAATTACCCTTCTCAGAGCCCTGATTTACCCAATGCTGTCAAGCTCTATCTTCACATCGGTGGTAACACCCCCAAAGCGAAATGGATTGTTTCCGACAAAATTACGATGTATTCCTTCGTGAAGACGTGTAAAGTAGACGGTGCTGATGAGGATGATGAGGGTGACGGTGAAGGTGATGGCGGCGGTGGGAGTGGGTTGTTTTGGGTGTTGAAGGTGGGATCGAAGATTCGAGCTAGGGTTTCGACGGAGGTGCAAATGAAGATGTTTGGGGAGCAGAAGAGGGTTTTTGTGCAAGGAGTGTGGGCGATGAAGTTTTCAGGGATGGTGATTATCGGGTTTCGTGACTCGGTTTCAGGATTGTTTGTTTGAGAATGTGTATGGGGTGAAGGCGACGGAGGAGAATAAGCTGAAGGTTTATGGGAAAGACTTTGTCGGGTGGTTGAAGCCTGAGGTGGCTGACGATACCATGTGGGAAGATGCCGAGGAGGGGCCTTGGAAGAGCCCTCCGGCGAGATCGACCAATGACTTGATGGAGGAGTTTGAGGAAGCAGCCACAAATGGGGGAATTCAGAGCTTAGCGCTGGGAGCATTGGATAATAGTTTCTTGGTGGGTGATTCAGGAGTTCAGGTTGTTAAGAATTTTAACCATGGGATTCATGGAAAGGGGGTTCATGTCAAATTCGATAGTAGGGAGAAACTAAGGAAGGTTCAACCCCGAATAAGGGCTTTTGATACAGAAGAGCAGGGGGCAGACATGCTTCTTATGAGTCCATTGCTTGGAAGGTCCAGAGCCTCGTTCTACAGGGGTTCACCAGCTTGATATTGAGACAGGAAGGATTGTAACCGAGTGGAAATTTGAGAAAGATGGGACAGATATTACCATGAGGGATATTGCAAATGATTCTAAGGGGTCACAATTGGATCCATCACAGTCGACCTTTTTGGGATTGGATGATAATCGGTTGTGCCAATGGGATATGCGGGAGAAGAGAGGGATGGTGCAGAATATTGCCACTGCTAGTTCACCTGTATTGCATTGGACACAAGGGCATCAATTCTCTAGAGGGACAAATTTTCAGTGCTTTGCTACTGCTGGAGATGGTTCAATTGTTGTTGGGTCACTGGACGGGAAAATAAGGTTGTATTCAAGGACTTCTATGAGGCAGGCTAAGACTGCATTCCCAGGGCTTGGCTCACCTATTACTCATGTTGATGTTACATATGATGGGAAATGGATATTGGGCACAACAGACACCTATTTGATCCTTATCTGCACTTTGTTCACTGACAAGGATGGGAAGATAAAGACTGGATTCAGTGGTCGTATGGGAAATAAGATCCCGGCTCCCAGATTGTTGAAGCTGACTCCTGTGGTTATATGAAAACAGGGTGGATAATAAACTTCATGGTGGCCAATTCTCATGGGTAAGTTGATACATTTCTTCCACATTTCATGTTATATCTTGCTTGATACATACATGTCTGTCTATCTTTGTCATCTAAATTTGGTTGATAATAGCTTACATGATATTTTTTTAGTTTGTTGCAAGTTATTCATTGTCACATTTTTTTGTTGGCTATCCTGTCCAATTTCATCGTTCCTTTTCATACTCTGTGCATGTTATGGTATCACACTTCTTGTTAATAGTATAACACCCCAAAAAAAAAATTGAAAATCATTTCCCTTCTGGTATTTTTTGGGCTCTTCAACCTCTCTTTTAAGCTGATTTCAGCCTGAATATTTCATCATCATCTTTTCCCCATTTGAAGAGTGAAAAGTTTTCAGAATGTTGCTAGAGTTGTTCCATTGGATGCTGTTGTCAGCTTGAACCTTGAACCTGTTGGTTCAATCTAACCGATTTGAAAAGTTTGGAAGACTGAGGAGGCAAAAGTTCGTCACTAAATGAAAAATGGTTGGGCCAATTGCTGCTTTAAGTTAATTTGTGATTGGGGAAGGAAATCTTAAAAATAATTTGCTGCTGTAGTCCAGAATGATTTTCTTAGATATTCAATCAAATTGCTTTGGAAGGCTGAACTGAATAGTTTCTCATTAAATAAAAATGATCAAGCTAATTAGTTTACACATTGCAATTTGTGATCAGATGCAACTTTAAGGAAATTTACTTTTCATAGGCTAAAATGTGGTTTATTAGATATGAGTCACATTGGTTTTGTTTGGATTATGTGAGTGTATATACTGGATATGAAAGAATACTATTGACTATTTGAAATTCTAACTGTGTGTGTATATACTGGAGATGAAAGTACACAATTCTACATTTCAATGCATTTGAGAAGCATTTGTGGAGATAAGTTTCCACTTTTGGGGTTGTTGGGGCCGGGGTGGGCATAAGGGGAGAAGATAAATAGCTCAGGTTGGTGCATGCTTACTTGAATAACATGACAGGATAAAAATCTTAGCAGGGAATGAGATATTCTCTTTTCTGTTCCTGTCATGAAAATGACCTGCTCCATGAGAGGACTTGTTGAAATAGATTCCTGTAAAAAATAAATGCTTAGCAACGCCAAATGCCCAATTCGAATGCTCTGGAACACAATGAATATTTTGTTTCCACCTATTAAAAACCTATTTTTCATTCCCATGGTCCATCTAAATAATGTTAGTAACTAGTACAATGAATTTGGTTGCTCAAATGGGAAAAGATCTCGTGGGAAATTCCTAGAATTTCATTTGGGATCTGGCTGAACAGGCCAAATATTTTTCTTGCTCTCTTATCCACTTTTGACTTTAGTAGATTGTTCTCTTATTGCAAGCAACATGTCTAAGAATTTCTTTGAACTTGATACATCATGTTTCTCTCATTTCAGTTCCCCTCGTTAACAGTAAACAATTAGACTGACAGTTGATGTGGTTGTATTTGTATCTCCAGGTGACTGAGAATGGGAAACAAGAGCGGCATCTAGTTGCAACAGTGGGCAAGTTCAGCGTGATATGGAACTTCCAGCAGGTGAAAAACAGTGGTCATGAGTGCTACAAGAATCAGGAAGGGCTCAAGAGCTGTTACTGTTATAAGATCGTATTGAAGGATGAATCCATCATTTGAAGTCGATTCATGCGACAAGTTGCATTGCAGCTCACCGGCTCCACTCGTCGTGGCAACCCCAATGAAAGTCAGCTCTTTCAGCATTTCTAACAAGCGATGACAGCTCTGAACTGTGTCTTTCTTTAGGTGTTATCTCCTTGAATGAAGGACGCATCCTTTTATCTGTGGGCTTCATTGTTTATATGTTTGCTTTCTTTGGAGTATGAAGAATGGATTCCACTGTCATGGGACCCTTTTCTTTATTTGTATTTTTTCCTTTGCTTTGTTTGTTTGTTTGTTTTCCAACTTGGTTTGTTGGCTTCTGCTTGTATCTACTTTAAAACATGGAGAACATTTTTCATAGTGTAGAGTTTTTCCCCATATATGTTAAAAAGTTTGTGACTGTAAAGTTTCACATTTTATCAGGCTGTTTGATTGAAATTAATGGTGCTTTTATGTTTGGGTTTTTTTCACTATCAAAATGAGAAAACAAAAATATAAGTAAGTTTAAATCAATAAATTTTTAGTATATTATTTTGAATTTATTTCTTATTTATTTAATTTTGTGTAAAGATTAAACTCTTTTAACATATATATATATACAATTAGGCATGCAATAATGCGAGTTGAGCTCCAGCTCGAGCTCAGCTTCGTGAGCTTCGATTCGAGCTCGAAAAAATGAAACTCAGAATCGAACTTTCGGCTTCAGGCTTCGAGCGGCTGACTCTAATGAGCTTAGGCTCAGCTTTGCCTCAAACTTTCTTGATTTTACCTAATTGCGCTTTTTTTACAATCCAAATACATAATATGGAAGGGAAAAGTAAAAGGATTGAACAAAAACAAAATTAAAAAAATTAAAATTTTAATTTACATAGATAAATTTTGTTTAAATTTTTTTTAACATTTTATATACAAAAAAATTCAAGTTTCTAACAAGCATTCGAGTTGTTCGAGCTTATTTAAGTTAACGTTGAGTCACAATTTGGCTCGGGCGATTTGATCGAATCGGTCAAGATAGACATGAAGTTATCGAGTGGTCGCACGTCTCATTTACAACCCTATACACAATTTTAATTAATGCTAATTATATGTATTATTTGTTTCATATTTTTATGTTCATACTATATAAAACAAAAAATTATTTTAAATTTTTCTTTAGTCATACTTTTGAGAACCAAATAGTCTCACGTCCTTTAACATCCCGTACTACAAATGAAATGGAAAGGATGATGAATAAAATAATCATAATGAATTTCATTAAAGTATTTAAAAAATAATTAGAGCATCGTACAATAATAGGTAGTTGTTTTAATTATTTATAAAATTTGAAGGAAAGTAAGATAAAATATTTTAAAACTTTTGAACAAAAAGAAATCTAATTTATGATTATACAGAATAAATACATATAAAATGAGTGAATAATGGAATAAAAACTCATTTCCTAAACTTATTAATATAATTTATTTTAGTTTTATCTGACTAAATAAGTTTTGAATAAAATTTTTACCTATTCATAATATCATTTATAACTAACCGAAGGTAAAACAAAACATGTTTCATCAAATTTAAATTTTTAGTGAAAATTATAAGAGGAAATTCTAGCAAAGTGTACCTCATTAGTTTGGAATTGAATTTATTTGATTTAAAAAGCAAAAATATTATAATATAAAAGAAAGAAAAAAAATCCAATCATTGTCCTCATAGCGAGTAGAGCAGATAGATTGGGTTTTTGCCATGATAAAAGATGTTTAAGTTAAGCATTGGTCAACGTTACAAACCAACACTGTTGTATTGAGTTGCAGATTGTAATCCTAGACAATCATCCTCTGAGAAAGGAAAACAATGGCTGACCGGGAAAACGAGATCGTTAACTCTTTTCTCTTGTCACAAAGCATCACGGGAGGCGATCCGGCATGTAATAGCATCTGCAAGTGATGATATCCCTAGTTCCAATCCAGAAATTTTGTAGTGCTGAGGATCAAAACATTGAGTGAAGTATCAGAAGCTAGAGGAAGCCAGCATAAAATGGACATGAAATCAAGAGCTTGTTGAATTCACAAACCTTTTGTATCTGGAAGCGTTAATCTTCCTTCAGCTCTCCAAATCTTGTTCCATTCCATGGATAAGTTTGTCTATGTGTCTTTCATCCCTAAGTAAAATCTGGCTTGCCAAAATACTGTGATGGTTTTCTACCTTTGGTAAACCATAACATCACAAAGCAAGTTGAGGCTATGTAATTTGATTATGCAATAATCTCACCTCATCAAGAGAAGTGTTGAACCGTGCGACAAGAACATACGTTGAGCCGTCAGAGATACCACATCTTTTCAGGGATTCTGAAATCTAGTAGGAGTGAATGCTATGTTATAAGAAATCGGAACAAGGTAGAAAATCAAGCAATGAACCACAGAACTTAGAAATAAAATAGCAGGAGATGATTACATGCTTAGATCTGAGTAATTATAAACAAGCTCAGAATGAAGGTTCGTGTGATCCAGTGACCCCCGTGATTTGGCTATAAGTGTCTTATGAGCAGCTGCTAGAACAGGGAAAACATCTGGAATCTGTATTGGTCATTGATGGAAGAACCGTTAACTGAAGACCCAGAAATAATTAGAGAACAGTGTATGTATGAGAGCGTGCTACACGTGAGTGTGCACATATATCAGTGCGAGAGAGACGAGACGAAGAGAATAGTTGAGGTGTTTACGAGTGATGCATTAAGAAATGCAACTTCTGGCTCCAGTGTTCCAGCTTGCATAGAATCCAGGAGTTCCCTGCAGCACAATAAGTTTATCCCAGGCTTTAGACTCTAACCCAAAAAGTATATATATATATATATATATATATATATATATATATATATATATATATATATATATATATGTATATCTGTACTATTTGCAATGCATCACATGTACACAGAATCTATACAAACTGCACTAAAAAAATCACTTATTTTTGGAGTGGTACCTTAGCATGAAAGCTCATAAAAAAGGAATATACCAAACACAAACTATTTTCAATTGCAAAATATACCCTGCTAACAACAAAGAAAAACAAATTAAAGAATAATAAAATAAAACTAGATACAGTTATATATCAGAAATATAGAAGAATTATTCTTGCCATGGGTAAAGGGCCTAAAGGCACTGAGCATCTTGCCGCTGGGTAGGCAATAGGAGTAGCAAACCCCACCTCCCATCCTATAGGTAGGGGATGACAGAGGCTGGTTTGGCCATAGCTAAGTAGATGAGCCCCTCTGGTTCAGGCTCAGATCAAGGAATCAATAAGATAATATTTTATTCTATTTCACAAACAATGACAGCAAAAACCATTACATAACCTGAAATAGACAATCCACACTTAGCCCGAACAACTAATTACACTCACAAAAATATATTTTTAGACATTTCCAATTATTTCTAGATTTCCAAAAGTACAATCTAATTTTATTCAAAAGAAACATGGTAGATCTTCAGTCATCATCATTAATGCAGATGAAGACTAATTCATTTTCCTTTTCATCTGTCCCAGAAAAATCCACCAAACATCAAGAAGCATACTCTACATCATTATTTTAAAAGGAAAAAAAAATCATAGTCCACAAAAGCCTGAGGATTATACTTGTTCTGGTTATCTAAAGTGACAATACACAAGCAAAAACTCTCAGCAATTCACACAAAATTTCATGCATTACCAAGGGTAGGAGATGAGAACAAGTATAATCCATCAGATATTCTCTACACCATTCTGCCATAATACCAACTGGCAAAAATTTCCTTATGGACTTTGAAATTCAAGCGCTCGTTCCCAGGATGAGAACAAATATAACCATCGTCTTCTCTACACCATTGAGAACCCCATAATACCAACTGGTAAAAACTTCCTTACATGGACTTACAAAATTCCAAACCCACTCTGTTCCCAGAATTTGCAAACTAAGCTAGGTTACCAATTTTGGTATGAGGATAATTTTACAAGGTAATAGCTTTTATGAAATGCACCACCATCCCATCAATTCAGGGTTTTAATATATATATTATTAGCTATATTTGATTATTTTTACTTTATTTTATATTCTTATTGTATTGTGGGTCCCATGAGCATGTATATATATATATATACCATATGTAATCCAATATGTAATGCGATGATTTGGTGAACATAATAAAATTGAGATTCTCCCTTTTCTCTCTTCCATGGTTTAGCGTTTAGATTCAGTTGTTCCTCTCCCTTTTGCTAAGACCCCTGTTGACTCACTTCCTATCCCTTTAGCCTCTCCTACCCCGGCTCTGCCTCTTACTGATAACTTACCCATTGCTATTCGAAAAGGTAATCGATCTACTAGCAATCCTCATCCTATTTACAATGTTTTGAGTTACCATCGATTATCTTCACCCTACTCTGCATTTGTTTCTGCTATATCCTCTATTTCTCTTCCAAAGAACACCAATGAGGCTCTTTCCCATCCGGGTTGGTGACAGGCAATGGTAGATGAAATGGCTGCTCTGCACTCCACTAACACTTGGGATCTTGTTGTTTTACCCTTTGGGATCTTATCGTTGGGTTTACACAGTTAATGTTGGTCTTGATGGTCAGGTTGATCGCCTTAAGGCCCGCTTGGTTGCTAAAGGATATACTCAGGTTTATGGTTCTGATTATGGTGACACATTCTCCCCTATTGCCAAGATTGCTTCTGTCCGTCTCCTTCTCTCCATGGTTGCTATGTGTTCTTGGCCTCTTTATCAGTTGGATATTAAAAATGCCTTCCTTCATGGTGATCTTGTCGAGGAAGTTTATATGGAGCAACCACCTGGTTTTGTTGCTCAGGGGGAGTTTGGTTTAGTGTGCAGGTTACGTCGTTCTCTATATGGCTTGAAACAATCTCCTCGAGCATGGTTTGACCGTTTTAGTTATGTTGTTCGAGGTGGCATCTTGTGATGTGAGACGGTCAGTTTATCATCATAACTCTTGAGGGCGTGTATTTTTTACGATTGTTTATGTGAACGACATTGTCATTATAAATAGTGATCAGGATGGTATTCGAGAAACTAAAACAACGCCTTTACTTGCTTCCAATTTAAAGGCACGAGGCTTCAGAAGTACTTTATGGGAATTAAGAGAGCTCAATCGAATGCAGTGTAGTCGCTACCCTGACGAAAGTATGCTTTGACATCTTGCAAAGCAGGTATCATTAGATTTATGGCCGTGTTTATACCATGGATCACAATATCGAGCTTATGCAAGAGATAGAAGTCTTTAAGAGATCACGAAAGATATTGAGTGAACTACCCAGTCTTCGACGAGACACGTTCTTTCTGTGAGCGTTGTTAGTCAATTCCTACAGTCACCATGTGATAGCCATTGGGATGTTGTAATCCGCATTCTTCGATATATCAAAAGTACACCAGGCCAAGGTGTGTTGTACGAGAATAGAAGTCATACCCAGGTTTTGCAGTTACATAGATGCGAGATTAGGTTGGCTGCTTTTTCCTGGATAGGCGTTCATGGGATGTGTATTTTCATTGGTGGTAACCTAATATCCTAGAAAAGTAAGAAACATATAGTAGCCAAATCTAGTGCTGAAGCCGAGTATCAAGTTATGACTGTGGCAACTTGTGAACTCATATGACTAAGACACCTTCTCCAGGAGTTGAGATTTGGAAATGATGAATAGATGAAGCTAAATCTATATTCATAGAATTTCTTTATTAGTTGTCAGAATCTTAGTGAAAGGGCCAAACCTTGTTGAGTTGGTATCCTTCATTAGAAGAAGATCGCATCCCGGGATGTGTGGGTACAACTGGCGTTTGTCGGTGAATGATCAGTATATTGTCTTTACTAAATCTCTCAGAGATCCTAGAATTAAATACATTTGTAACAAGCTTGGTGCATATGACATATATGCTCTAGCTTGAGGGGGAGTGTTGAATATTGTACAGTTATTTTTCCCTTTCCTTTTATTTTCTTATTGTATTGTGGGTCCCATGAGCATGTATATATATATAAGTCCAATATGTAATGCAGTGGTTTGGTGAACACAATAAAAATTAGGGATTCTCCCTTTTCTCTCTTCACGTATATATATATAGTAGGAATAGCAAAACAATTCCTCACACATACGAAAACAACTTCCCACCTCATCAAAAGCAATAATAATAGGAAAATTAATTTCTAAAATCGTACAAATAAAAAATGTCTGAAACATTCAGGCCACATGGCACTAAGTCCATTATGAACTATCATCCTTTCTATGGTATAGAATTGAACAATTTCGAGAGCAATGGGTCAGCTAGTTGGTTCTGAAAGGACAAACAGTTTTCATATCTAATGCATCCTCTGAGTTATCAGAAAATATATTTGACACATTTCCTAACAAAATCCTCTACAAACCAATCCTGAAGGCAATAGTTATAATCAACCCAGTTGAGTTTTCTTAATAAAACAGGAAGCAAAAATAACACACACAAAGGCCAAAACAAATTTTTTTCCCTTTTACTCCCATTTCTGACTTAGCCAAAGTGGTAGTTATAAGTGATAGTGGTCATGAGAAAAATGATTACTTGGAGTTGAAGTGAGTGAAAGAGAGCAAGACAGAGAGAGTGCCCATTTATTTTGAATACAATCATGGCTGCTGCTTGATTTTTCCGTTTCCAGTGAGGGCTTTTTAGCAATAAGAGAGTGAAAAAAAAATGTAATTTCTATGATAATAGGTATTTTGGACTTAAAAAGGCCAGTTGAATATAATATTGTTACTTTAAACAAAACTATAAATCATTCATCATTATTGTAGCTTAGTGGATAGAGATAAAAACATATCATTTTTTTCAACTGAAAGTTGTAGGTTAGACCCTACACAGGCGTGAATCTTATTTTTGTTGGCAATAATTATATTTTAATTTTCTTTATGAAAAAAATATTTTAACTTTAATTTAATAGGATTAAAAAAACTAAATGTTATAGAAACTAAACTAAACTATAAGGTTACAAATTTTTAGGGTTCATGAATCTGTTCTAATTCTGGGGGCTACATGTTTAGGTACTTTTAAGGAATCTAATAAACTTAGGCTTGGCTGGGTACAGTCACCAAGCATAGCCATTTAGCTGCAGTTACCTTTTAAGTAATCTAGTCATGTTTTTGATAGGCAAACAGCAAAAGAGATATACTCAAAAAGAAATTGCGAGCCCAAACAGCATAGAGCTGGTATACAAGATTTAAAAAGCAGGGGGCAACAGGAAAGAAGAGAAAACTGTACCAGCCCCAAAAAACTAAACCAGCCCCTATACAACACCCAACATGCTTAAAAACACAATAACATCAGAACCCTGATATTCAGACAGAACCCTTATAAACTCAACATCTAGTCATGTTGATCACCCTACCCAACTCAATTGGTCGTTACAATGTTCACTCACAAAAGCAGTTAGTTGGACTTTACGATTGGCTGCTTGAACCAATGTAATTGTCCTATCTCGAAATGAGCTACAAGCTTTGTTAAGTCCCCAAAGATTTGGCAAAGTGAATGGCTACATCCAGTTTTTTTTTTTTTTTTGATAGGCAAATGGCTACATCCAGTTAATCAAATATGTTGTCTTTGTTCTGCATGAGAAGTTCATTCTTTTTCGCTATTCATGAACATGGTCAACAAACACAAAACCTCCTAATCTGTAAAACAGGGAGCAACAGAACCTTTACCCTCAAGTTGAAATGAAACATCCACCTTCACCTAAACAACTAATTAGGCTCACAATTATTGGAAAATTTAGAACATGATTGGAATGTCTAAGAAATATATATATATATATTTCTTAAACATTCATTATTTTAAAATTTTCAAAAATTCATCAACTTTCAACCTGATAAATACAAGATATTCTACCAAGTTAAATATTTCAATTTCTGAAATGGCCAAACTTCAGTATCCAAATTCAACTAGAATTCGAGATACGTAGGAAAACCTGCTTGAATCAAATTCTGATATGCCTGTAGCAACCACATACACACACCACCAACCAACATGTGAAAAAACCAGGAAATATAAAAAGGTTGGACAACAGCTTGAAGACATAATGCAAAGTCAGGTTAAATGAAGAATGATAAAAGCAAAAAAGGAATCATAAAATCACAGGCCATGCCACAAAAACATTGATGAAGCATATTTCAACTCTATCAAACAAAGCTCTAAATCATCAAAAGCCTGATGAAGAGGGTTACCCAAAAGGATGACAAGAAAAAAACATCTATTGATTGTTGCAATAAAAATTAACAAGGAAAGTCACAGTGGAGATGAGAAATTACATCTCATCTGAGGATGAAAGAGGTAGTACAAAAATAAGTTTTGAGACAAATCTAGGCAAAATATGATAAAGCAAAACTGCTCATTATAATTCGGTGATAAATGTTTCATTTCCTTAGATGAAACAAAGTTATGAAAAGGAAAAAAATAAGGCACCTTTCCATCCTAATCCCAGCAATGCCATATTCCTATTAAAATTCCTCACAGCTAAGTAAAGCATTTTTAGTAAAAGAAGCAGGATTAAGTGCCATGTTGTTTCAGCTTTCTCCTGTGAACAATCTCTTCTACTCTTTGGTTGGGTGGGTGTTGCGGGGAGCTTTTGCACCGTCTCCTTGTTTTTGTAAGGGGTAAGGTATTGTGTCTTTGTTCCTTTAGAGTCCTTTACTTTAATCCCCTCCTTAATATACTTCTCTCTTTACCGATAAAAAAAAACTACTACATTTATAAGCTCCAAATTACTTCTCTTTTTTGTTTTTTAATCAAACAAGTCCCAAATAACTTTTGAAAGTTTTTTACAGTGATTCTAACTAAATGGATCTTAGAAACTAACATACATCTGAATATAAAAATTTTCCCCTTACTATACAAAGAACAAGCAGATGGACAACAGAAAGTCTATACTGTAATGAACTGTGTTAAAAAAAATGCTATAAGAACTTGGGTTCCACAAACACACATAGGTTATATTTGGTACCCAAAAACACTATGGAAAAATTGCTAAAAACTTATTTTCTCATATTTTTATTGTATTAGCATAAGAATATCAAAGAAAATTAAATATAAATAAATTAGTTGAAACTTGTTTTCAAATTATTTATTCTTTATATCGAAAAATTAAAATAAATAGTAGAAATAGAGTAGCATGCAGAGATAATTAATTGAATTTAAATGTATTTATTTTCTTTCCCTGGTAAACAAACATAGACATTGTTTGTTTGTATTCTAAATGAACATCTTCAGGATTCAATCATCATCATCACCACCATCAAGGAGGATATATGTGCATCACAAGTCCTCATGATCCTTTCTGTGGTAAAAAACTGAACAATTTCCGCAGGAATGGATCAACTACTTGGCCCTAATAAAGTGGAAACAGTTATCATTTCTAATGCTTCATTGGATTACTGGAAAATAAATCTAAAAATGTTCCTGAAAAAAACGATAATCAACCAATCCTGACAACAGTAGTTCGTCAGCTCTAATGAGGTTTTCAGCGCTTTTGATTTTCTTTCGACCAAGACTGGGAGGGGGGGAGGAGGAGAGAGAGAGGAGGAGGAGGAGGAGGAGGAAGACCCAAAGAGCCATTAAAAAAATCTTACAAGACATGTAAAAGGCTACCATCTCGCGTATCATATTCTAGGAAATAGCCAAATGAGGCGTAGAACAAGAAAAGGAAGAAATATTTATCCTCCATTTTTCTAGTAAAGCAAACTGAGGTGAAGTACAGAATGGAAGAATGTTTTAGAGAAAGGAAGGGAGTACTTGGAGTTAGAGACGTCAGTGAATAGGGCGAGACAGAGATTGGC